>JAMWET010003914.1:280000-709292 GCA_024036415.1 Prochilodus magdalenae | reverse complement strand
AGCTATTCTCACATACCGGTAAGCAATTAAGACGATGTGGATCAATTGTAGACTTTAAGGTTAAAGGTTGATGTCTGGGGTCAAGTGTCAGGATAAGAGGGTGCTGGTGGTCACTCTTAATCCTCTTCAAAGTGCGTCTGATGCCTCACCTGTTTCACACCTTTTCATGTCCAGGCTCTGGAATTTCACGCCGTTAACCCCCTATTGTTCTCTGTACCTGCAGAGACCCCGACCTCCTTTCACTGCCAGTTCCAAATTTTGATGTGTGAATGTGTTTGCTTACAGGTTGTCCTGCGACATGAAGGTTGTGCTGCTGATGAGAGAGAGGTCCCTTGGGAAGAGGTACCGCCATGCTGTACCATCAACTGAGGGAACAGCACAGTGAGGCCTGGATGACGAGAACACTGCAGTACCTTGCAGTGTGCAAGACATTCCAGGTCCCTGGTGTTCCGGTACAGCAGGGTGTGAAACAGGTTCTGCCACGGCAGAGGAAAAGACTGTAGCGGAGTGGCGGGCAGAGGACACAGACAACAAATTTTTATACTACTGTTACTATTGTGGCATTTAAGTGGTACGAAAAAAATACATTTTATAATAAAAGGCATTTAGTACATTTGTCCTTTTTTGTAGTTTTTACTGAATCAGAGTATGATAAACATCCCACTCACTTGGAACAGATACAGAATTTAAAAAAGATACTAGATGACCTGAGCGACACTGACCTTATGACTAATAAGGACGCATTCCTCAGGTATGCCAGGTTCTATCCTGAGTTTGCGAGGGCCATAAGGCAGCGGAGCACACTGGCAGATAAAAAGGTACTAGAATCGAGCTGCCCTCTGTACTCTCACAGATACGTTTAAAGCCCTATACAGACCACTCAAACACAGAACATAGACCAGTTGAGCATTTCTACTCCATCACCAACCTCCTTTAGTTCTGCTCATTCAGTATTTTCAAGTCTCATTCAGCTTTCTTCAACCCAGCTCCATCTCCTCTGTGCTACAACTCTGCAATCTACAGATTATGAATATTTTTTTTTTTTAACTGAGCATTCAGTTAAAGGCTAGGTAATACCCTAAATCGGCCTAGCGACAATACTGAGACCATGACTGAATGGACATCATACCGTTTCCAGTCTCTTGTTGGCCACAATACATTTTTTAAAAAATATTTTTAAAGGGGGAACTTTATTAAGGTTAGAAAATAGACTTCTAGGGTAAACATTTAAGTAACACTGGGCACAGAAACAGCAACATTGCCAAACTTATCAAAATTGTTGGCAGAGGAAATTGAATTGTCTGGTGAATGCTCACAGACACGCTAGATGGGAGCAAAGACTGCTAGAAACGCACAAATGGGCGTGGCTTGGAGAGAGCGCTGTTATTTAAATGTGCCCTATTAATAGGAAGATAGCGAATAACTTCATTTTGCGCTGAAGACCTATACAGCCTGCTCTCATTCTCTTTTGACTGACAGTCTTGGACCTGATATCCTTCAGTCAGACTGTAATGAGGTAATAAGCCACTCCCTCCAGAGTTAGCCCAAGGTTTACTTGTAAAAAAGATATTTTGCTGACAAATGATCACATGTTGGGACAAACAACGTATTTGTGTAGCTTTGGGTTTATTTGGTATTTCTGGTTTTATTTTTTTGAGTGATAAAGCCTGCACATCAAAGGGGAAACCATCCTGCACCCCTCCAGATCTACCTGCCAGGCTGGCACTCCTTTAGCTAGGGTGCGGACCTCATTTCTAATTTGTTGTCCATTTTAGTCTGGTCATTCAAGTGTCCGGAATTTTTTTTAACACCTAAGGGATTTGTCTGTCTGGCCAACCGTATTCCTCTTAAGCCAGCGGAAGTTCTTCAAGTCTTTTCTTTCCCCAGTATGCAAGTCCAAGTTGGTCAGTGGCAGGTCACTGTGAAGGCTTTATATATTCCTTTACTCTCTTTAGCTAACGCACCAAATCTGCACACAGATTTACTGACCTCTTACTGGGTATTCCACTCAGTGCCCCTGATAAACCTTGTTCTAAATGCCCTACAGATACTCTTGGAACATGTAGTCATGTTTTCTGGCAGTGTTTAAAACCATTGCGCTTGCGCATAAGGGAGCCCAATCGTCGTGCTAAAGAAAACCAGTTGTTTCGCTATGCCCCGCCCATCTGGGCGTCTGATTGGCCAATTCCTAAATTGTTTCACTGATTTGTTTCAAACCGGTCCCGGGGGATTGGTCGTGAAACAAGAGTGGTCCCGCCGTATTGGTCAGATCGCCCCCTCAGGTCACATGACCTGCCTACGCGTCGCTTCGCTCGAGGCTCCTCCTTAATGGGCGGAACTCTCGGAGTACTATGGACAGCGCCGAGCTGAAAACTGTTCATTCATTTCTCACACGCACTGACTGACTTTAGCGCTTTACAAAGGTAGGTAAGTCCTGTACGTTTTATTCGCTCGACCTAATGTACGAGACGACCTTTGTAAAATGTTAATTTTTTTCCCGCTCGATGTCGATGTGATCTTTTGTTGATGTTGATGTGATCGCCGCTACCTGCACAGTGTAAAATGTTTTATAGTTCTCGAGTGATTTTGTTTTTTCCTGTCGATGTAATCTTTTAAATCAGCACTGTGGGATCTATTTCGATTGTAGTCTTACATATTAATAGTCATTACTAAATATAATAGAAATGTCTGCTCCTGTGTTTTCCAGTATGGATTCGAAACCTGATTTTCGTCGGGAGAACGATGAGGAACTGACCCTGCGGGCGTCACCCGCAGCACTAGCTGTGGAAAGGGAGCACTTGACCCGCATCGGGTCGGGGACCCCTTTCCAGGTCAAGGAACCGGCAGTCCTTCATGCGGAGGCCAAGCGCAGAGTGGCGGCTGGAGGAGGAGATTCCCATGACAACCAGCTGGTCGCGAGTGAGAGCGCGATCCAGTTTGGCCAGTACCGAGGGAAATCCTTCAAGTGGCTCCTGGAGAACGACCTGGGGTATGCCGTCATGGTCCTGTCCGGGCACCAGAAGGCGCGGGAGTCTGGCGACTTGAGCGACACTGCCCTTATGACTAATAAGGACGCATTCCTCAGGTATGCCAGGTTCTATCCTGAGGTTGCCAAGGCCATAAGGCAGCGGAGCACGCTGGCGGATGACTGCTTGGTGGGCTTTGGTGCACACAAGATGTGCACCTATAAGGAGCTTTATGAGTCTACGGACAGGGAGAAAAAGAGGTGAAGATGCATTAAAACTCTTACATCTTTGCGAAGTACCACATGTCTAGCATCCTCCTGACAGTCTTGTACAAGCCCACATGCAGTAGGGCATCCATAGACAGAAGGCGTCAGGGGAAGATGGCGGTTGATAATGGACAGGGCGTGGTGGCGGTGGGTACCACCGCATCTGAAGGCTGTCACTAAGAACGGCATTCCCTGCCTTGTCCCTCATAAACAGGGCACGGCTCACCCACTTATGCTGCTCCTTTAGGGAGATGGTGCATGCATTTCTGGGGAAGCACGGGACCCTACAGAAAACAATGCATAGAGGTCAGCATGTTCTGCTCTGCACGTGTGGTGTTGGCATGCAGCAACAGAACAATGCGCAGGAGCGATAACCTCACCTCAGGAGCAGCACGAGGTGCCTCACTCTTGGTCAAGGTGGGGTTTTTGCCAGCGGAGCGCGGCTACGAAAAACTTAAACTTCTCTGCTTGAATCGCTCCGGGATACAGCTCCTCTTGGTTGAATCGACAGGATGAAGCGACTTACCATCGAAGAGAAACGAAAGCTTAGGAGAGCTCATGCTTCCAACGCGCTGAAGACCTGAAGGTATTTCTTTTGTTTTAAAGTGCGTAAAAGAAGGTATTTAGTGTCTGTTCTTACCTTTCTTCCTCTATATTAATGAAAGCTATTTTTGTGTGTGGCTTTTCCCTCATTACAGTTACGTTGGCTGGCTGAGGCAAGCGAGGTGCAGGGTTGGTGGCATTATTCATGCTATGAAGAGAGAACTGAAGAGACTGGACAAGAAGAACAAAAGAAAATCCAAATTCAGCCATCCACACTGGCCACCAGTCATCTTTACGAGGGAGATGAAGAGCAGGAAGAAGCTTACGAGAGAGCTCGCGAGGGACGCTGCCGCTCAGGCCTCTAAACCAGACCCCCCCACCCCAAAAACAGTGCTGCACAGGCTAGGCTCAGGTCAGGGCCCATCAGGTGGCCCCCAGTCCTTAAAGATCTCCCCATTCCAGGTAATGTATTTTGTACAAAGGTTTTTTTTTTTAACCAACCTTATGATGTGTGGGGTTATTGTCTGATATTCTTTTCATGTTTGAAAAGACAAGAGAAGGACAATAAGGTGCAGAAGCGGGCGGCCGGGCAGGATCAGGGCAGAGCAATGCCCAAAACCATGGCCTGGAGGTTAAAAAAGAGGCTGCAGCAGGAGAAGGCAGACAGGAAGGCAGGCATCATGCCTAAGTACAGAAAGCGTGCCCCCTTTTAGCCATTTGTCATCTCTGTGACCAGCCACGGCAGAAGGTACAGCATGGTGGTACTGTCACCACGGACAGCCACCAGCTCTATGGCCTCTTCATAGCGAAGCTCTCCGCCTGCATTTTTGAGTGGGATGCGGCGGATGTGGCTTGTCTGCGGGAGGCTGTAGAGGCGGAGAAGCAAGGCATCGTGGGCCTGACCGAGGAGCAGCTCAACAGCAAGCTGACGCCAAAGCTGCTCACACACACGCACGGGGCACAGGAGACCGAGGAGCTCATCGGCCAGCTGCTGGCTGCTTTCCACAGAGTGACGGACACAATGGGCATCCCCTTGCTCGACGCTGAAAGGGTGGGTGCCATCTGGGAGACCCAGCGGCAGCACCTTTCTTGCGTCCAGGATCCTCCAGGACTCCAGCTGCATACTAAGACGGGACAGGTCACCAGAGGCGGGGTCATCCTCCCTGTGTACCGCTGCGCTCGTGGGTGCACCTCCCTCGAGTCATTCCACCTCCATCTGAACCACTTCATACCTGGTAAGATCATAGATGTTTATAGATGTGTTTTTCTCACAGTGCGCGCTTGTCGGGAGCTGTCTACAATGTGCTCTCTTTGCTTCACAGGTACTTCTGCTAATGCAGAAAACCTCCAGGCGTACCTCCTGGAGGGGTTGGTGAGGATCGCACGGCAGCAGCGGCAGACCAGGCAGGTCTGCTGCGGTGCTACGGCGGCCACCTGCAGCACAGCCAGCAACTGCTCGGCTGCAAGCTTGTTGAGGACTGCACCAAGCCTGGGGAGTACACAGGTACTTCCTTTTGCCTAAATCGCCGCGTACGAGATAACGCCAGCATGTTTTACTTTGCTTTTTTAATATGTAGGACAATTATCGCTCTGTTTCAGGGGAGCTGATTGGTGTCGAGTACCTCTACTCCCAGCAGTGCAGGGAGCTGAGGGAGGACATCGGCCGTGACCCGGACGCCCCAGACGGAGACCCGGACGACGAGCCGGAACGTGAGGAGGAGCCCTTACCCAGTAGCTACCTGGGTGATGAAGGCGACCCCACCTTCGCCCCGCTGACGGCCACTGACCCTCGGCATGGGCTTCCCGTCGCCCGTGCTGAGCCAGAAGCTCCTCCCTCCCGAGCTCTGTCGGTCAATGCCCCTAGCGCCCCTGCCCCTCCCCCTTCGGCGGGTGTGACATCCGGGGTGGACGATGCCGACGTAAGTGAAAACTGTTATGCTGTTATAAATAAACGTGAGTAGGACGCATGTTTGAATTACATTAATCCCTGTTTTCCTCATTTCTGCTATATTTTCTCAGGTATTCAGAGGCCCCGATGGAGCCCTGGGGTACGACCGTGTGGTCAGGCTGGCCAGGCACCTCGTGGAGCTGCGTGACGAACCCTGCGTCTCCGAAAGGCACGTTGCTGACATTGTCGCCCTCTGGAACTCTCTGCCAGAGGCCGACAGGCCGAGCAGAAAGAAGGGTTTTATAGAACACATGCTCTTTAATGTGTAATTCTAATTGGTCTGGGTTTTCGTCTTTTCGCAGCTCTTTGCTGGGCCAGGGCCAGGGCCAGGGCACAGGGCCAGGGCACAGGGCCAGGGCACAGGGCCTGCGCAGTGGCCTCACGCGAGCCGCCTCGTGGAGGCCATCTGCCTGGAGCTGTGCGCCATTCACCCCCGTGGCCAAAAGATCGCCGGGGTGAAGGTGAACCGCTGGGCTGTCATCCTGCATGACTATGGCAGGATCAGGAGGATGGTCCTGAACAGTCCAGCGCTCATGGAAGCAACAGCCCTTCAGCTCTTTGAGATTAATCAGCGCACACTGTCTGTGTGGTAAGGACCCCTGAATTAATGTGTTAAACATTTAATCACATAAGGGTGATCTTACACCCCTAAATGTTTTTATTATTGAACTAAGGTTTGTGCTGAATCCTTAAAGTGTTTTATTTATTTGTTGTCCGTGTTTATTTTTATAGGCATAACTTACAGAAGAAGCAGGAGCTGGCCGCCTTAGCCATGGAAATCTCTGTGCCCGACCGAGGCTGACGGCAGCCATCCCGCTGTCAGAGCCCAAGGCAGCGCGTCCCGGAGCCGTAACACCCAAGGCCATTTAAGTTCCTGTCTCCGTTGGACCTGTCTGGGCAGGCTGTGCGACGGGGACCACGTATAGTTCCTGCTTCTGCTGTCGCCTTCACAGCTATTCGGCCCCCTCCCCTGCTGCACCCTGCACCAGCACTTATGGCCCACTCTGCGTCTTTGCTGGCTGCTGCGATGACGCCACCTCCGCAACCTCTGCACCTGATTCCCCCCACCCCCGACATCCCTTCAGCCAGGCCAGGAGGGAACGGTCTGTAGTCAGACAACAGAGTGGAGAAGGAGGAAGGCAGCTAAGGAGTCGGTAAAGCAGCACGGTGTGGCTGTCCCAACGCGGCTGACCCACATGCACTCCAAGTGTGGGCAGCCAAAGACTAAGGAGTTTGGGCACAGCAGGGTGCGCAATACATTTTGTGCCACAGCAGAGGGGAAGACTGTGGATGAGTGGCAGGCAGAGCAACACAACTGGTTTGTCCAAATAATGTGTTGTGCTCATCATTGCTCTAGTATGATAAGCACAACAGCTCTAGACTGTAAAGAGGACGCTTTAATAAAAAGTTTTTCTACTAGAGAAAATCACAAACAGATTCTTAAGTGGCAATGGTAATAAACACATTGTGGGGAATACAAATATTCATTTAAAAAAATAAAAAATAAAATAAGAACCGAGTAACTCGCATAACTACACAGTGTTACTTCTTTGCAGTCTCCCCACTCGTGCCTGGTTGTTCCTTGCGATCCGCCACATGTTGCTCAGCCAGCCACAGTTCAACAGACTTCCCTTTGTGGGATGACACCTACTGCTTTTTGGCAGGCAGCCAAAAAAAAACAAACAAAAATAAATAAATAAAAAAAAATAAAGGCTGCATGCTTTAGGTTCAGGTCAGGGACCACCAAGTGACCCCCAGTCCTTAAAGATCTCCCCCGTTCCAGGTAATGTATTTTGTACAGAGATTGTTTTTATAATTTAACCAACCATATGTGTGTGATTATTTTCTGATATTCATTTCCATGTTTGTTTGGCTAGGTTTGTAGCTACCACAGCTGAGTAATTGCCAACTCAAACTGATGGTTCATGAAGGTTTATTCGTTTCCTCATGAATTCACCGTAAGAGCTAGATTGAATCAACAAACAAAAGAATACATGTCCGTTTTTGTGCAAGAACAAAAAGAATATTTAATACGCAGGTTTTAATAAATGCAATTGGAGGACAGTTCTCTGCTTCCCATATAAGAAAGTCCATACAGTCGTCCAAATACCTTGTTCACTGTCCAGCTAGGAGCGAAGTTTTATTAGAACCGTTCCGAGTCCGTCTCCATTGTCCACTATCCCCTCCGTTATTGTTACATGCGCAACAACGGGCAGTAGAACAAAAAAGGAAGTCGCCAAAATAAAAGTCCCACATTTTGTATGTATAAAATCTGTAAATAGTCAGACTGTACTGAGGTAAATATCCAACGGTTGACTGGTGGGGAAAGCGTCTCTCGGGTTGCTATCGTAAGCCACTCCCTCCAGAGTTAGCCCAAGCTTTACTTGTAAAAAAGACATTTTGCTGAAAATGTTGTGACAAACACTGTATTTGGGTAGCTTTTGGTTTATTTGGTATTTCTGCTTTTATTTATTTGCCCTATAGAAAGATCCTTTCTGCTTTATCCTGGCAGATATTCAAAAGAGACCTGACCGATGCTCTGATAAAACCCATGTGGTCAGGCTAGCCAGGAATCTTGTAGGGCTGTCTTTTGAACCACGTGTCTCAGAACAGTCGAGGACAAACAGACAAAGCAGCACGTCTTGTTACCTTTTCCTGATTTCTGCCTCTCGACCGTAGTCGTGAGGCTCAGGAGAGCTGCTTCACCTGCTAGCTCCTGGGCCAGAACGGCTTTAGCTTCTCCACCCGTTCTGGGGTAATACCCAAACTTTAGTTTGTTTCCACCGCAAAGACAGGATTACCTCGAAGTACTGGGTGTTTATTGCAGCCAGCTTGGGCATAACACAAACAAAACCTGAGTGGCCGTGTTGAATAAAAGAAAAAGGAGCAGAGGGGCGACAGAGGAAACTTTGTGCTGCATGCACTGCAATGCGTTTCCAAAGCATTACAGCATCCCCTTACATTCCCAACAGTCTCATCCTGCACCTAGTGAAAGTCGGCTCCAGATCTACCTGCCAGGCTGGCACTTCTTTAGCAAGGGTGTGGACCCAATTTCTAATTTGTTGTCCATTTCAGTCTGGTCATTCAAGTTTCTGGATTATTTTAAGCACCTAAGGGATTTTTTTTCCTGGCCAACTGTATTCTGCTTAATCCAGCAGAAGTTCAAGTCTTTTCTTTCCCCAGTATGCAAGTCCAAGTTGGTCAGTGGCCGTTCACTGTGAAGGCGCACGCTGTGTGCGCGGAAGACTTGCAGACAAAGTAATTCAACATGGGCTACTAGATGCTTCCAGAAAACGTGCCCAGGGTAACCCTCTCCTGACCAGGCCAGACCATGGATCAAGTCTTCACTCACGCACACAGACCAGGGATTCTCACTGTATCCAATTCTCAAGGATCCTTCCAAGCCCCTAAGGTGCATTTTCACTTGGGTTCAATTTCCACATATAAGTTTTAAGCAAGCTTTTCTAGATGTCATTTGTGTGTTTTCCCTATTATTCATTTATTAAACTTCTTATTTGCCTTATCAGTATCCTGTCATAACTTACTGACAACAGTTCATCCATGACCATTTGTGCAACCCTGATCCTTAAGATTAAATATTTGATTTGGAGGAATATATTCATTTCCTCTCATTAGCTAACATAATGAAGTACTTAAAATGAAACACAATCAAACAAAATAGAAAAGGCAAAAGGAAACAGTAATGTTTTGACAGCAGTCAATGTACCTACACTAGCTAGCACCGCTTTATGGATGTTTTAGTACTGGAGTAGCTTTTGCCAGAATTTAATGAAAAGTGACACTGTGGTCACTTGGTATGAGAAGTGACAAGAAGTGTGGGACAGGACATAGTTAAAGTTCTTATTTTCTATTCTTGAGATTTTCTGTGTGGTTGTTTGTTGGGCCAAGTCCCCACACAGCAGTCTCCTGTCTTGTAGAGATTATTTGTACAGAGCTCCATACCACTGACCTTCGTGATCATGACATTGTCAGAAAAAAAGTATCCTGTTGGGCTGCTGAGATTGTCCCCCAGTGTACCTTAAGATTAGACTGAAACGCACAAGACATAGCAGCACTGGAGTAGTTCTCCTTTTCTTTCCCACACTGTTTGGGTGGTGGGTTTTTTTTGTTGTTGTTTTTTTTTTTTTTTTTTAAATAAGAGTAGAACTTGAGAAAAGCCCAGAAAAGAGATGCCAGAGAAACTGTTTGGCACAAAGAGAGAAGAAAGGCCCAAACAATAACTCATTTACTAATTTACCAAAATACCAGCTCAGCCTTGTCTAGTACTCTGAAATGAGAACCCAAGACTGAGCACAAAGCTCACTCTGAGCTTCCCTTAAGTAGGGGGACGAACAGGTGTAGCCTATTGCCCCAATCACTGTGGAGCGGCTCTGTGCCTCCCTCTGGTGACTGGGGGAAAGTCTAGCAGGTGAACCAGCCACAGTCTGGGCTTTTATAGAATGTAATGTCCTTACTGATTTTTATAAAGACTCTTAAGTAATTTATTGTAGTGTAAAATGTAGCATCTGTATCTGTGCTTGTGTGACCAGAGCTGCAGCTAAGACAGCAGCCTGGGTGTGCACTGCCTAGTGTCATATTGGTCAAAGCTTCTGTTTTCTGAAAGAGGCTGCTGTACCAGAACAGGGAGGTCATGTGTGGCACCAGCTATCAGCTCTATGGCCTCTTCATGGTGAAGCTCTCTTCCGACATGTTTGTGGGATGAACCAATTGTGGCTTGTCTGTAAAGGCAGAGCTAGAGAAGAAGCAGAGTATTGTGGGCCTAAGTAAAGACCAGCTCACCAGCAAGCTTGCATGGGACATAGGAGGTCAAGAACCTCATTTATCAGCCGCTGGGGACTTTTGGTGACATGATGGACACCACTGGCATTTTGGACCACGAAATGATGGGTGCTAGGCCTGACCAATGTCCAAAAATTTGATGATTTCTAGTAAAACTTTATTGATCATTGATTATATCACCCCCAACACACACACTCCAATACACACAGTCTGCAGCAGACATTTTGGTGTAACAACACTAAAAACACTGGTATGCTGTACAGAGCTGTGTATAAGTGATAAGAAATTTCCATCATGTAGCACTCGCCCGAACATCACTTAGCCTGACTTACTTTCATGTAGCTCAGTAACATCAGTTTGATGTGCAGTGCCGTTAGCTTACATTTAGCAATATTAGTATTCGGACACCTTAACAACCTCGTAATTCTGAGGATCCAGTGATATGACAACATTTTATGGTAGAAGTAATACATTATATTACAGTACACTTTTCTGAGCATATTGTGACTTAAAGGTGCAATGTGAACGTTTTAGTTTAAAACACATCAAGGTCAACTACAATTATCAACAGAATGTGAGGAAATAACAGTTTTGTGGATAAGTGACAGACTATCTATGTATCTTGTTGCAGAGATATCTACTATAGTTAGCATGCTAATCAGCTAGCCCTGGTCTGGTCTGTCTCGTAATACCGCTTTGTACCTCAAGAGGTGATGGTGAGTCACTGAAAGGTTGAGTCAAATCAGTCCAAACTGGGAGGATGATGGTGTTTCTATTCTCATGTCTAACATGTTGAAGGTGCTGCTCCCAGTGAGATCATTTAAGGACAGGTAGCCAGTGAAAGAAAAAGTAAAAGCTACAATGCCTCTGGCAAGCCATGTGTTTCTTCTATTTGTTTGGAGTATGAATTTGACAGGTTGTGCCATCCTCATTCATTTCACAGCTTCTTTTTCAGCTTCAGTTGCTCCACCTGTTCTGATGACCTTGTCCTGTTCTTCTAGATAAGCTTTCCAAAAGAGGGAGGCATCTCATGGTGCTCCTGTTATGACTCGGCCTAGGATCAGGCCTGAAAACGATGGTGGGGTGTAAAGCCTATGCTTATTGAATGTGTGTGTAATGTGTAATAATGAGACTAAACGGTAACTGTTCTTCACAGCACACCACAATCTTATAATTTAAACATCCAGTACAAACACCAGTTTAGGCTGCCACTCACCCAAAGAGAGACTTAATAAACAAAAGAAGAAAGACAGCTTACCCAACTCCCTGACTGACATGAAACACTGACGTCTGCTTTCAAAACAGGATCAGTTTGTGTCTTCAGTCCCCAAAAGATCATTAATAGCTGTTAAAAGGAAAAGTGGTGTAATTCAGTGGTAAATATCTGGAGTGTGTTATAGGCATCCCACTTCAAATGAGCATGTATTGGCTCATTGAATCAATGAAGGTAAAACATCTAATATTGTGTCTAACAAAATGTACTGATTGTTGCTTTTTGCTTTTGCTGGGACAGAAAAAGAGAGAGGCATTTTAATTTTAATACTTTAAGATAACCACCACAACCACAAGATACGTGACCATTTTCAGTTTCATGCCAGCAACATGTTTCAAAACAGTTGGGGCCAGGTTCGTGTTTACCATCGTGTTCATCACCTTTCATAAACACCCTGTGAGCATTTGGGAACTTAGGATACCAGTTGCTGTAGTTTTGACAGGTTTGAAAAGAGTTTCCATTTTTGCTTGATATACGATTTTAGCTGCTCAGCACTTCAGGGTCTCCCTTGCTGTGTTTTTCATATCATAATGTTCCAGGTCTGGATTACAACCTGGGTTCGTTTACTAAGGAACCATGCTGTTGTAGTACATGTAGAATGAGGTTTGGCATTGTCTTGTATTAAGAAAGATTTACGGTAGAAGACGTAGTCTGGATGGCAGCATATGTCGTTCATGAATTTTACATTTTGGTTTGTTGGACCACAGGCCACTGTACCACTTCACCTCAGCCCTTCTTGCATTAGCCTTAATCAGAGATAGCAGTTGCGTTTCTGGATCTGTTTTTATACGGATTCTTGTTTGCATGTTATAGTTTTCACTTTCAACATTTCAACATTTATTTTTATAGCGCTTTTTACAACAGATGTTGTCACAAAGCAGCTTTACAAAGAATCTTTACAAAGAATCTGGTGTTTGAGCCCCCAATGAGAAAGCCGAGGGCGACAGTGGCAAGGAAAAACTCCCTTAGTTAGGAAGGAAGAAACCTCAAGAGGAACCAAGACTCAAAGGGGGAACCCATCCTCCTCGGGTCACCAGATAGAAGACAGCACAAGAAAGGAGAGTATAGTGTCTGATTAGTCTGTGACTATGTTGGTGGTTCCTAAGATGGGTTAGCAGAATGCAGGCCAAGCTTTCACAGTACAGGACAGCCAAGAGCTCCGTGTGGGTTAAAGGCTCCCAGTGGCTTCCAGTCAGAGCAGATGTAGCAACAGTATCAGGCCACACAGGATGGGCAGCAGTTCAGCTCATACAAAGAGAACAGACAGACTGTTAGCTCTGACAGAATACCTGAACACACTATGTGGTGTTAACAGAGTGCAGCAGTGACTCCGGATGGCCTGGCTATTACAGCAGAACTAAAAAGGGAGAGCCAGAAGATCACACAGACATGAGGGCTCCCTGAGAAGTCAGCGCCCCTCTGCTCCGCCGTCAACAAACCTGAGTGAACATGAAGAGCAACAGGACAACAGCACCAAGATTCCCAGCTTACCAAACACTCTCTGTCAGTGGACCCCTAGACCTGCACCTTTTAGGTTCACTTGCATTTGTGGATTCTGTGCTGAGCTGTGTTTACAGACAGTGGTTTTAGTAAGTGTTCCTGAGTCCACACAGTGATATCATTACAAAATCAAGTCTGTTTATTGTAGCGCCACTTAAAGGCCTGAAGATCACGATCATCCAATATTGGTTTTGACTCGGCCTCTCTCTTTCTTATACCTAATCATGTTACTATGTTTCTAATTAAACTACTTAGCTGTGAGATGCTCCACCAGGTAAGTGTCTTTAGCATTACATTATATTACCATGTCTTGTTGACCCGTGCTGGCTTTTTTGAAACGTGTTGCTGGATTTCAATTTAAAATGAGCCTATATTTTCCAAAAACAAAAACATTTCTCGGTTTCTGCATGTTTTTTTCTCAGTAGTATTTTTAATTTAATATAGCGTGTAAATGATTCTCTCATTCTTCTATTATAGATGATGTTCTTATTTACATAACAAACTTTTTGGAGTCAGGGCTGCATATTCATGTCCTGACCAAGTTTACCATAGCTTACCTTATGTTGGCAGACTATTCGTGTCCCTGTCCGTAGTTGAGCACACAGCTTTTTAATGGACTGGATACTGTACAGTATACTAATGTAGAGTAGCATGCAGTATACTGTATTTACTGGTGCAGTATATCGCACACATTATGCTTTTTTAAACATAGTCATAGTCTGACATTGCATAACTGGTCAGGCACACCAGTGACTGGGAGACTTGTTGACCTGTGACTGGGAGTAAATTTAGCGGAGGGGACAGTAATCTCTTATTCCATATAACAGAATCACTGCAGGCACAGAAACAAGCTTTCAGGCTCCTTTAGCTAATGATTTGCACCTTGATGTTTTAACATGCCCTCTTGTTCCTTCTCTCTTTCTCTCTCAGGTGACAATATGTTAATGATGTGCAAGTTCAGCTGTGCACAAGCTCTGTGTTCTGAATGTCCTGAGCCTCTGATTTTGCTGAGTCATACAGCACTAATGCTGACTCACCTTGTGCGCAGCAGAAAAACCTCAGACTTCAAGCAATCAGAGAGTTGTAGAAAATAACACCCGCATAATGCAGTGCTGCATGGCTTAAGGAGAGAGTGTGTCCTTTTAGAAGTATGTTTATTCCTGCTTACAAAAGAGCTGAGAGGGAAATGACATCATTTCTATTTGACCAACAGATGACCATGAAGTATCAGGTATGCTTCACTAGGAGTATATTTTCTGATCGATTAGTTTTTCTCATTAACGGCTTCTATAAAGCTAACAATTACATTTTTGCTAATCTGAAGCAAGAGTGGAGCTTCATTTCCTGTCTCAAAGGCGGTGATAGTTTTTGTGGTCTTGTTTATCAGATCTTGTTTGGTTGTTTGGGGCCCATTTTCTCACTTACTCATCTTTTAAACCACTTTATCCTTCTGGGTCACAGAGTGCTGGAGCATATCCCAGAGATTACAGAGCAGAGGGTGGGAAACACCCTGGACAGGCTGCCAGTCACACACATTCACTCACATACTAACCCTAGGCATGTCCAGTTCACCTGACTGCCTGTATTTGAACTGTAGGAGAAAACCCAGAGAACCCACGCAGACACAGGGAGAACATGCAAACTCCACACTCGGATGCCTCAGCCAGGAATCAAACCCAGGACCTTGATGCTGTCGGGCGACTGTACAGCTTTATACGTTCAGGGTGATCAATTCCACATGATCTAACCCGTCAGAAACATCGTTTAAACATTGATTTAGCCTCCAGAAAGACAACATGATCACAAAATGCCCTCACCGCTTGTCTTTGTTTTTGGCCTCAAGACTCCATCATTGATGTTTGGGTCACCGCAGAGGTCCTTGAGCTACGTGGCTCTTTACCATATTACTAAAACATAGGTCACACATTTAACTTTACTTTCTTTCTCTGCCTCTTTCTCTTTTTATGACATACAGATTACTCATGTATGTGATATCAATGGCAAAGGTTTGCTTCACACTTTAAATTTTTTTTAAAATTATCGTGCTTACCACAGCATTTATATACATATTACCAAAGTGGTTTAAAGTCAATTAACAAAAAGTTTTCTCACCATTAAATTAATTTATAGCTTAAATCTGAAATCCTTGGAGTTCAGCATAAAACTTCATACAGTGTTAAGTCTTGTCTTGCTATTTATATCTGTGCCTTTGTTTACTCCTGAACGTGGAGCGGTAGTGCTAATGGTCCCTTGCCTTTGTTGTCCTTACTCTAAAGCAAAACCTTTAACGTGATTAACAAGCAGCAGTGCTACTTCTTTATCATCTCAAGCTGGACTGAACTCAAAGCTACAGTGTCTCACATAAAGTGATTTAAAAAAACGGGCCAGATCCTAACTTTGGTAGATATAACATGATACATAGATGTCTATAAACTTGCCATTAAAATGATTATTACTTCTGTTTATAATTGTAAGTAATTTTGTAAACTAAAGATCTTAAATATTGCACCTTTAAGTGTAGTTTTGCAGGTATACATGGACATTTGGGCTTCAGGTAGGATGTTCAGGTAAGACTTTACTTTGTATATTAGAAGAAATATATTTTAGAAGAAATTTGCCATGTTCTTGTTTGTAGCCCATAAAAAGTGCAGTGCTGCTGGGATTACTGTGATTGGTGTTTTAGCTTGCTGTCATGCCTCTGGGTTTCCCTTACTCTGGTTTTAGCTTCCTGTCACGCCTTCATGTTTCCCACAACCCCGTGTTTCCCTGACTTTGGTTTTCCACTCTCTGGTTTTTGACTTCCTTTTTGTTTATTGGCTTACTCTCTGGTTCTCTCCCAAAGAGACTCTTTGGTCATGTCTGCCTCTCTGTTTATGACACTTATGACAAGGCTTATGGTCTTATCTCTTGGTTATGTTTGCCTGGCCTATGCTCTTGTGTCTTACTGTTAACCTGTTTAATAAAATTCATTTGACTTCTAGCTCAGCCAGCATCGAACTGCATTTGTTATCACTGACAAAATACTTTGCCACGTAAATTGTGATGGCCAAGCTAATAGATCAAGCAGTGAGCAACCAAGGCCAACTTCTTGGACAGCATAATTAATTGTTCAGTTTAATGACTAGCTCAGTTGGAAGTTTAGCACAACAGCAAACTGAGCAGCATACTCTGTAATCGCAGGTCTCTGTCAATCTCAGAGATATTTAGGCTCAGACCGCTCAGCTTAATTTTTTTTCAGTAATTATTTCCAGTATTTGATCGATGATGTCCACCAGGATATGCAAAGTCAATTTGTAATTGCCTAAATCAATCAATGACTTATTGATTTACTCTCCAGGTTTACCTACTCACATTCAACACGTTCACAGGGTTCTATCTCATCTCCTGAAGAACCGTTTGATTGTTATGGGTAAACATTTGAGTTTCATTTGCATTTTACCTCATCTTGGGATATGCCATCAGTCCAGAGGGTGCCTACTAAACCTTTTGTTGTTGTGGTCAATGCCTCCAATGTGAGAGTAAGTGCTGTATTATCTCAGCATAGTGGTAAACCTGAGAAATTCTGCCTGATCACTTATTTCTCACACAAATTATCTCCAAATGAGCAAAATTACAGAATTGGAATAAGGAACTATTGCCCATCAAATTAGGCTTTAGGGAGTGACACTAGGGAGGGCACTCAAAATCCATTTCTCGTTTTGACAGACCACAAGAACCTCGAGTATCTCCGCTCTGCCAAATGGCTCAATTCCCATCAGACTTCGTGCTCTATATTTTTCTCTCATCATAATTTCTAAGTTACCTATCATCCAGTGTTAGGGAAAGTTATTGGCTAGGGGCAGATACTGCTTATCACATTGCACCACATGGGGCGCCAATCACTGGGGTGTTATAAACTGTGGGCTCAGCCGGAAATGTTGACTGGAGCAACGGGGGAAACGTTGGGGCTTTGAAGATTGCACTTGGGACTATTCCAGAGAGAGGTTGCTTCTCTCCTGGGGTCTTGCACTCTCTCTCTCTCTTATTCTTTCGGTGGATATCCTTCCCATCAACATATAAAACCTGAATGAACCGAAGGTGCTTTTTTTTGTTATTAGGGTCCTAGCATGTAGCACCTTAATTTCAATATTTAACAGTAAAGGCTGACTCTTTGGCGTAAAATGGTTCCAGCATGTGATTTAATAAGTGTGACCAGGCTGTACTGAGTCCATAAGCTTGATTTAAATCTGAGTGGTTTACAAGTCAAATTTCCCGTAGGCTGTGTGCCAGAAGGTTATGAAAGAGGTGTTTTCAAACACTTCCTTTTTTGGGTTTTCTGACAAAAGCAGTTATAATCATATCACTGATTGCCCAATTGTGATCAAACTTGGGATACGTGTCTAAAATATTGCTTAGACTGGAAATCAGACCATGAATCTAAATTTAGACTTGATTAGACCGTAGTGATTTTTCTTTGTTATTATTATTATTCTTTTACCCGTTCTTTGACCTAGAAGTTGTTCTAGAGCAGCCATTTTAAACCATCCAGACACCAAATGAAGATATCTTGAACTGAAGATATTTTGTACAAAGATCTAGCTGCACACCAAAAATGACACAGACTGGCCTGATGGTGGCGCTATAGCGCAGGTCATCGCGTTTTGACAAATATCTCATGAACTCTGTGACCTAGAGCCAAGATTCTTTCTTTGCCTCAATCCTTGAAGAATTGTGCAACAATGCCTCATTGCATGTTAGTAGCTTTGCCCACTTTTCCGTAGCATAATGGGCAAAATACATGAAACTGATTAAGTTGAACTAGTCAGAGGATTTTCATGATATCCTGTCAATATAGGTGTCAAAATGTTCATCTGAGTCAGGAGGTAAAGAATCATATAAGACATTTGTCAACAATATGGCTGCCACTGGCCAATTAAGCCCCTGCAGGTGGAGCTAATTCTACAAAATTGCTTATGAATCTGAAAAGCTAAGGCCTATTCTCACCAAACTTTAGGGCATGGTTGAGCTTTTATATTTGGGAACGCTCACTTAATTTGGCTTCAAATAGTCAATAGGTGGCAATTTAACAGATAAAATGTTGTTTCTCAGCTACTGTACATTCAACTGAGCTGAAACTTTTGCATGCTAAAATGGTTCCGGCATGTGATTTAATAAGTGTGGCCAGGCTGTACTGAGTCCATAAACTTGCTTTGCTCTGAGGGGTTTATAAGTCCAATTTCCCCTAGGCTGTGTGCCAGAATTCTCTTAACAGTTTGTCCACCAATCTAACTCCTTTCCAATGTTTTCTCAGTTATCAGCCACCTCTGGTGAGCCCTCTGATGTCCTGGTGGTTGACAATTGCATGGGGAGGAGCGAGGAGGTCTGGAGGGAGACACACCAGTGCACTGAATCGGCCTTAAGGTGTTACAAGAGCCAGGATGACAGGCTCCTACTGGCTCTCAACCAGGGATTTCTGGCTACCTAAGGGAAGTAGAAAGTTTTCAGCTAGGTACATAGGCCCATTTAAAATACTCAAGCAGATTAATGAAGTCACGTACAAATTAGGCCTGCCCTCTCATTACCGTGTTTGCCCATCGTTTCATGTCTCCTTCTTAAAGTTTGAACAAGAACATAACAGACCCAAAAGTTTATGTTCTTGGTCTATCCCTTTTGTCTTTGTTGAGGAACATTAGTGCATTAGAACATTAGTTAATTTTATATCCAGAAAAACTTCCAAAATGTTCCATTAATGCAATTAAATTGGGGATGCTATTTTTCTATTTTTGGTCTGTCCCCCAATCGTAATACCCTGTATTTCTGTATGTGCTCGTACAGCTATGGCCAAGGGCTCAATTGCTAATATAAATAACTGTGGTGATAATGGACAGCAATGTCGAGTAGATCTCTGTAGGCTAAAGGGTTTTGAAATTGTTATTAGTTAGGACCTCAACCGCTGGGTTTGTATATAGTAGTTTGATCCACATAAGAAATATGTTTCCAAAACCAAATCTGGGAAGCACATCAGGATAGAATGGAATTATCTATTTATCAAATGCTTGACAGGCATCTACATACAGCATTGCTGTATCTGTTGTGTTGCATTTCTCATAGAGTATATTTAGACCTCTTCTAATGTTATGATAACCTTGTCGTTTCTGTATGAAGCCTTGCTGATCACCATTAATTAATTGAGGAAGATATTTATCAAGTCTTCTTGACAGTGCTTTGCATAATATTTTTGTATCACATCCCATTAAACTAATAGGCCTATAAGAGGTACATTCGTTTGGGGACTTACTTGGTTTTAATATTAGGGTTATTAAAGCTAATCTGAGTGAATCTGGAAGCATTCCTTTATCAAATGATTCTTCATACATATGCAGAAGTGGTCTGACAAGTTGTTTACCAAATGTCTTATAGAATTTTATTGGCAAACCATCTGGCCCTGCTGCTTTACCGCTACTCATATCCCTATACTGGGGCGTAGGGGGCTCTGGATAGAGGTAGCACCTTTGGCGTCCGGCAGCTGCATCCTACCTGGTAGGGTGGACGGGCATCAATGGTCCTCATCCATCTCCTAAATCTCTCACGTGTTGGCTCCAAGTGCCACACCCCGGGACACCGCCTCAGCTGGAGGGCTAAACCACGTGAGGAGGTGGTGTTTACACTGCACCACTTCTAGGCAGAGGATCTGCTTCAGGTGGAGGAGAACCTAGCCGGTTTCAACGGCCAAGTGTAGGGGAATAAACCCTTCAAATCAGGAGTGGAGCCCCGAAGGCGGATCAGTGTGCAGTGCTAACTGATTCCAGCAGCTCCTACAGCCAACCTGGTGCCAAACGTACTGCTTCGCATTCCTTTGGATTACACTGGTGAGGCCGAGAGGGGGGTCTTGACGACTGGGCAACCCAGGACCTCCATATAATTTGCCCAGGCCTGCGCCCTGATGTGACAGAAACAACACGGGAGACAGCAGTTATGAGTTATAAGCCCAGAGCATATTGGTGTGAGATCGGGCGCTATGGGTTGTCTCCGACGGTGGGAGGGATCCTCGTGTCCCACTGGTCAGCTACTGCCCGCCTCAAGCTGGGCAGCCCCCAGCCAATAATGTGCTGATCCGTCATGGTCTGTCCGCTTAATTGGAGCTCAGGATAAAAAACAAAAAGCAGACTGTAAACCGTGCACCAGGCAAAAAAGGAAGACAGACAAGAAAGCCGCCAGCGCTGAGACTGGCAACCTGGAACGTCAGGACCATGTGTCCTGGCCTCTCTGACGACCTACAACAGATAGATGACACGAGAAAGACGGCAGTCATCAGTTGCGAGCTCAACATACTCGTCCTCTCTACACACAGTTACCACAGCGCTGACTGTGACACCGATCACTCCATGGTCGCCAGCAGGGTGCGTCTTCAGCCAAAGTGGATCCATTGATCAAAGCACAAAGGCCAACCCCATCCAAGACATCAGTTCCTGAACTGCGTGAACGTTTTGCAAATGCCATCCAAGAGGCCCTTAACAACTGCCCAACAAGCAATGCCGAAGAGAGATATAACCATATCCGTGACTTCACTTACAAGTCAGCTGTCGACTTGTTTGGCAAGAGGGAAAAGAAAAACCCCGACTGGTTTGAAACCGGAATTGCGGAACTCGAGCCACCGCATCCAAAAAAACTGCCCTACTTGACTACAAACAAGACCCCTGTGAGAGGACACTTGCTGCCCTTAGAAGGGCCAGAGGAGATGTTCAGCGGATCGCTAGACAGTGCGCTAACAACTACTGGCAGAACCTATGTCAAAGCATCCAGCTGTCCGCCGACTGCGGCAATATTAGAGCTATGTATGAGGGTATGAAGAAGGCCTTCGGCCCTAGCGCCATCAAGATCAGCTTGTTAAAATCTACCTTCGGCGATATCATTATCTCCGACCATAGAAAGCAGATGGAGAGGTGGGTAGAACATTACCAAGAGCTGTACTCGAAGGAGTCGATTGTTACAGACACAGCGGTGGAAAATACGAGCCCCCTGCCCATCACGGAAGAGCTTGACATCCCACCCACCACTGAGGAGCTCAGCAAGGCCATCGACTTTTGCCAGTGGCAAAGCTCCGGGAAACGATGGCATCCCTCCCGAGGTCATTAAAGCAGGCAAACAGTCCAGCCTCCTCGATCACCTCCACAAACTCCTGCTACAGTGTTGGGAGGAAGGAACCATGCCTCAGGACATGCGAGATGCCAATATTATCACGCTTTACAAAAACAAAGGCGACCACAGCAACTGCAACAATTACCGTGGAATATCCTTCCTAAGCACTGTCGGGAAGATCTTCATTTGCGTCATACTAACAGACTGCAGTTGCTTGCAGAACGCGCCTACTCAGAGGCGCAGTGCGGATTCAGGGCTGAGAGATCTACTAAAGACATGATCTTCTCGCTAAGGCAGCTGCAAGAAAAATGTCGCGAGCAGAGACGCCCCTTGTACATTGCTTTCATAGACCTGACCAAAGCGTTCAACCTGGTCAGCAGGTCAGGCCTGTTCACACTCCTGCAGAGAATTGGATGTCCCTCTAAGCTCCTGAGGATCATCACCTCATTTTACGAGGACACGCAAGGCACTGTTCAGTACGATGGCTCCTCCTCGGAACCATTCCTCATTAAGAGCGGAGTCAAACAGGGCTGTGTTCTCGCCCCGACACTCTTTGGCATCCTGTTCTCCTTGCTGCTGCGCTATGCCTTTAGTCAATCTGAGGAGGGCGTCTACATTCACACCAGAAGCAACGGCAGCCTGTTTAATCTCACGCGTCTCCGTGCAAAGACAAAAGTGCGGAAAGTTCTCATTCGTGAGTTGTTGTTTGCCAACGATGCCGCCTTGACAGCACACACTGAGGCTGGCCTTCAAGAGCTCATCAACTGTTTCTCCGACGCTTGCAAAGAGTTCAGCACCCTACAACTCCATTGGTGACTGCACTCTTGACGTGGTGGAGGATTTTATCTACCTTGGCTCCACCATTTCCAGCAGTCTCAACCTGGACACTGAGCTGAACTCCAGAATCAGCAAGGCCTCATCAGCAATGGCCTGCCTGTCAAGAGAGTGTGAGACAACTCCATGCTTACCATCAAGACAAAAATTACTGTATACCAAGCCTGTGTGCTGAGCACTCTGCTGTATGGTAGCGAGTGCTGGACTCTGTACTCCCGCCAAGAGCGCAGGCTCAATACATTTCACCTCCGCTGCCTCGGAAGAATCCTAGGCATCTCCACGCAGGACTAAATTCCCAACAAAGAGGTCCTAGCGCGGGATGGAACCCCCAGCATGTTTGCACTGCTAACAAAGCGATGCTTGTGCTGGCTCGGCCACGTGACCCGCATACAAGACGGTAGAATACTCAAAGATATTTTGTTTGATGAGCTTGCCACTGGCTCTAGACCCACAGGAAGGCCCAAACTCCTCTACAAAGATACGTACAAGCAGGACCTCAAAGCGGGTGGCATCACATTATCAGCCATTGAAGCAGTGCCAGCAGACCGCAGCGCCTGGAAACTTGTCGTAATGCAGTGCCTACTTCCATTCCCTGCCACCTTAAAGGCCCAGCTAATTTAAGTTCACTGCCACCTTAAATACTGCCACCTTCACCGGATATGAGCCAGTTTCCACTCTGCCACCTTAACGTCACTGCCAAATCACATTCCATGCCCCCTTAAATTCCTTGCAACCCTAAATTCACTATTAGGTGAATTAACCCTAACCTTAAGTTCTCTGCCACCTTAAACGTCCTGCTACTTTACATTTACTGCCACCTTAAATGCAGTCCCTACTTCAATTCCCTGCCACCTTAAAGGCCCAGCTAATTTAAGTTCACTGCCACCTTAAATTCATCACTACCTTAAATACACTGATACATTGAAATCACTGCCACCTTAAATTCACTCCTACTACTTTAAATTCCTTGCCAGCTTAAATTTACCATTTCCTCAAATTAATTGCCCCCTCAAAATCTTTGCACCCTTAAATTTCCTGCCATCTTAATTTTCCTTGCATTCACTGCCACCTTAAATTTCCCTTCTGCCAACTTAACTTCACTACCAACTCACATTAACTCTTACCTTAATTTCCCTGCCATTTTAAATTCAGTCACACCACCTTAAATTCCCTTCCACCTTAAATTCACTGCCACCTTATATTCACTCTTACTGTCTGAAATTACCTGTCACCTGAGATTCCCTACTGCCACCTTAAATTTCCTGCTACCTTAAATTCATTTGCACCTTACAATCTTTGACACCTTAAATCCCCTTCACACTTAAATTCACTCCTACTCACTTTATATTCCATGCCTGCTTAAATTCCCTGCAACCTAAATTCACTCTTAGGTTAATTAACCATAACCCTAACTCTAACCTTAAATTCCCTGCCACCTTAAATTCCCTCCTACCACCTTAAATTCTCCGCCACCTTAAATTTCCGCTCTGCCACCTTAACTTCACTGCCAACTCACATTCCATGCCCCATTAAATTCCCTGCAACCTTAAATTCACTCTTAGGTGAATTAACCCTAACCCTAAAACCCTAACCTTAAGTTCCCTGCCACCTTAAATGTCCGGCTACTTTACATTTACTGCCACCTTTAAATGCAGTGCCTACTTCAATTCCCTGCCACCTTAAAGGCCCAGCTAATTTAAGTTCACTGCCATCTTAAAATCATTACTACCTTAAATACACTGACACATTGAAATCACTGCCACCTTAAATTCATCACTACCTTAAATACACTGACACATTGAAATCATTGCCACCTTAAATTCACTCCTACTACTTTAAATTCCTTGCCAGCTTAAATTTACCACTTCTTCAAATTAATTGCCACCTCAAAGTCATTGCCCCCTTAAATTTCCTGCCATCTTAATTTTCCTTGCATTCACTGCCACCTTAAATGTCCCTTCTGCCAACTTAACTTCACTACCAACTCACATTAACTGTTACCTTAATTTCCCTGCCATTTTAAATTCAATCATACCACATTAAGTTCACTGCCACCTTATATTCACTCTTACCATCAGAAATTACCTGTCACCTGAAATTCCCTTCCACATTAAATTCCCTACTGCCACCTTAAATTTACCACTTCCTCAAATTAATTGCCCCCTCAAAATCTTTGCCCCCTTAAATCCATCTGAATTTAACTTGCATTCACTGCCACCTTAAATTCCATGCCATCTTAAATTCCCTGGAACCTTTAATTCACTCCTTCACACCTTAAATTTTCTGGGATATTAAATTTCTCACTTTCTTAAATTCCCTGCCACCTTAAAATTGCTTCCACCATTAAAAAACTCCTTGCCACCTTAAATTCAACGCCTCCTTTATTCCCTGCCACCTTAAAGACCCTGCTAATTTAAATTCACTGCTACCTAAATGTACCACTACCTTAAATTCATTGCTACCTTAAATACACTCCTACACCCATAAATTCCATCACCTTAAATTCCTTAAGGCCACTTTAATTTCAGTGTCACCATAAATTCACGCCTACCATCTTAAATTTACTCCTGTATCTTAACTTCACTGCCACCTTAAATTCTCTCTTAACCCTTTAATTTTACTGCCAACTTAAATTCACCTTAACCCTAAATGATCTACTGCCCCTTAACTTCACTGCCACCTTAAATTCACTCCTACTGCCTTAAATTCCCTGCCACCTTAATGTCAGTGCAACCTTACACTCACCCCTACCATCTTAAATTTACTCCTGTATCTTAACTTTACTGCCACCTTAAATTCTCTCCTACTCCCTTAATTTCACTGCCACCTTGAATTCACTGCAACTTTAAATTATTTCCTACCCCTTAACTTTACTGCCACATTAAATTCACTCCTACTGCCTTAAATTCCCTCCCAAAGCCTTGAATTCCCTGCCACCTTAAATTCTCTCCTACCACCTTAACTGCAATGCCACTTTAAATTCATTGCCGCCTTAAATTCACTCCTACCACCTTAAATTATCTGCCACCTTAATTTTCCCTTCTGCCTCCTTAAGTTCACTGCCAACTCACATTCCTTGCTACCTTAATTTCCCTCCCATTTTAAATTCATACCTACCGCCTTAAATTCACTGCTACATTATATTCTATTGTACCATTTGAAGTTACCTGTCACCTTAAATTCAATTCCACCTTAAATTCCCTACTGCCACTAAATTAAATTTACTGTCCTGCTACATTAAATTCACTCCTACTCAGTTTAAATTCCATGCCCACTTAAATTCAATGTAACCTGAAATTCACTTTTTGGCAAATTAACCATAACCCTAACATAACCCTAACCCTAACATAACCATAACCTTAATGTAACCCTAAGCCTAACATAACCCTATCCCTAACATGACACTAACCCTAATGTAACCCTAACCGGGAGCGGACAGAGGGACCAAAGCTCTGTGGCAATGCTTAACAAGCGCCGGCCCGTGCACCACCCTGATGGGGAAAGTCATTGTAAATCACCTAACCTAATGTAACCCTAACCCTAATGTAACACTAACCCCAACCCTAACCCTAATGTAGCACTAACCCTAACATATCCCTAACTCTAATTTAACCCTAACCCTAATATAACCATAACCCAAACGTAACCCTAACCCTAACGTAACCCTAACACTAATGTAGCCCTAACCCTAATATAACCCTAACCCTAACCCTAACATAACCCTAACCTAACATAAGCCTAAACCTAACATAAATCTAACCCTAATGTAACCATAGCCCTAATGTAACCCTAATATAACCCTAACCCTAATGTAACCCTAACCCTAATGTAACCCTAACCCTAATCCTAATGTAACCCTAACCCTAACATAACCCTAAAACCTTAATTTCCCTGCCACTTTAAATTCACTCTTATTTACTCTCACCCTAACCCAAACGTAACCCTAACCCTAACATAACCCTAATGTAGCCCTAACCCTAATATAACCCTAACCCTAACATAACCCTAACCCTAACATAAGCCTAAACCTAACATAAACCTAACACTAATGTAACCATAGCCATAATGTAACCCTAACCCTAATGTAGCACTAACCCTAATATAACCCTAACCCTAATGTAACCCTAACCTTAACCCTAATGTAACCCTAACATAACCCTAACCCTAAAACCTTCATTTCCCTGCCACCTTAAATTCACTCTTAGGAGAATTAACCCTAACCCTAATGTAACCTTAACCCTAGCCCTAAAAACCTTAAATTCCCTGTGACCTTAAATTCCCTGCTACTTTAAATTTCCTGCCACCTTAATTTCAATTCTACCCTATGTCCACGGGTTTAGCTGTTAGTGCTAAGTATTCATGTCTCTGTGTGAGAATCTGTGTGTCTGAGTGTGTGTGTGAGAGGTCCCTCACTTTACGGGTGGTGCATTTTCTATTGTTCTCTGTTGTGCTTCAGTGAGCCAGGGCTCGGTAGACACACAGGAACACTGCCATGGGGGAGGGGTATGCAAAGAAAGGCAAGAATGAACTGCTTGCGTCAGCACTCAAAGCAGCCAATCCTGGCCTCTAGTTCTCCATCTGCTTTGCATACCACCCAGTACATGCCCTGGACGATTGCGAATGAGTAAAATAAAGGTAAATACAACAGAGATTTTTGTTTTAGTCAATTATATTTGACGTATCCATGCCTTTATGGAGTCTTTCAGTGAATGTTTGGAGTTTCTTTCATCAACCATGAGTTAAAATCATGGACAGGCGACTGGCTATTTATACCAGCTGTAGATACTCCTAGCTCGTGCTTGCTACGGCAGCACATATACTAAAATTGGAACGATACAGAGAAGATTAGCATGGCCCCTGCGCAAGGATGACACGCAAAATCGTGAAGCGTTCCTCATTTTGCCTGCCACCCTAAATTCATTGCTACCTTAAATACACTGACACGTTGAAATCATTCCCACCTTAAATTTACTCCTAATACGTTATAATTCTTGCCACCTAAAATTTACCACTACCTCAAATTAATTGCCGCCTGAAAATCTTTGCCCCCTTAAATTTCCTGCCATCCTAATTTTCCTTGCATTCACTGCCATCTTAAATTCCATGCCATTTTAAATTCCCTGGAACCTTTAATGCACTCCTAGCACCTTAATTTCACTGCCACCTTGAATTCACTGCAACTTTAAATTATCTCCTACCCCTTAACTTTACTGCCACCTTAAATTCCCGGCCACCTTAAATTCAGTCATACAAACTTAAATTCACACCTAACATCCTTAAATTCCCTGCCCCCTTAAATTCAATTCTACCACCTTAACTTCACTGTCACCTCACAATTCCTGCTACCTTAAATTCCCGGCAACCATAAAATTCCCTCCCACCACCTTGAA
This sequence comes from Prochilodus magdalenae, assembly GCA_024036415.1. Lineage (NCBI taxonomy): Eukaryota > Metazoa > Chordata > Actinopteri > Characiformes > Prochilodontidae > Prochilodus > Prochilodus magdalenae. The sequence continues at coordinate 681,654 of JAMWET010003914.1, read as the reverse complement.
TTCCCTGCCACCTTAAATTCTCCCCTACCACCTTAACTGGAATGCCACTTTTAATTCATTGCCGCCTTAATTTCACTCCTACCACCTTAAATTATTTGCCACCTTAAATTTCCCTTCTGCCTCCTTAATTTCACTGCCAACTCACATTCCTTGATACCTTAACTCCCCTCCCATTTTAAATTCAGTCCTACCACCTTAAATGTACTGCCACTTTATATTCCATTGTACCATTTTAAGTTACCTGTCGCCTTAAATTCCCTTCCACCTTAAATTCCCTACTGCCACATTAAATTTACTGTCCTGCTACCTTAAATTAACTGTAAGCTTTAAATTTACTCTTAGGTAAATTAACCATAACCCTAACCCTAACCCTAACTAACCCTAACCCTAATGTAACCCTAACCCTAAGATAGCCCTGACCCTAATGTAACCCTAACCCTAACATAACCCTAACCCTAATGTAACCCTAACCCTAAAACCTTAATTTCCCTGCCACCTTAAATTCACTCTTAGGAGAATTACCCTAACCCTAATGTAACCCTAACCCTAGCACTAACTCTAAAAACCTTTAAATTCCCTGTCGCCTTAAACTTCCTGCTACTTTACATTTCCTGCTACCTTAATTTCAGTTCTACACTAAGTCCACGGGTTTAGCTGTTAGTGTTAAGTACTCATGAGTCTGTGTGAGAATCTGTGTGTCTGAGTGTGTGTGTGTGAGGTCCCTCACGTTACGGGTGGTGCATTTTCTATTGTTCTCTGTTGTGCTTCAGAGAGCCAGGGCTCAGTAGACACACAGGAACACTGCCATGGGGGAGGGGTATGCAATGAAAGACAAGAATGAACTGCTTGCGTCGGCACGCAAAGCAGCCAATCCTGGCCTCTAGTTCTCCATCTGTTTTGCATACCACCCAGTACATGCTCCGGAAGATCCGAATGAGTAAAATAAAGGTAAATACAACAGAGATTTTTGTTTTTGTTAATTATATTTGACGTATCTGTGCCGTTATGGAGTCTTTCAGTGAATGTTTGGAGTTTTTTTCATCAACCATGAGTTAAAATCATGGACAGGCGACTGGCTATTTATACCAGCTGTAGATACTCCTAGCTCGTGCTTGCTACGGCAGCACATATACTAAAATTGGAACGATACAGAGAAGATTAGCATGGCCCCTGCGCAAGGATGACACGCAAAATCGTGAAGCGTTCCTCATTTTGCCTGGCATCTGCTTGGCATTTTGCTTGGCATCAAACTGGGCACCAAATGCCAAGAATATGCCAAAAATGCCCCTTAAAATCTCTTAGAATAGCCATTACCACCTCAAAATATATATTTTTTGTTGCAGTACCTACCCGAACCACCAGATGGCGGTCTAGCACTGCAAATGGTATGTTGGTCTATCAAGTCGCGTCGTAGACTTTACAATCCCATATTTTGTTAAAACGGGAATGTTTCAGAATATTCAGGAGTTCAGAGGAATGATATCAAAGACTTGCGGGATACTGGAAGAGGTTTTACTAAAACGAGACATGAAATATCAATTTTCTGACCCCGACACGGAGATTAGCATAGCATGATTAGCACCGGGAGCTCCTGGCTCTAGCGGGGCGGTCTGGCAGTAACAGCCGCAGCGTGAAAGCCCCAAAGCGGATACAAACAACCATCGGTCGTGACAGCTGCGCCCAGGAGGAGCGTGTTTAATTGCTGAGGTACTCTCTGGACGCTCAAAGTCGTTAAATTCACTTGAACCTGTGTAGATCTTGTGAGAACAACACTATTCTGAGCCGTGTTTGCAGGCTAGCTAAATTAGCCTGTGCTAAAATAACTTGCACATTTGGGCTTAGGTTTTATGTTAAGTGCATAAAATAGCTTTAATTTGTTTTTAACCTAGAATTTCATCCGTGTTTGGAAATTAAACGAGCATGCTTATGAGGATATGGAATGGCACTTGCAACAGTCCATACAACAATAGCACTGGAGCTAATTAGCACAGTTAGCTACATGTCTGTCATCGCTGAAGCATCCTAACTAAAATCTTTTCTTAATCATGTAGGACAGAGTAACGGAACAGCGTTATTTATGTTATTTATCTTATTCCAACTTCAGATAAGATCTTAAGATAACTAGCGCATCTTAAAGGGGAACTACACCGACTTTTCAAATTTCTCGTGTAAATAAATGGTCGATGTGTAACTGATTCAGAGGGTTTGAGGTGAACTGTTCTGTTCTAGAGAAACGTAGTCAGTCAAGACTGCTCATATTTGACGTTTGATGTTTCTGAAAGCTTCCTCATAAAAAGTTATGGCCTGAGTTGGTTTGGTATGGTACGTGCTGAGTGTAATAAATAAGTGATTTATTTCAGATTCACTTTTCTAGCTTTATTGACGTTACAGAACGAGGGCAGAAAGATGAACTGGTTTTCATATTGGTGCCGTATAACTCAGGAGAGAGCCACCTGTAGATGAGTTAAACCTCAATGTGGTGCCGACTTCACAATCACAACTTGCCTGTAGTAATACATATTTTACACATTTTTGGCCAAAACAACAAAGCATAAAACCTAATATAGAAAATTATGATATTATTGATCTGAGAATTTTCAGGAAGAAAATAGCATAAACTGAGACATTCAAAATGCTGGTTATACGGGCTGGTTGCTGAACATGTTCATTGCTGTGCATTCATATTATGGATTTATGAGCTGATGGCAGTGAATAATAAAGAATTAAACAATTCTTTGTTTATTAGGAGAAACGTAGTGAACAGTGAAAGCAGGCTACTTGGAAATGGAGACTGCAGGTGACGGCCCCTGGCACACAAATGTGAGTTGATCATCTTTGATTATGTAGCTACTCTAATGAACATCCACTAAATCCATAATTTTGCCCGTAACGTAATCGGCCTGTTATCTAAGTGTGTCCAGGGCAAGGTTGCATGACATTTGGAATTTAAATTACAGTTTATTTCTTAACATAGTGGTTATGTCATGACAAGGGGGAAATTGTTACTATGGGATGTTGAGACTAAGATGGCAAACTGCTATATAAGCAGTTAATTGTAAGTTTAACAAAAGAATACAACGTTTCTGCATAATTACGTGAACCAGAAATGAACATCAACCTGCTCTGAATAACTTTGTTTACGTTCTAAGTGTTGAATTATGCAGAAATATAAAAAAATCGAATGAGTTTCCTTTCATATCAACATATAACAGCACACATCGTCAAACAGCCTGCTATTTATTCCCATTAATTCTTGACTAAGCTAAAATGCTAAGTGCTCATATCTGCATGACCGTTAGACAGCTGTAAGTGGCCTCTGCATCTAATGGTGCAAAAAGATAACATGCACTGAGTTGATGCGTCAGTCTTGTTGTCACCTGGCTATAGACAGCAGCATATGTTGCACAGAAGAGCTTTTTGTACATGGCTCCCTTTCTTTTACTTTGAAAGCGTTCACATACTAAAAGCACTGTGTATTACTTTGCAAATACTGCACTGCATTGCTAATAAAACTACGCTGATCAAACCAGACAGTTTCTAAACTAGATAGACAAGTCAAACTGTTTGGGGAAAGGCATTACTGTAGTCAGAATTCTTTGACGAGGGAAAAAATGTCAAATTCTCAAAAGTAGTATGGAATCGTATTCTCCAGCCTCTTGTTCGACTTTTTTTTAGTCTACCATAAGTGACGCAGCAGTTTCCTCCATCTGAATAATCTTTTCCTTTCCTTTCATTTCTTTCTTTCTCAATTTAGTTTCTAATACTTGTTTAATGCAGCCCACTAAAGCTGTAGCTGTTGTGCTACAGCAGCTTGTGAGCAGCGCTGGTGATGTTTAAAGCTGGTACATAAACAACCTCTCGCTACTTAAACTCTTTGCTGCTGTTCGCTTTGTTTTGTGTTACAAGCCTGCTTTCTAGGACCTCTTGTTTCTGGGTGTTTGTTAGTCTCTTATACTAAACCATGTGCTGTTTAAATTCGGTAACATGATTGTGCTCCAAGTGTTGAAACGGGAAGGTGAGATTACTTCGCGGTGTTTTTGCTGTTTACATTTGAGTTTTAAATTTTCATCTTTGGTACAAGCTGCTCGAACTGCACCGCTTGAGTTCTCCTCTGTGCTGCTTCCATGTCGCAAACTGGGTAGGTAGGAGTCACATGTGTCTAAAGGGACAGTACATGAACACACACAGGTTGTTTAAGTACTGTTTAACATAACTGTAAAAAACGGTATAACCAACACGGGCAAGATTTCATCAGCTTGAGGTTCTGAATGTAATTCTCAAAGAATTACCCAGCTTTTACTACATATCAACAGTCTGACAGATCACTTACATAAAGTTTGTCTGGCTGTTTGTCTTTGGCTGGAGTCTCTCTTCTTCACAGAGGAACTTCCTCCTGTCACCTTGGCCATGCCCTGAAGGAGCCTTCTGCAGGCACATGGCCCAAGACCCAGCCCAAAACATCTGTACACACAAACACACACACACATGCACACACACGCACACACACACACACATATATATATTATATACCTGATCTTATCTTATAAGACACACTTTCTTTTATGTAATTTAATATGGGTAACAAAAACACATTTTGATTACGTTTGAGTTAATTGGCCTAAATGTGTTCTCATATGGTCTCTGACCACCTCTGAATGTGGTTTGAGCGATCCAGTCATAATCATGTAATTGGATACACCTGCCTTTTAATGTGTTCAGGTGAAATCCAATTGTAATCTAATCACTGAAAACACATTAATAAAAGGTACAAACTTACACCCCCCCCCCATCAGTCAGAGAGGATGGATAAAGGTCTAATTACACACAAAAAAGAAACACCATTGTGAAAGTGGGACCTTCACACCAGGTCCCTTTTAATGTACATATGCAATAAAAGATTTTGTTCCTTTAAGCACTGCACACAACTAAACAATAAACATCGCAATGCAAACATCACATTCTACAAAAAGACAAACACAGGGAGTTCACGGTCTCTTCCAAGTCATTCAGCAGCTTTTCCTGTGTGTCAGTGGGGGCATGTAAGGTTCTCTTTTGGCCTCCCACTTCTTCTCTTAAGTAGCGTATGTGTGTGTGTGTGTGTGTGTATATGTATGTAGTTGCTGTAATGTTATTGTAAGGCAATGTTATATTTGCCCTGACATATTTTCTTTGGAAAGTAATAGAAATGTAACCTATTGCTTTTAGATTCCCTTTAAGTTTTCCATATCGTTAAAGTGTATATGAGACCTTGGATGGTTTCCTCCTTCCATATTCCAAAGTAAATTCACACTGGACTGAGAGAGTGTTTAGTATTTTTCAAGGAACGATCAGGGCCCTTTCACTAATTGAAAGTCTGAAGAAAGCAGTAGCCAGAGAGCCTGTACACTGTTTGGAATTCATCTCAGGTCTGTTGGGTTTTAGACTCTTAAGTGTCCTGAGTGCATATCAATAACGGGAGTGATTGTAGCGGGCGAGGGCGGGGTGTGTTATGAGAAGGAACAGAGTGTCAGGACAGTGGCATGCTTTCTCAAAAAGTGTCACATCACAAAAGAATAGTGTCATTGTAGGAGGCACCTCAAATGCTGTTTAGAACACTTTCTCCTGCAGTTACGAAGCTAATTTAAAAAAATGGAAAATTAAAGGAGTGCCAGATTATTTATTTTTGTAGAGTGCTTGATGGTGGTGTTGTGTGGATCTTGGGAAACTGTACTTATTTCAGCACTCTGGTATACACATACTCTTGGTTAGCTACTGCTAATGAATTGATCTAGAATATGGGTTCTTATCGATCTTAAATATAGGGGATATTCCAGGGGGGGCGGGGATGAAGAAATTCAAGAGAAAAAATAGTTCCCTACACAAATGTATTAGTATTTTGTACAAAAAAGATGATCTAGATGTACACTTACCATTCTAGTCCTCTTTTTATCTTTATCTGCTGCCTCGTGCATTATAGACATTAGCAATAGATAATGTTTTTTATATTAAAGTTAATCCATATTATATATTGTTACCTTGAATTATATCGTTCAATTATAGATTTAAAAATAATAATAAGTGGTATTGAGTTTGTGTTTACTCTATAACCTTTTACAGCATTTTGTTCTATAAGATTTTAAGCTTATTTAACATTAACAGTACATGTTTTAGATAATTGTCTCAGACTATTTTTGTGTATTTATTTAATTAATGAATCCACTAGGCCTTTCAGCAAACTGTTTAACTAATATCAGTGGGTTTAGTGCTAATAAGCGTTCTTTTTATATGCTGGCTTCTTAGAATTCCACTTCTACCTATTTTGTCTGAGATTTTTCTGGTCTCCAGATGTGTACCAGCTGTATTCATGTTTACCTGGCGTTACAGGTGTTCCTCCTGACCAGCTCCAGTGGTCCACCGACACTGCCCAATGATCCATCAGTCAGGATGAAGAGCTGCCGGGGGCAGCTGCGATGAACAGGCTGGCGGTACACCCAGGATAAGGCTCCCAGCAGGTTGGTTGCACCCTGATCTGTTCGCAGCCTCTGGATATAGTCTAACACCTGGGCCAGAGTGTTCTTTAGTAGAAGATGAGATGATAAAGATAAAAATAAATAAGGAAATTCGAAGTGTTTAGCTCTGGGCTCTTAAACCTTTTAAACAACATAACCTTTTAAGCTTCATGTCCAAGAAAGTTGGATATGTAACGGCGGAAGAAAAGCAGTAATTTATGAATTCATTTTGACCTGTATTTTAATAAAAACTGTATAAAATAAGATACATGTTATCATTAGCAATGTTTTGTTATCCGTTAGTATATTCTTCTTCTTCTTGGTACATATTTTTTGACCACCAACTATTCCTGCACTTCCTGAGATATCAACACCTCTATGTCCTCTATGTGCCCGTTCATTCATAGATGGGGGTGCTGTTGTTTTGGTGTATTATAAAACTAATGGTATTAGAGCATCTAATTCTATGTTGTTTCCAACCGGCTTAGTTTTGGTTACAACAACTTAGTGCAGAATTTTCCAGACAGAACTTTTATTCCTATTCAGTTCTGCTGCCAAAACAGCAGAAACGGTGTCCCTTCCCTATTACTTACAATACATTGCTGCATTGTCTAGTATACCCCTGTAAATGTATACAGTATCGGTATATAGTTGGCTCTTTGTATTATGAGCAAGTAATTTCTCAGGTAAAATCTGAAAAAAGGTTATTAGCTGCAAAACAACATTGCAGGTAAGCTAGTTTAATATGTAACAAGTTAAGTCAGAAGCCAGATTTGGTTTGACTGATGAATGATAAAAACATGCGGCAGGTCACCATATGGCTGCATGTGTGTTTTTAACCAGTGTTTGTTGTGGAAGACCCCGGAGCAGCTAAAACCTGATACTGCACTGCCATGGCAACCTGGAGTGCTGGCCAGGACACGGATTGTTATCAGCATGGGAGATTGCTTGTAGGTAAAACAACCATGCACTCATTGTAAGATTTGGTAAAACTAACTTAATTTACATAGAGTAATAGGTTTTTTAAAGTCAGTAAAGCCTGTCTGCTCTAGGAGATATCTCACAAGTTAAAAAAAAAAAAAAATCTAATAAACTGATTCGGGTCTATCATTTAGGTGCTCCAAATGATCTTGATTAGCTGAACCAGGTGCACTATACCAAAGCTAAATCTGTGCACAGTTGTACAGTACAAAGAACTGGGCCGGAATAAAATGTATCACAGTAGCTGACCAAAAAAAGAGGGTGGGGGGATTTATTTAGAAATTGTCATTTACACATCAATAAATGACACTTCAGCTGATAAAGTACAATGGCCAGTGCATAATGATAATTTGTCAAAAACAGTTTATATGAAACAGTCTTTTGTGAATAAGAGAGAGAAAGAGAAATGTGTGTACCTTGATCTTGTTGATTGTGTGCTGTGCGACATTGGCCCCACGGTCTATGAGAAACAGCAGCTCTCTGCTGGCCTGCTGCAGCTCCAGTGGCTCAGACAAAAGGTCGGGACAGAAGTTCAGCATCAGCACCGGGTTACTCAGCACATCCTTATGATAACGTTTTCTAATAAATTCCAGCTAAAGATTACAAAAAACAGTTTTAACCAGTAGGACAACTTTTTATTCACCACATGGCCAGTTTTAAGGAGGCTTTAAGTTTAATAACATCAATTCAGTGCGCAGTAGCATTGGCTTACATGTAGAAATATTCAAAATTTGACTTTACCGACCTTGTAATTTAGAGAATCCAGTGGAACATTTTTGATTGCCACAGAACAAGACATAACATGAAACTCATAGTCATAACATGAAACTACAAAATTTTGTCTACGAAATGACCTATTGGGGATGATAAAAACCAGGGACTATATATGTGGCTATAACACATATATAGTCATTTTATGTTGGTTATGGTCAAAACTTTGTCAGACTATTGTAAAATCGGTCAGTGTGTTCATTACCAGTTCATTAAAGCTTTGTGATACTTGTTTGAATGAAGATTACACATGGTCACACATCACAAGGATCTGTAGAATTACCGTCCACAGTAGAAGGTACAACAGCAGAAAGACTACGGAAAAACAAGTATTCATTGATGTTATCTTACTTTCTTTTCAGGCTCTGCTTCCTTGCGGACACAGCGAATATAATCGCGGCGGGCACTAATCTGCTGCTCATACTGGCTGAAGGACAGTCGACCCCTTTCCAGGATAACCAATGGACTGTGGGGCTCTGTGAACAAAACGGCATCAATGGGTTTAAAATATTGCATACTGGACCCATACAAATATAATGAATACTACAGGCGCGGTCTTGAGAACTCAATCCTTCCAAAGCCCAAGAGAAAGATCTTGGAACCTCAAGAAAAGCACAAGATCCAGCTTTGTCCTGAAACTTAAAAACACCAAGAGTGCAGTGCTGAAACAATTGACTAGCAATGACAGGTATGACACACCACCCTAACATTAGGCCAGTGTTGTCTGAGCTCAACCCTAGAGCTTTTTTTTTTCTCCTTCAAATGACTGATATCATTTATACATTCAATTCACATTCTCCATCTACAGGTCGTCTTGCTAGTTTTTCATTTGTTAGTGGCAAAAGTTTGTCTTTTTATCATTCTATGCACAACAGTAACACAAAATGGGCAAATAAAGAAATAAATTAATAAATAAAATGGAATAACAAAAAATATCTCCTCTCCTGTTTTGTTCTACAAACACAGTGATTAAGAGTTTACCACATTTGGTTGATTTGAGATGAGTGAAAATATGTCAACACATCCTCTACTGGGAGCAACAATAACGAGCCATTTTTATCTGAATGCAATCAAATCCTCAAAGCGATGTTCCAACATCTAGTCTAAAACCTTCTGAGCGTTAGAGCAACAGGAATTAAATGTAGCGTGGTGGTACTGGAATGAAGTAATAACTGAGTTATATAGATTAGTTTGCGCACCAAGCTTCTTTCTAGGTTCGATGAGAAGGTATAGCAGTGAGAGCACAACTTAGATTTCAAAAGAATTTCAGTGTATTTAGGGGCTAACCAGGTACACTTCAGCATTTAAGGGAGAAACAAAACAAGAAAACAGCACAAAGTTCATATACAAAAATGGAAATAAAATGCTACCCGGGTAGTCTTTCTGTTTTTTTCTTTTTACGTGCACGTTAAAGTTCAGTCCAATATCAGTTAAGTCACTGTATAGGTACGTATGTATTTGAATGTGGATCTGTGCATGTATCTAACAGAAAAAAAACTTGTGCACCCTTGGATTCCTCTCTCTGGATCTCTCTCTCTCTCTCTCTCTGTCTACACACTACTGCTGCTGGAGCTGTGCTGTACAGGAGAACTCGCAGGATCACGTGATTTACTGTGGATCTGGCTCGCCGTCTCTCGTTCCTTCTGGCAAACTTAACCGTCCGAACGAAACCCAGTCTGCATAGTGCAGAAAAATTATGTTAACCCCAATCATAATAAAAAGGTAATGCAAACGCTGTTTAACATAACAAATCCTCTAGAATAACGCATTTCTCTAAAACAAGTACAATACAATGGCTCATGCTAACATATTGAAAAATACATTGCCTGATGAACTCATTAAATAGCATGGCAATGCTACACAGAGCAAAGAACTCCTCTGAAATCTCAACTGCACATAGTTTGACTCAAACATATTTCTTTCCATTTACTTTACATGTATGCTTTTTGAGGAAAAAAATAACATACCAATAAGAGTTTAGCAGCGTTAGCTTACACGCTAACCGCATTAGCTAGCGATTAGTTTTAGCATTAGCAAAAAGGAACTGCATTCATGGCTAAATAAACTCCAATAGTACTCCGACTGGTTTTTTTCTCGACTGTATACGTGGTTCATCATACTACTGAAAATATAACTCCTTCTCTTACACTTTTCGGTGCTTTATAACCCAAGACAGCTAGCTAACTGAAAAAAATCTCGCCGGAGCTGTTGTGGCTGTAAACCACTGAGAAATGAAGCTCTAATTATATAACTCTCTCTGCTAAAAGCTTTTCTATGGCTCTGCTACGTGTGTTTAACTGCAAAGAACTTTTCTGTGCAATTTGTACAGCACGGTCACAAGGAAAAACAGCACACCCACCAGGGAGAAAATGGCAGTCCGTCTCAGAAGAGGGAGTGGGGGGGAATGCCCTGCTCATCTCGCTGAGCAGTAGAGGCCACTGAATTTAACCCTTTATTTACCAGGTTCAGTTTAGAGGGGTTACATAAAGTCCATAATATTAGCAGTTATTACTTTTCTGGGCTCAAAAAAGCAACTTTCTACAATCACGCCAAATTACACTGATCACACTGATTTCGGCTACTTTTGACGCATGGCATCAGTTACATTCTGTCTTGGGCTTAGATATAAAGCTGTTGGTTAACACACCTTTTAAAGACAACCCCAGCATCCCTGCAACTTTAGCAGATAGCATATTACAAACCTGGGTCAGGAAAGGTATCAGATTAGTTGGTGACCTCTACATTAATAATGCGTTTGCCAGCTGTGGTGAACTATCTGAGTTCTATGGTTTACACAGACATGGTCTTTTAAAATATCTACAGATCAGACATTGGATCAGGAGCCAATCATTAGGGATATTCCTAAATAAATCACAAGAATCTTTACTTGAAACGTGTCTGTTTCCAAACGTAGTTCCACAAAAGGGCTTACCTCTTGTGTTTATAAAACTGTTATTGATAACTTGCCAGTTTAAAGGAGTGTTCAAAAAAATCTAAATGGGAATTAGACCTAAGTTGTACATATAAGTTGTTCATATGCTGTGGAGGTGTGTACAGTTGCAGACCTACTAGAATAATGTGATCACAACAACCTCAGAGGTGTATGGATGTTGATTAGACTCTGATCCCAAGATCTGGATCTTTGGAGATGTTCTGTCCCTGAAACTACTTCCTTGCAGGAGATACTTTGTTTTGCTGGCATCTACAGCGGCAAAAAAGTGTAAAAACTGGAAATCAGAACCTCCAAACCAAAAACATTGGATTAACGAACTGTTGTCAGTTCGAAGTGAGTCAGTGAGAAGAGTAAAGGCTATTACTGTAGCAAAGGAGGAACAAACTCTATTAATACCCTTGAATTCATAAGAAATTAATAAGTAGTGTGACATTTTTGCATCACCGAAGTCTACAATGGTTTAAAGCAGCTGCTCTCCTCACCGCTCAGGTGCAGTATAATCTCAAGGTGTCGGTCGTATGGGTGATCCTCAGCAAGGGTGATGTATATGGCAGAGGCAGACTGAGCGCTTGGGTCTGCATCTGCACGCAGTGCATGGGTTGGGCTCTCGAGACCTGGAGAGACACGAGACAGGAAGGATAAAGAAAAGCAAGTTGGAATAAAGACAGACAGGTGAAGGTAGAAGTAGTTTGTGTTGATTACTTGCTTTAAAATGTTCTACTTTTTAATGTATTTGAAATCATCAATATACTGTACATATAAATATCTTTGAGCAGATGTACTCAGATAAAAACATAATATAGCACACAAAACATTTTAATGCAAGCTGTCCGTCTCACACTAACTTTCAATTTTGTTTTTAACTTGAAGCCAGCTACGCAAGTTTGTTTGGAGTCTCTTTTGTCAAATCTTTCATTTCATAATGTTCCAAATGTTTTCATTGCAGCCAGGCCAGTTTAGCACCCGGACAGAGCCATGTGGTGTGTCTTATTGAAATAAACAAGACCTTCTTCGTCTGAATGACAGTATGCCTATCTGCCATTTTATTAGGTACATGTCCTTGTTTCTATACCCAGTGTCCATATTGGTATGTTACTGTGTGTTGTGCTGGTGTGAGTGTATCAGAGACAGCAGTGCTGCTGGAGTTTTTAAACGCCTCACTGTCACTGCTGGACTGAGAGTGGTCCACCAACCAAAAATATCCAACCTACAGCATCCTGTGACCACTGGTGAAGGACAAGAAAATGACCAACACCAGCTATGCAGCAGCAAATGAGCTATAGTCTCTGACTTCACATCTACAAGGTACGGTTGGAGTGAGACCCTAAGCTTTTTAAACCAGGGGTCATAGTCCTTAAGATGTTTACCCATGGTTCTTAATTCAGTCCTCAGGAAACCCTAGGCAGTTCATGTGATAGCTCTAATGCAGCTTCAGTTGGTAATTGTTATAAGGTCTAACTGTTATTCTCGTTGAAACATAGAGATAGTTAAATGTTGTTTTAGAATGTGCAGGAGTCAATACATAATGCAGAAGACATAACCCAAGTTGGAGTAGTAAGACCAGACAAGGCGGAGTTTAACCTGTACTGAATGTTAAATCCATAAATAAACAATTTGATTATTAAAATGTTCAGAGGTGTGTAGCTTATTTTCACTTTCACAACTTCAACTAAACATCATTTAAGAAGGAGGACCCAAACTCGTGCATACATCTCTATGGTACAATACTTTGCTGAAATCTGCTACAGTTTCCTGAATTTGTGTGTAACATAGGTTTTCTGGATTATAGTGCCAGCAGGTAACTGCTACACATTTTAGCGTGGCATGACGAACTTCTCATTCACTCTTGTTCTCTCTCTGTCTCTGCCTTGTCCCAAGGAGCTTGTGGTGGAAGGTGACTGCGGTGAGAATTAAGACCCTCCTTTACCTTCTTTGTACTCTTAGATGCTGGCACTGAGCCAAACACACATGCAACAAACACAAGGATGCACAGGTTACACATCACTACCTTCTGAGCAGAAATGCTCATTCCCTCATAGGGTCCAGTGAATTGCCCTCCAGAATGTCTAAATGATTTGTGGAGATGTTACTCAGAGACAGAGCAGGGTGATTTCATCTCCACAAAGAGAGTAAAGCAATGAGAACAGCCCTGAGCTGAATGCTGATGCATATCATAATCCTGCCAAGTACTATGCTAACTAAATTACATGGCAGGCAGTGGTCACCTGACTCTAACAGCCACACTCACTCATCTAGCCTTGCACCTACAGAGTAGAAGGTTTATAAGCCTTGATTCTCATAGTTGCGTTTCTCCCCTTCCTCTCTTACTTCATCAGTCTTTTCTCTTGTAGAATTAGTTTTGCCCCATAGTGACCCATACTAATCCAGTTTCTCAATTTTGCTTATTTGTGATCTCTTCCTGCCTTCTGTCTCATCATGGTCAGGACAAACCTTGTCCTTGTCTGACAGGCAAAGGGTTTTTCATCATGAAGTCGTATTGTCTGTAGTGGCCTAACATCTATTGTCTTACCATGACATGCATAATGTTTGCCTTGGTCTGACATGGGCTGTTTTAGGACATCATTAACAAATATAACAAATATGTACTCCCACCAACCTAACCTAGCAAACCATTTACTACCTATGCTAAAGCTCATGTCAGTCAAGTTACTACATGAAAAAGCTATTTGTTATTTTGTTGTTGAGTGGGGTTAGGAGGGTTTCCAGCTCCCTTTTTTGGCAGTACTAAATACTGCTAGGACGAAAATAATTCTATTGTACAATTCTATTGTACTTGTTCTCTCTTTATTTCTGCATTAAAACTGGAGAAAGGGTTAAATGTTCAGAAATTGCTAGTAACAGATGACACACCACTGTAAAAAATCTAACTGTAAACATGCATATTAATGAAAGGTTTTGTCAGTAGGTCATGTCGTACGCTTCTGCGAGGAGATGGACCAAGTTCAGGTTCAAGTTTGCTTTACTGACATGACAAAATTACATTTGTATTGTCAAAGCATTGTAACAGTTTTCTACATTAAAACAAGTAAATAAATAATCAAATAACTAGAACAAGTCAAAGAGAGGATTGAAATAGGAGTAATAAATGAAAAATTATATATATATATATATGTATACACACAACAGTGTAACAATAAAAAAGTATCAAATGTAATGGTACAGCTTAATTTAATTCTATACATTGGTGTTTAGAGAGGGTAAAAAAAATCATTTAACTGTTAATATAGAAGAATCTTTAAATGTTTAATAATTAATAATATCAATAGTAGTTAAGGAGAACTAGAGAATCCTATATTACAGATAAAAGTAGGTGTATAATCGTGGAAACATATCGGTCACTCACTTCCCGCGTAGTGTATGACACTCATACACGTATCTGGCTGAGGTCGGCGCTGACGGACCCTCTCCTAATATAATCCTTAGTTTATCTTCATCCCCCAACGTCCTGAAACCGGTCACATGACTCTCTAACTGATTAAAATACTGATTATTTATCTGATTATTATCTAATTAGTTCATATTTGGGACAGTTCAGTAGGAAGTGCACCTCTATTTCTACCTCACCTGTCCTGCAGTGACTACACACTCTGTCCTCTCTGGGTAACCAGGACTGTTTGAACTTGCCTGTCTCCACAGCCAGGCTGTGGTCACTGAGCCTGTATTTGGTGAGGATCCGTCTCTGCTTCATATCCCGGACAGTAAGGAGATATCCCGCTAGGCGGTATTCCTGTTTTAGGGCCTTGAAGCAGTTCAGTTTGGTCTGTGATTGAGTTTGGGTTCTCCAATGTTCCAGATAGGTGTTTCTTCTCTGTTTAATAATTTGGTTAACTCTGATTGGTGTTTGGGAAGCAGTGCTGGTCAGAGAGTTTGGGTCGTTGAGGGTCAGTGAGGTGGTCAGTCTCTGTACCAGCTGACACAGGGGACTCTTTTCAGGGTTCAGCTTCTGGGATTGGAGTGCCTGGAACTGCAGGCTTGTTTTGGGACTGGATTTAAGGTGCATCCAGAATTTGAGTGTTCTTTTTTCAATGTTCATGATGAGGGGGAACTGGCCTAATTCAGCTCGTATGCATTAGTTGGTGTTTTTCTCTGGACATTTAGAATCATTCTACAGAATTCCGCATTCAGGACTTCAGTGGGATGCTTGTCCCATCTAGTGTAGTCATTATGGCTGAGTGGACCCCAGACTTTTCACTACCGTATAGCGCAATGGGCAGGATCACACTGTCTAAGATCTTTAACCAGATTCTGATTGGGATGTGGATCTTGAAGAACTGTCTCTTGATTGAGTAGAGGGTTCTGCAGGCCTTTTCCTTCAGGGCATTCCCTGCCAGACCCCCTGAGGCGCTAATCTGTAATCCCAGGTAGTCATACGATAGAGTGCGTTCTAGTCTCCTAGATGGAACGTGTGTCTGCTTTTCTGAGATCTGGCTTTCTTCTGGAAGATCATGATTTTAGATTTATCTGGATTTACTGTCAGGGGCCAGCTCTGACAGTACTTCTCCAGCAGGTCCAGGTGCTGCTGCAGCCCTTTTTCTGTGGTCGACAGCAGCACCAGGTCATCTGCATAGAGGACAAATTTAACTTCCGTATGGTTCAGTGTCAGGCCCGGTGCTGCAGATTGCTCCAGTAACACTAGATCATTAATGTAGATGTTGAATAGAGTAGGCGACAAGCTGCAGCCGTGCCTGACACCACGCCCCTGAGTGAAGAGATCTGTCGTTTTGTTGCCAATCTTTCCTCCACATTTATTATTGACATACATTGATTTGATGATGTCATAGACTTTAGCCCCTACACCAATTATCAGGAATTTTGTAATATAGACCTTCCTGCCAAATAGAATCAAACGCTTTTTTTAAATCAATAAAACATGCAAGAACTTTTCCTGTCTTTTTTTGATGAACATGTTGATTAATCAGGGTGTGTAGGGTGTAAATATGGTCAGTAGTGTGATGATTTGCTAAGAAGCCAATTTGTCTTCTACTCAGGATACTGTGTTGGGTAAGGAAGGCCTGTATCCCGGCGTTAATAATACAGCAGAAGACCTTCCTCAGATTACTGCGCGCACAGATGCCTCAGTAGTTATTAGGGTCTAGTTGTTTTAGATAAAAACACCACATCTGAGTGTTCACGCTGTTGGCTGGTGAACGGGCTAGTAGCTGCAGTGTCTGATTCTGTGACTAGTTTGCCCATCGTGTCCTCAGCTAATATGACTAGCTAACTAGCTAGCTAGCTAACTTACACAAAAAACAATTTACGCCACAATTATATCTGTGATAATGCTGATTAGCTTTATGGTTTTGACAGGCCATTAAACCAGTCAGTGTTATTAATTCAAGGCCCTAGATCAGGTATTATATGGGTGGTGGACGTTTTTTGGATTTAGCACACAGTATTTGAAATTCGATGCGTCACTAGAGGTTAATGGATGGGAGGCTAAATTTATTATACAGAGCAAATTAAACTCTCTCTTAATTCATGTGATTGTCTTTGTTGCCTTCTCTCAAAATTAAGCTGTATTAAATCAGTGTGGATACAAACCTTGCAATTATTTTTTAGACATTATGTGAGCAAAAAGTTGTTTAATTATTGGAGTTTGATGTCTGTCTATGAATAAATAAAGTGTGTTCATGGAAGTTCTTTAGAGTTAACAGCCGAAGCACAAATTAACAACACATGAAATTGGAGCCCACATAAATGCTCAGCAGAGTTCAAGTAGCAGATACATCTCAACATCAACTGTTCAGAGGAGACTGTGTGAATCAAGGCCTTTATGGTCAAATTGCTGCAAAGAAGTCACTGAGGAAGAACAACAAGATGTAGTGACTTGTTTAGGCCAAGAAACACTAGGAACAAACCTTTGACCAGTGGAAATATATACCTTGATCTGTACTTTGGTCTGATGAGTGGAAATTTGAGAATTGTGGTTCCAAATCCCTTGTTGTGGCGAGAAGCAGAAAAAGTGACCGGCTGGGTACTACGTGTGGTTCCCACTGTGAAGCATGAAGAAGAAAGTGATGGCTCAGGGAGCTGGTGACATTATGGGTGATTTATTCAGAAGTCATAGCACATTGTGCTAAGTGGGACCATCATGTGTTTTTCAAAAGGACAATGACCCCAAACACATTCCAGACACAAGGGCTATCTGACAACTTCTGGGAATGCCAAGAGTGTGCCAAGCAGTCATCAAAGTAACAGGTGAAGAATCTAAAGTATAAAAAATATTCTGGTTTGTGTTCCTTCATAGTTTTCTTATCTTCAATATTAATCTACAATGAATTAATAAAAACAAAGAAAAAACACTGAATGAGAAGTGGTTCAAACTTATGACTGGTACTGTATATATACGGTATATTCAAAAATAATAAATAAACAAATAATAGTGGCTCTGTTGTGCTCTTTTGGGGGCCCTAACTATTGAAGAACAGTGCGTGTAGATACAGTAGACGTCAGGAAGGGCAAAGGTTTTGTCCTATCTAAGTCACAGTGAGCTCTTTAATGCGACCTGTTCTACTGCCAGTGTTTGCCTATGGAGATTGCATGACCATGTGCTTGTTTTAATGCACCTGCTAGCAATTAATGTGGCTGAAGCACCTGAGCTCAGTAAGTAGAAGATGTATCCACATACTTTTGGCCATATAGTGCACAGCACGGTTAAAAGCCTGACGTACATTAGCACATTGTTTCAAACCATTAATCCTGGCAATAAGTGAGTTTCACTGCTCAAAGCACCATATATCATTAAAACGTGTAAACATACACAGAAACACAATAACACTCTCTCTCTCTCTCTCACACACACACACACACACACACACACTCTCTCTCTCACACACACACACACTCTCTCTCTCTCTCACACACTCTGTCTTACACACACATACTCTCTCTCTCTCACACACACACTCTCGCACACTCTCTCTCACACACTCTGTCTTACACACACATACTCTCTCTCACACACTCTCTCTCACACACACACGTACTCTCTCTCTCTCACACTCTCTCTCTCACACACACTCTTTCTCTCTCACACACACTCTGTCTTACACACACATACTCTCTCTCACACACACTCTCTCTCTCTCACACACACACTCTGTCTTACACACACACACTCTTTCTCTCTCACACACACTCTGTCTTACACACACATACTCTCTCTCACACACACTCTCTCTCTCACAAGCACTCTGTCTTACACACACATACTCTCTCTCTCACACACACACTCTCTCTCACACACACACTCGGTCTTACACACACATACTCTCTCTCTCACACACACACTCTGTCTTACACACACATACTCTCTCTCACACACACAATCAGTCTTACACACACATACTCTCTCTCTCACACACATACTCTCTCTCTCACACACATACTCTCTCACACACACACTCTCTCTCTCTCACACACACACTCTGTCTTACACACACATACTCTCTCTCACACACACACTCTCTCTCACACACATACTCTCTCACACACACACTCTCTCTCACACACACACTCTCTCACACACACATACTCTCTCTCACACTCTCTCACACTCTCTCACACACATACTCTCTCTCACACACATACTCTCTCACACACACATACTCTCTCTCACACACATACTCTCTCTCTCTCACACACAGTCTCTCACACACATTCTCTCTCACACACACTCTCTCTCTCACACACACATACTCTCTCTCTCACACACTCTCTCTCTCTCTCTCTCTCTCTCACACACACACACACACTCTCTCTTTCTCTCACACACACTCTGTCTTACACACACATACTCTCTCTCACACACACTCTCTCACTCACAAACACTCTGTCTCACACACACACACACACACACTCTCTCTCACACACACATACTCACACACACTCTCTCTCTCTCTCTCACACACACACTCTCTCTCACACACTCTCTCTCTCTCGCTCACACATACTCTCTCTTTCTCTCACAAACACAGGCACACACACATACAAACAGCACACATATCCACATACCTAAGTATACATATGGGGAGTTTTAATAAGGTATCTCTCTCCAGAGGCTTAATAGAACCTACCGTTCTCCTGGTAATTCGTATTCATAGCTCGTTCAGAAACGTGAGTGTGTGTGACAGAGAGAGAATTTAGTGGGAACAACAGAGACATCTAATGACCGAGTCGTTCGCTCTTATTGAACTTGTGGTCAGTGTCAATTAAGCTGGACACACCGGACACACAGCAGGCGGTGTATAAATGCGTATCGGTGAGGGGCAGTTACTCGTAGCGCTGCATGTTGTGATGTTGTGAATCTAAGAGCGAGTTTTCAGAATCCTCTAAACTCCGGTGCCGTCGCCGTGAGCTAAAGATAAAGCTGTCTCCGGTGCGCGTGCGTGCGTAAGCGCACAGTGGCGAGGAGAGACCGCTGCAGAGAGGACAGGAACCTGTAACACGCTGCAGCGCTGCTCCACCACACGAGAGAAAGCTCATCAAGTAAGTGAGGATCTGCCTGATATTAGAAATGTCATTATTTGTAGTCCAGGTTAACGCAGCGCAAATCGGAGCCTGTGACGCTCTTATACAGGACTTAGACTTATACAGTGTATAACAGCGGAGACTCAATGAAACGTAAAGAATGTTTAAAATCTGTAAGGGCTGTTTCTGAGCGCTAAGCCACATACGAGTTTTCACTGCAGGCTATGCTGTAGGTTTTCTGGGCTATGCGGATTGAATTAATGATCCAATGTCTCTGGTCCCCACTTTTACAGAAATCCATACTTTCACCCTTAAAATTCATTACACTGTTTATTTGTTTATTAAGATTTGCTTGGCCATTAACATTGCAAGCTGAATATGAGCCTGGCGGGTTTTCAGTTTTTAGAGTAGATGGAGTACTAACTGCTGAGTCATCAGCTTTGATATGCACAGCTGCATTACAGGAGGGATCCCCTTCAGAAACGGGAAACAACACACAAAACTAAGTTTTCATTAGTATAGAATTACCTGTAACTATAAACTGCTGTGTTAAATCTTTAGCTTAGAATGCCTTCATATCTAGGTAGGAGCGGGTCGTCGTCTAAAGGAGGCTGCCATGCAGAACCAAAATGTTGTGATAGTAACCCAGCGCAGACAGACCACACACTGGCTGTAGAGAGTGACCTCACAGTGCAGACTTTTACATTGAACTGGCAGCTTGAATTTGGTGGGTCTAAATGCTGTTCTACCATAGCAGGTACTGATCAGTGGCTTTGTGCACAGCTTAAGTCTCTTATCAAAAATACTAAAAAAATTAGTTTCTAGTTTGAAAGCTTCTTTCCTGTTCCGCCTTTAACAGTGCAGCATGTATGGTCTGTTGTTGATATTTAGCTTCTTATTTGACAGTTTCTTGTTCAAAGCTTCCTATTCCACCTTAAATGGTACAGTATTTACGTTCTGCTGCTGACATTCAGGTTCTTAATAACATTATTTTGTTCCACCTTGGTGGTGCAGCAGTTATTATAATGCCTAAGGCACCAGCATATAAACGCTATAAATGTTATTTAAGGTGGAACAAGAAGCTGGCGAAAGTCCTTATTGAGAAATGTTGTACTAAAGATATGAGCATGCTTGGCCTGACCATTTGATGGGTAGAATAAATTGCTGGAATGCCAGTACTGTGTTGTGAGAAGCTTGAAAACGCACATTTTGACAAAAGGAGCAAGAAAAATAAATGAGTGTGAATCCATCCAAGAGGTGATAACATGAACAAGCAAATTGAAATCGAGACATAGAAACTGGTGGTTCTAGGGAAGGGAGGGTTGAGTGGTGGGGTTTAGTAGATTGCTATACATAACCTCACTAGAAGTTACACCGTTCTACTTTAAGTGGATTCATGGTAATGGATCTACATCCAGCCTTTAAGGTCACTGTCACCTAGAAGTTTATGGGGGAATTCAACTGATTTTTCTGCATTCAATCTCTGAGATGTGTGCCAAGTGACTCGGTTTTCACTAAAGGGGGTTCATTTTAACCTACTAATTCTGATTTCTTTACAATATTGAGAGGTTGCATTGTCAACAGTGTCAACATCACACATATTTTTTATATACAAACATACACAAACTGATGGTATACTTGTCTTCTGAGTGTGTATAATGTTGACAGTGGTAAAATAATAGTAAATAGTGTTTTTGGAGGACTATTTTGACATAAATGCCCTGGATCTACCTCCTCTTTTAGACTAGAGCCTTTACAACTATCAGACAGTGTATTTATAAGCACGTAATAACTTCTTCTGACATTTAAAGTATGAGAAATCTAACCTATAGGCTATTTTGAAACAACACACACCACACTTATTGGCACTCTTTGAAATTCTTAACAAAATTTCACTCTTAAAAAAATAAAATGTTTTACCTTTTATAAAGTCTTACCATTAGAACATTAGGAAATACACATTATTGTGATTGGAAGAGGAAGGAGGTATTGTATCCTTGTAAAGTACAATGTACAGTGAGGAAGATGGTTGGCGAGGCAACCATTTCTTTTAGGATCATGGTTGGAGTCAAGCTGTTGTTAAGTTGGCAAATGGAGGTAAATACAGATGTGACAGTCATAATAGAAATAAAGCCTTTCAATTAACCTGTTTCCTATCTTTAGTTTACTTACTGTATTTGGTTGCTGTATCTCATGAATTCCACATTAAATGGTGTAGTATTTACGTTCTGCGCCTGAATTTCAGTTTCTTGATAACATGAATTGGCAAATGATTTTAGATTAAAGATGATTAACCAGTATATACAAAACCATTATTTATAAGGGAATTTAGCTCCTAACCCCTAACTTTCAGCTTGTGAAAATAATACTTACTGTAGCAGTTGTTTTGATTTTTTGGAGTAAAGTTGAACTTTTTAGATTTCCCATGAGTTCATCCTTAAATAAAAAATAAACAAATAACATAAAGCTTTAAACTCTAAAAAATCTGCTGAATTTGTATTGTGTGTGTGTACAACTTTACACACATACAAAGAAGGTAAAATTGTCAAAGTCTGAAGTGTTTTGACCTCTGACATTGAACAAATTTGGTTGAATAATCCACATTGTGGGAAACTAAGACTTCTGGCTGAAACTTCCAGAAGCTCTACCACAAGAAGAGTAACCTTACTGATAGTTTGCATAGCTCATTCACATGTTTATCTGAGGTTAGTCTTTAGTGAAATCCACTTATAATATAATGTGCTGGACGCTGGCATACTAAAAGTCACATAAGTCTAATACCAAGGACAAATCCCATGGCAGGCTTAATGGATGACAACAAGTAAAACATAATTCAGGGTTATAACAAAACACTTTTCTAAAACCACCCAGATTAATAATTCAGCTTGTAGAAAACCTTTCTATTTCTCTAGGACAGCACTGTCCAGTCCTGTTTGTGTGGGGGATGTTGTGGGTACAGGATTTAATTCCAAACAGAGACGCATGAGATTACAGTTGTTTAATCAGCTGGTTTCATGCTTCAACTAACTGGCCATGTGAGATCGTTATTTGTTGGAACAAAGCCAGCCACACTTGCTCTTTGCAGATAAGATTAGCCACACCTGGTGTAAAAGGGTTATCCCTATGTGCTAATAGGAAGCCAAGTGTGGCACCAAATCAAGAATATCTTAAATTATGGTTTTGGCCATTACATAAAAATGCATAAAAATGCAACTTCTTATGGACTTTTAAGAGCCTCCCCAGTGTACATATGTATACAAGACACTGGAAAGTATTATAACTGGTGTGAAGATAACCAGCAGGGGAAGTGGGAATGGGAGCAATGGTCTGGCAGTCCATGAGCTACCCATTAATAAAAGCGGTATCACCCATGAAACCCTGTGTAGACTTTCCAGGATAAGAGGAAGAACTTGAAAGACAAGAAGAAGCTGGTCTAGCCGGGAAAAACATGTTGACCTTGTGCTCCTTAGAGATTAATATAAGAAAACCCCAAAAATGCCCTCAGGCTTTATCAGCACACAATGGTGTAACAAGACTGGCAAGATATGTCTTGGTGGTATGTGACTCTGACAGCTGATTGATATGCTCTAAAGCCACCAGTCTAGACTACTTCCCAGGACACTAGGGCCACCTATTCCTTTGTGCAATGCACATATAAGTGTTGTTTTAACATCTTGGATGCAAAATTGCAGTAAAGGAATGATTAGTTATGGTTGTTATAGGAGTGACAGTTATAGCTGACTCTAAATGGGGTTGTCAAGGAATGTCAGGAATGTTAAGCAGAACACCCAGGCTGATATGAGAAAGGAGGCAAAAAAAACTTGGGCACATTTTTAGGACATCAAGAAAAGTGAGGTTATTAATAAACCTGTTAGCATAATGACTGAATTGATACAAGAGATATAATTGTTTCTTGTGATTCACAGTTTCTAATTCACATATACAAACTTCCAGGACAACTAGTGTATGCTATGGTTTGACTCCTCAGTCATGAACCTTGGTCAAAACAATTAGTTCTGTCCCTCAGCATGTCCTTAAAGCAGCACATTTCAGCAATCTGATACAATACTGAGACATCAAAGACATTATCCCATTCACATTTCCCCTTTTTGAATAAAGCAAATGTGGGACCCTGTCACCAACAGTTTCACACAATATCATTGCTCAGCTTGTTCTATATACTGTTAACTGGAAATAGTTCTTCATAAGCTTCTTTAAATGATGTTTCATGTTTGTTATCAGGTTGGCCAAATAGCAATGTATTTACAGTCTAGGGGCATCATAAACTAATAACAGTCAGTGGCAGCCCTAGTGATCTTGCACTCCATTCTGCCCTGCTCATGTGCTATCAATGATGTTAGGTAATAAATGGCTCTAGGTCAGGGGTGCCCAATCCTTGTTCTGGACATGTACCACCCTGGAAAATTTGGATCCAACACACACGCCTCTAATATGTTGATACGCCTGAGGGCCATCATTATCTGATCACATGTGATAGATTAGAGTTGGAGCAAAACCCGTCAGAGAGGTAAAACTAAAGGACCAGAACTGGGCAGCCCTGTTCTAGGGTGTCAAAATAGACATAATCAGGGCCCTAGAGACTAGCTCTAAAATAGCTTCAGAATTAGTGTTCTACAATAACAACTATATGGTCAAGCAAAAACAGGGCCACTCATTGGTATTTATGCTATTTAGAAAACCAGCATCCCAAGGAACCTTATCACTACCCTCACAGCCTGTGAAGGACAGGATAAGGTTATGAAGCTCTTAGTATCAGTGAGCGGACATTCTCAGAACTTCTAATTAGAGCTTGTAATAATGTCAGTGGGTACGCAAGCAATCCAAGTTAGTGACTTCCCAGAAGAAGAAGAAAAATGATATCCTGTGTGAATAGGATATTTGTATTAGTATCTGCTTCTCATGGCATATAAATATTAAAATGTGTTGATATATGATTTTGACATTTGTTATCACATTATGAGTGTTCACTGTGCTTGATGTTCCCTCTGGAATGAAAGAAAACGTTGACCGACAGTAGTTAACGACAGTATTCAGTGTTAAACAGTAAATAAGGTTGACAGTATTAATTATACTATTTTTTGCCTCGGCAGCTACAACATTGAGCTAGTACATAAAATGTAGAACATACCAAGTAACTTGCTGTAGTAAAAGTTGGGTCATTTGTTCTCAAACGATTAATCATAAATATGTAGTTGTATATTAGACTGACTGCAACCAAGAATCAGCCTCACACTCACTTGTGACCACTGGGATAAACTGTCCTTGCTTTTTTAATGCTTGTTTCCATAAATAAATGCTTTTATTTGCTGTTTCAATACATATGGTTTCCAATCAGTATGGTTATGGTTAGGGATTAAACCTCCTTCTTCCTATCGCATCCTCTGTGATGGATATGAATGATGGGTTTAGGATAGGGACATTTGAAAACAGGTCCTGCTCTTAGGCTCCTGTGGCCATGTGTTTCTGATCATTAGTAGGGGGGGATTTGATCTGCAAAATTCAGAGTTGAGATGTGAACGAAATCATTCAGATTGGTTTGATGTGCAAAGGGTAATAACAGAAGTTTACTGACTCGTAATGAGATTTGTTCACAAAGTTTTTTATGCAATAATTATTGTAGGCAATAGTAAAAGGTTTTCTTCGGGGACTATTTTAGGTCAAAATCCAAAAATATTATATAACTATGTACTAGACATGACCATTTCATGTAATAACTTTCTGTAAGCAAACTTTTAGAGGCTTTAAAGTTTTGGACATCTGGTTGCTTACAGTAAGAAACTAACACTGCTAGTTTTTCATAATTTGACTGACTTTATTTCTCACTCTTTCTTCTTTAAATGATATACTAATAAAAGCATTGTTATGTGTGCCAAAGTAAGAGAGAGAGAGTGAGAGAGTGAGAGAGAGAGAAAGAGAGAGAGAGAGTGAGAGAGGAACAGAGAGAGAGAGAAAGAGAGAGAGAGCGAGCGAGAGAGAGAGACAGGGCGACATTTACACTGAGTGCAGTAAATCTCAGTAAGCGGACTCACTGTCCAGGTGGCAGGTGTTGGGCTAGCCAGACGGGAGCACAC
Organism: Prochilodus magdalenae; assembly: GCA_024036415.1. Lineage (NCBI taxonomy): Eukaryota > Metazoa > Chordata > Actinopteri > Characiformes > Prochilodontidae > Prochilodus > Prochilodus magdalenae. The sequence continues at coordinate 655,879 of JAMWET010003914.1, read as the reverse complement.
GAAAAACCATTAGCAGAAAACAAACACTACTGACCACACACATATACACACACACACACATCTGCTGTTGTAAAGTAAGATGGATTTCATTTGAACTGCAAGATGCACACACTTGTGTAAGCTAGTTTTTATCCCAGGTTTAGTGGAAGTATTGCAACAAATGCTTTATTTAAAATTATACATTTTAAAACCTTTTTTAAAACTTCTCAGATCATAAGAAGTGTAGAATTCCACCAGCATATCATCGCTGTCCAAAGCAAAACACGTATCTCCATTTTTGTTGATTTTACTTTTCTGCCTCATTTGATCGCACAAGCTGTTTTTTACACTGTGTGGAAATTTCGTGAAAAATGCACCAAGAGAAATGACCCAAAGCTGCTTGGTAAGACGTCTGATTCCATTGATGTCCTTTCAAATTATATGAGGTTTTTGGCCTCTCCTGTAAAGTTGACATTTTGGAGATACCTGTTTTTATTTGGACAGTGACGATATGTATATCAGTGAAATGTTTTAGCTTGGCATGAAATATAACATTTTAGAGATCCCTACCCTACCAAGTTAGAACTGCTTAAAGTGGCAGGGATAAAATAATATTAAAAAATTAGTAAAACTTGACAAATCAATGAGAACACCATTAATTCAATAAGGCCTGTGCACAGACATTTGAAGGACAACCCGAGCATGAACTGAACATATAATTTGTGTACAGCATATTAACTTTCATCAAAAGACAGACAGAGACAGTCTTATTTCGTGTTTAAGGAATATAATAGATAGATTATTACCTAAACAGCGATTTGAAGCCTCATCTCAGGTATAAAAGCTATGTGAGCTATACTTTTATTTAATTCTATTTCTATTTAATTTCTATTTCTATTTCTAGAGTCTGGCATAAATGCATGTTTTTTTTAAACTCAAATCTGGTTAATGTTGATAATAAGACATAGGTTTACTTTACTGATGATACCAAGTGGTAGCTTATACAAGGCAAATAATATAGGTCCTAAAACAGAGCCCTGTGGAATGCCACACTTTACTTTTTTTAAGATCTGAACCATGAAAGAGCTTTTCCTGTTACTCCTACATGGTTATCTAGCCTATCTAGTAGCAAGCTCCTGTCTTTCTTGACTTTACTATATGCCGTAGCATATATGGCAATCTGAAAACTTGCCCAATATTCCCAAGACTTTAGTAGAAGGAGAGAATTATTACTCACTTCTCAAACTGAAGGTGAAAAAGAAGATGTGTAAATATCATATTATCTTATAACTCTAGAAAAGACCATTTCCAGAAGAATAATTGTTAGACCATCATACGTTGCCAAAAAAGGCTAGCAACAGAAAGGGCAGCCGGACTAATGCTGGACAAACAATCCAACATGGGACATATTTTGCACACTGACAGCATATGTATACCCTAAAGGTATGGTTTTCTTTATTGAGAGAATTGAGGTGAACTGAGTAAAACTGACACATATTTATAAAATTTGCCTCACAATCTGATCAATGTTTACACTGTATTACCGTAAACGGTGTTTGTCTTACTATCCTCGCTGTCTGCATTTGAGAACAACTTCTTGTGCACTGTTGACCAGTCTGTTAATAATCGACATGAACATTGCCACGGTGACTGTCTTGGCCTTGTGGTTGCTGGGCTGCATGATGTGAGGAGTAGCATCATGAGGGGGGCAGGGCACTTGTAAAAGCAGTTAAAACCAAATGGTTATTGAAGCAAATGATCTGATGGTGACCCTGTTATCATGGCCTCAGACAAATGTACGGTGTGAGCTCATCAGTTTTGTGGCAGCAGAACAGACAGCAGACTGACCGATAAGACTAGCTAGATGACTAGATGCTGATGTTGCTGGGGTTAAGTTCATTACACTCAAAACTGATATCCGATATGCAATGATATGTAAGCACCAGCATGTTCTTTTGAAAATGACAAAATATCAGCTAACCAAGTAGCATTGCTAATTAATTTAAAATCCAAGGCTTGTGTGTAATATTTCAAATACAGTGTATTTGTTTAATATCTGTATAATAATACAACACAGCGTAAAAATTACAAAATATTTAAATGTAGGATTTGTATGACACTAAAATGAGTGTTGTGTTTATTACGCTTGAATTATAATTAAGTTATGAGAAAAATATTAGAATTAGAAAAATACAAAAAGTCAAGTCAACATTTATTTATATAGCGCTTTTTACAACAGATGTTGTCACAAAGCAGCTTTACAAAGAATCTGGTGTTCGAGCCCCAATGAGCAAGCCAAGGGCGACGGCGGCAAGGAAAAACTCCCTCAGTTAGGAAGGAAGAAACCTCAAGGAACCAAGACTCAAATAGGGGAACCCATCCTCCTCGGGTCAACACCAGATACAAGACAGCACAAGAAAGGAGTGTATGGGTCAGCAGGACGCAGACCAAGCTTCCACAGTGCGGGACAGCCAGGAGCTCTGTGGTGGTTAAAGGCATCAGTGGCTCCCAGTCAAAGCAGATGTAGCAACAGCAACAGGACGCGTAGGATGGGCAGAAGTTAGCTCAGACAAAAAGAACAGACAGACTGTTAGCTCTGACAGAATACCTGAACACACTATATGGTGTTAACAGAGTGCAGCAGTGACTCCGGTAGGCCTGGCTATTACAGCAGAACTAAAAGGGAGAGCCAGAAGGTCACACAGACATGAGGGCTCCCTGAGAAGTCAGCGACAGCACCAAACAGCTTACCAAACACTCTCTGTCAGTGGACCCCTAGACCTGCACCTTTTATCTATCAGAAAGAAACAACTAATTACCTGGACTGAGGCTGTGTCTGAGTCCCGAACACTTTAGGCATGAATTAAGGCTGTGTCTGAGTCCCGAACACTTTAAGCCTGGACTAAGGCTGTGTCTGAGTCCCGAACACTGACTGGTAGGTTATTCCAAAACCGAGGGACCTTGTACGAGAAGGCTCTGCTCCCCGATGTAACTTTGTTAATTCTAGGCACTAATAGAGAGCTATAGATGTAGAAAAGCTATTCTAGTGATATTATTAATATGCTCATCGAAGGCCAGATCAGGATTGATATTGAAGCTATTTAGATTGAGTGGTAATGCAAAGAAGAAGAACTTCTGTTTTGTCCGGGGTTCAGTAGGAGGAAGTTACTTGACATCCTTCTTTTATGTCTTTGGCACAGTCCTCTATCTTATTAAGGTGAACTGGATCATCTGGTCTAGCTGAAATATACAGTCGTGTGTCATCAGCACAGCAGTGGAAGTTTATGTTATGGTTTCTGATTATGGTTCCAATGGGTAGCATATATAGGGTAAAAAATATAGGTGCTAAGACAGATCCCTGTGGAACACCACACTTTACTTTTGTGTGAGTGAATGATTGACCATTTATATTTACAAATGAATAGCGGTCGCTTAAGTAGGATCTGAACACAATAACATGATTTAAAAACTGCTGATCAGACCTTTCTGAGGAAGTGTCTGGGCATTGTTCAACATCCTAATAGTCATGCCACATTAGCTTTCGCCTTGTTGTTATGTTCCTTGCAGCTTTAGATTGAGTTGTGTTTGCAAGATGCTGAGATCATCATTTTTGTGTACGTGTGTGCTTTTGTGCTAGGAGAATGCCAGGTTTGAGGAACCGTGCCACATGGGCTCCACTGCTGCTGAAGAGCTCCCGCATCACTTCCTGTGCCAATGGTTGTTCACTGGGCATTACAGCACACCTGACATATGCTAATACTGAATCTGAACCTGTGGAGGGTATGCGTGAGTATGCACGTGCACACACACACGCAGAGAGAGAGAGAGAGAGAGAGAGAGAGAGAGAGAGAGAGAGAGAGAGAGAGAGAGAGAGAGAGAGAAATTGATTAGGTACTTTTATTCATCATTTGAACACAGCAGCTGCCATTCACATTGTGTTTTAGTATTGGCTATTTGTCTTGTATTTATTAAACCAAAGTTCACTTATTTGTGTGGTTTTATATACCAAAAATAATCACAATTTTTACAATTTTGTTTTCCCACTTGTTTCCATACCTTACATATACTCATGTGTATGCTGGGACCATACATACAAACTCTCATTGACCTGAACCTTTATAAGCATTTGCCTGTAAATTAGAAGAATACGTTGCTATAGGAATACACAACTACATCCAAAAACATGTCCTACCTAAATCTGTTTAACCAGATAAAAATAGTGTTACATTCAGTTTTATGTCATGGTGTTACACTACCTTGTGAAACATTATCCCACACTGTTATGCATATTAGTCGTGCTAACATCACACATAATAATTACCCATATCATATTCTATCATGTTACTTTCCATCCTCCTTTGTGTGCTTCATTCCTCCCTCTCTGAAACGCTAGGGGTATTTGTGTATCCGCTTGGGGATCGAGAGGTGGTGGTGGGGTTCGAGGCGCTGGTCTCCAGCAGGCTGCTGAGTGTGGAGTTGCAGAGCCGGAGGAAGCTAGAGGATTGCTGTCTGGACTGCTGTCCAGGATCAGCCATCAGCAACTCATGTGGCCATGGCAAGGAGTGGACCTGCTGTGGAGGAAACAGCCTAGACATACAGTGTTCCAACGGTGAGACACGAGAAAACACAAAGCCTAGAAAGTTAGAGGTGAACTGACACATGTCCACATTTTTCCTCTATGCATACATTTTTTTTGTGGTTTTATGTATCAAAATCTGAACTAACTAAATTTACATACCTTTTTTTTTTGGTTGGACAAAAAGTTCTCTTAATCATTTTCCCTCTTTAGCCAAGTAAAGTAGAACAAAGATGAAAAAATGTAACCAATACATGGCAGACAATACTGGTCATGGCAGGCATTTTTTTACGGTTATAGTCTGTTTTACCATTGGTGGCTTTACGCATGGAGGAGGACAATTTACTGATTGAGTCACCCTTTTTTAACTTGACTGGCTGGTAATTTTTGTTTTTTACCTGGCTTTACCAGTCTAGGAGAAACACTGCACTCCTACTACATCCTTCTGTTCACCAGGAGAGTCTCCAGTACAAAGTAACACTAATGCTGCTAAACATGGATTTTTGCCAAGTGCAGGCAGCAGCGGTAGTTACAGTCACTTGCCAAGAGCTTTCACCATCAGTGCCTTAACTCATCCTTTCAACAGCTACCGGTCTTTAAACAATCTAACTTCAGACCTTCAACATGACTCACAAGAAGTTAGAATACACCACTGGAGCAGTGTACTCCTTCATCCTCTTATGCTGGCCAGTTCAGCGTAATGTAAAAGGGTATTCAGATGCAGGACGGGCTGGGGCTAGCTGGTTAGCATGCAAATTTCAAATGATATCTCTGAAACGCAAGACACAGATATTTTTGACATAAGATCTTACATAATGCTCCTTTAACATTTATACTTGAATATTTTTGCACTTTATAAATTTCATGAATATTCAATATTCCTTATAATGATTCCAGTTTTAATCCAGGTCTCTTAGACCTTTTCTTTCAGGTCAAAGTAATACGACCTCTTAATTTCCTACATTTAAGTCCAGCAGCAAGTCCTTGTCATATTATCAGGCACTGAGGGTGTGTATCCTCTCTATCTCTTTACAATTCCCTGTTCAGGTCACCTCCTGCTGGATGAGGATCTGGAGAGGACAACCTTCATTGTAGGCATAGGACTCATCGCTCCTATGGAGATGGTCTCAGTAGTCATCAGCACCACTCTGGAACTTCCCACGTTAGAGAATGGCGCGATCCACCTGACCTACCCTAAAGTGCTCACACCTATAGTCAGAGCCAGGTTTCAACCAACCAAAATTGAAAATGGGGGAAGAGCAGAAGAGACAAAGTGACGATGCCTTTCTTTTCTTATTTATTTGTTATATCTGAAGATTTAGTAATATACTTATAAGAGTTATAATGTAACATTATGGTAGCATATCTGGCAATCATGATATATATATGTGTGTGTGTGTGTGTGTATGTATATTATTTACTTATTTATTTATTTATTTATTTTGTGCAACATAATCATTAACAAAACATAACTGTTAACAACCGCTTTCTTTATTGTGTATTGTATTCCTCTCATGACAGGTGTTTTGGAGGTGTGTCTGGTAAGCAGGAGAAGCTGATGGAGGTTAATGAACAGTGTGCACATGCTCTGTTCTCCAGCCCTGCAACCAACCTCGCCCCATACGAGTTGAACTTCCAGCTGTTGGTCCGAGGGGCGTGCCTACTAGCAGGTTAAAAGCGTAATTCCACTGGCGTTTCAAAAATTCCTGCTTAATTCAATTAAACACTGCAGAGCACAACAGTTCACATAACAGAGCAATAAACACCAACATAGCTTAAACACTGGTGATCAGAGCCTGGGTGGGATTTGTTTTCAGACCGGGGGTCACATGATGCAGACCAGACCAGCCCACCCCATGTTTTATCCAAATTTCAAACACATTACTGATCCGAAGTCATTACACCAGACCATAGTACAAGTTCTAACAGCAGTGTAGTCACCACCCAACATACTTCACCACACCAGCTCTGATACAAAACTACAGTTACCAATCAGAAAGCTAAACCAAAACCCAGAGAAGATGCCAAGTTAAAACCAGACAGCTGAGATGTAGAAAGACAAGAACAAACAATACAATAATCTACACACCTTACACACAGATACACCATTACAACAAAGTTAAACTTAAACCCAGTCATTATAGTCCATGTGTTACCTTTAATGCTACGATGCAGGGTAGAAGCGGCATACTTTGAGTACAGGCGCTGCATCTATCAAAAGCTTCTTATTTGTATTTCAGTTCCACCTTATAGTGCAGCAGTTACACGCACCCTTGTAAAGGTGTCTGAACCAAACTGCTACGTCAAGCAATCAAATTAAGGTGGAACAGGATTTAAGGTGGAACAGGAAATAAGAAAAAAACGCTCTCAGTAACAGGCATCTTATTTTTTTAATGGGTGGCTTTCTTTGTGTATTTTATCTTTATCATTCGTTTCTGATATGCTTATATGGGCATGGTAATCACAATAAGCTACCCAAAACACTACAGCCCACTAGGAATTCCTCCAAATGCCCACTCCGGCACTGGTGGGAGTGGCATGATGAGTTTGGGAGAGCGGGTTGGACCACCACCAGTGTCTGCTGTTTACTCATTGGTCTTTATTCGATTAGCCCTGTAATTGGACGGTATTCCACTATTTCTTTATATTACATTTATATGTAGTGGTGGTGTCTGACACATATCTGAGAATGCAAAAAATTTGTATAGTACACATTTATAAATGGTTGTGTTTTTAAAAGTAATTAAATAATGCTGTGGACTCGAACAGCTCTGATGAAATGATTCAGAAAGTGAATTTAAAAGGTTCTATGTAATGGCATTCGTGGCTGGCAACATAAAGTGCCTCAAGATCCTACAGAACCTACAATAGTAAACAGGCTGCGTCTTAATTTTGCACTACACACTGATACTACACAGTACGTGCTATGTACTAATCTTAATAATATGAGTTCAGCATTGTATTAGCACAATATTAGCATACTGCATTATTTCTTACTGACTTTTTTGACTAACATTTTTTCTATTAACAAGAATTGATGAAACTTATGTTATACCAAACTGGACTGTATTAAAAGCATAATTTACTGAAATATATTTATTTTTACAGGCTGTTGTAACAGATTTGGGTCGAATATGTATACAACTATTTATATAACTAAGTCAGGTCCCATCGCATCATCCACGTTTTTTTAAAACATTTTCCAGACTCCAAACTTCTAATTTTTCCATTGCACTGGGGGATAAGTGTGTCCATCATTACCATACTCAAACACTGACTTGTTCTAAGTGTGCATTGCGGATTTTTGAGTATACTCAACTTAGGTGTCATAAGTAACTGTACTATAACTAAATACTGGATACTAAAACCCTGGATAGTATTAAGAGTGCAATTGGGACCCACCCATAATGTAGCACCACTATGCAACCCGGGCCTACGGTGGAACAAGTACTAAAGAAAACACTGTTATTTTCGTCCTAGCAGTATTTAGTACTGCCAAAAAAGGGAGCTGGAAACCCTCCTAACCCCACTCAACGACAAAATAACAAATAGCTTTTTCATGTAGTAACTTGACTGACATGAGCTTGAGCATAGGTAGTAAATGGTTTGCTAGGTTAGGTTGGTCGGAGTACATATTTGTTATATTTGTTAATCATGTCCTAAAACAGCCCATGTCAGACCAAGGCAAACATTATGCATGTCATGGTAAGACAATAGATGTTAGGCCACTACAGACAATACGACTTCATGATGAAAAACCCTTTGCCTGTCAGACAAGGACAAGGTTTGTCCTGACCATGATGAGACAGAAGACAGGAAGAGATCACAAATAAGCAAAATTGAGAAACTGGATTAGTATGGGTCACTATGGGGCAAAACTAATTCTACAAGAGAAAAGACTGATGAAGTAAGAGAGGAAGGGGAGAAACGCAACTATGAGAATCAAGGCTTATAAACCTTCTACTCTGTAGGTGCAAGGCTAGATGAGGGAGTGTGGCTGTTAGAGTCAGGTGACCACTGCCTGCCATGTAATTTAGTTAGCATAGTACTTGGCAGGATTATGATATGCATCAGCATTCAGCTCAGGGCTGTTCTCATTGCTTTACTCTCTTTGTGGAGATGAAATGACCCTGCTCTGTCTCTGAGTAACATCTCCACAAATCATTTAGACATTCTGGAGGGCAATTCACTGGACCCTATGAGGGAAAGTGCATTTCTGCTCAGAATGACACAGGTAAAGGTAGTGATGTGTAACCTGTGCATCCTTGTGTTTGTTGCATGTGTGTTTGGCTCAGTGCCAGCATCTAAGAGTACAAAGAAGGTAAAGGAGGGTCTTAATTCTCACCGCAGTCACCTTCCACCACAAGCTCCTTGGGACAAGGCAGAGACAGAGAGAGAACAAGAGTGAATGAGAAGTTCGTCATGCCACGCTAAAATGTGTAGCAGTTACCTGCTGGCACTATAATCCAGAAAACCTATGTTACACACAAATTCAGGAAACTGTAGCAGATTTCAGCAAAGTACTGTACCATAGAGTCGTATGCACGAGTTTGGGACCTCCTTCTTAAATGATGTTTAGTTTAAGAAAATAAGCTACACACCTCTGAACATTTTAATAATCAAATTGTTTATTTATGGATTTAACATTCAGTACAGGTTAAACTCCGCCTTGTCTGGTCTTACTACTCCAACTTGGGTTATGTCTTCTGCATTATGTATTGAATCCTGCACATTCTAAAACAACATTTAACTATCTCTATGTTTCAACGAGAATAACAGTTAGACCTTATAACAATTACCAACTGAAGCTGCATTAGAGCTATCACATGAACTGCCTAGGGTTTCCTGAGGACTGAATTAAGAACCATGGGTAAACATCTTAAGGACTATGACCCCTGGTTTAAAAAGCTTAGGGTCTCACTCCAACCGCACCTTGTAGATGTGAAGTCAGAGACTATAGCTCATCTGCTGCTGCATAGCTGGTGTTGGTCATTTTCCTGTCCTTCACCAGTGGTCACAGGATGCTGTAGGTTGGATATTCTTGGTTGGTGGACCACTCTCAGTCCAGCAGTGACAGTGAGGCGTTTAAAAACTCCAGCAGCACTGCTGTCTCTGATCCACTCACACCAGCACAACACACAGTAACATACCAATATGGACACTGGGTATAGACACAAGGACATGTACCTAATAAAGTGGCAGATAGGCATACTGTCATTCAGACAAAGAAGGTCTTGTTTATTTCAATAAGACACACCACATGGCTCTGTCCGGGTGCTAAACTGGCCTGGCTGCAATGAAAACATTTGGAACATTATGAAATGAAAGATTTGACAAAGGAGGCTCCAAACAAACTTGCGTAGCTGGCTTCAAGTTAAAAACAAAATTGAAAGTTAGTGTGAGACGGACAGCTTGCATTAAAATAATGTTTTGTGTGCTATATTATGTTTTTATCTGAGTACATCTGCTCAAAGATATTTATATGTACAGTATATTGATGATTTCAAATACATTAAAAAGTAGAACATTTTAAAGCAAGTAATTAACACAAACTACTCCTACCTTCACCTGTCTGTCTTTATTCCAACTTGCTTTTCTTTATCCTTCCTGTCTCGTGTCTCTCCAGGTCTCGAGAGCCCAACCCATGCACTGCGTGCAGATGCAGACCCAAGCGCTCAGTCTGCCTCTGCCACTTACATCACCCTGGCTGAGGATCACCCATACGACCGACACCTTGAGATTATACTGCACCTGAGCGGTGAGGAGAGCAGCTGCTTTAAACCATTGTAGACTTCGGTGATGCAAATATGTCACACTACTTATTAATTTCTTATGAATTCAAGGGTATTAATAGAGTTTGTTCCTCCTTTCCTGCAGTAACAGCCTTTACTCTTCTCAGAAGGTTTTTTTTAATAGATATATTTATTAAGGATGTACAATCTTCAATAAAGATTTACAGGTTAGCAAATATAACAGCACATTCTGTTAAAGAAAAAAGACAGAAAGAAAAAAAGCTACAAAAATCCAATTTAGATTTTTTTGAACACTCCTTTAAACTGGCAAGTTATCAATAACAGTTTTATAAACACAAGAGGTAAGCCCTTTTGTGGAACTACGTTTGGAATCCAACAGACATGTTTCAAGTAAAGTTTCTTGTGGTTTATTTGGGAATATCCCTAATGATTGGCTCCTGATCCAATGTCTGATCTGTAGATATTTTAAAAGACCATGTCTGTGTAAACCATAGAACTCAGATAGTTCACCACAGCTGGCAAACACATTATTAATGTAGAGGTCACCAACTAATCTGATGCCTTTCCTGACCCAGGTTTGTAATATGCTATCTGCTAAAGTTGCAGGGATGCTGGGGTTGTCTTTAAAAGGCATCCCCCTCCCTCCCTTCCTCTTCTGAGACGGACTGCCATTTTCTCCCTGGTGGGTGTGCTGTTTTTCCTTGTGACCGTGCTGTACAAATTGCACAGAAAAGTTCTTTGAAGTTAAACACACGTAGCAGAGCCATAGAAAAGCTTTTAGCAGAGAGAGTTATATAACTAGAGCGGTTATATAATGAGTGGTTTACAGCCACAACAGCTCCGGTGAGATTTTTTTCAGTTAGCTAGCTGTCTTTGGTTATAAAGCACCGAAAAGTGTAAGAGAAGGAGTTATATTTTAATTAGTATGATGAACCACGTATACAGTCGGAGTACTATTGGAGTTTATTTAGCCATGAATGCAGTGCCTTTTGCTAATGCTAAAACTAATCGCTAGCTAATGCGGTTAGCGTGTAAGCTAACGCTGCTAAACTCTTATTGGTATGTTATTTTTTTCCTCAAAAAGCATACATGTAAAGTAAATAGAAAGAAATATGATTGAGTCAAACTATGTGCAGTTGTGATTTCAAAGGAGACGGCGAGCCAGTAAATTACGTGATACTGCGAGTTCTCCTACACAGCACAGCTCCAGGAGTAGGAGTGTGTAGAGACAGAGAGAGATCCAGAGAGAGGAATCCAAGGGCGCACAAGTTTTTTTCTGTTGGATACATGCACAGATCCACATTCAAATACATACGTACCTATACAGTGACTTAACTGATATCGGACTGAACTTTAACGTGCACGTAAAAAGAAAAAACAGAAAGACTACCCGGGTAGCATTTTATTTCCATTTTTGTATATGAACTTTGTGCTGTTTTCTTGTTTTGTTTCTCCCTTAAATGCTGAAGTGTACCTGGTTAGCCCCTAAATACACTGAAATTCTTTTGAAATCTAAGTTGTGCTCTCACTGCTATAGCTTCTCATCGAACCTAGAAAGAAGCTTGGTGCGCAAACTAATCTATATAACTCAGTTATTACTTCATTCCAGTACCACCACGCTACATTTAATTCCTGTTGCTCTAACGCTCAGAAGGTTTTAGACTAGATGTTGGAACATCGCTTTGAGGATTTGATTGCATTCAGATAAAAATGGCTCATTAATGTTGCTCCCAGTAGAGGATGTGTTGACTTATTTTCACTCATCTCAAATCAACCAAATGTGGTAAACTCTTAATCACTGCTACATCTGTGTTTGTAGAACAAAACAGGAGAGGAGATATTTTTTGTTATTCCATTTTATTTATTAATTTATTTCTTTATTTGCCCATTTTGTGTTACTGTTGTGCATAGAATGATAAAAAGACAAACTTTTGCCACTAACAAATGAAAAACTAGCAAGACGACCTGTAGATGGAGAATGTGAATTGAATGTATAAATGATATCAGTTATTTGATAGAGAAAAAAAAAAAGCTCTAGGGTTGAGCTCAGACAACACTGGCCTAATGTTAGGGTGGTGTGTCATACCTGTCATTGCTAAATCCATTGTTTCAGCACTGCACTGTTGGTGTTTTTAGGTTTCAGGACAAAGTTGGATCTTGTGCTTTTCTTGCGGTTCCAGGATCTTTCTCTTGCGCTTTGGAAGGATTGAGTTCTCAAGACCGCGCCTGTAGTATTCATTATATTTGTATGGGTCCAGTATGCAATATTTTAAATCCATTGATGCCGTTTTGTTCACAGAGCCCCACAGTCCATTGGTTATCCTGGAAAGGGGTCGACTGTCCTTCAGCCAGTATGAGCAGCAGATTAGTGCCCGCCGCGATTATATTCGCTGTGTCCGCAAGGAAGCAGAGCCTGAAAAGAAAGTAAGATAACATCAATGAATACTTGTTTTTCCGTAGTCTTTCTGCTGTTGTACCTTCTACTGTGGACGGTAATTCTACAGATCCTTGTGATGTGTGACCATGTGTAATCTTCATTCAAACAAGTATCACAAAGCTTTAATGAACTGGTAATGAACACACTGACCGATTTTACAATAGTCTGACAAAGTTTTGACCATAACCAACATAAAATGACTATATATGTGTTATAGCCACATATATAGTCCCTGGTTTTTATCATCCTCAATAGGTCATTTCGTAGACAAAATTTTGTAGTTTCATGTTATGTCTTGTTCTGTGGCAATCAAAAATGTTCCACTGGATTCTCTAAATTACAAGGTCGGTAAAGTCGAATTTTGAATATTTCTACATGTAAGCCAAAGCTACTGCGCACTGAATTGATGTTATTAAACTTAAAGCCTCCTTAAAACTGGCCTTGTGGTGAATAAAAAGTTGTCCTACTGGTTAAAACTGTTTTTTGTAATCTTTAGCTGGAATTTATAAGAAAACGTTATCATAAGGATGTGCTGAGTAACCCGGTGCTGATGCTGAACTTCTGTCCCGACCTTTTGTCTGAGCCACTGGAGCTGCAGCAGGCCAGCAGAGAGCTGCTGTTTCTCATAGACCGTGGGGCCAATGTCGCACAGCACACAATCAACAAGATCAAGGTACACACATCTCTTTCTCTCTCTTATTCACAAAATACTATTTCATATACACTGTTTTTGACAAATTATCATTATACTCCCCAGACAAAAGATTTTTCTCTTATATACACACACACACTTGAATGTGGTGTTTATCTGTAGATTTAAGAACACAGTTGTTGCTAAAACATAAAATGTGCCTTGACCTCTGCACTGGCCATATTTTATGTTTTATTTTTCCAGTAATTGTGCATTAAAATGAGGGTGAATATAGATGTATGAGGGGAAAAAAATTATTTGAAAGACTGAAGCAATAAATCCACTCAAGTAGACTCCAACATTTAATTCTGAAATGAAGATATTAGTTGTGACAAATAACTGCAACTTCTACCGTTTACAATGACCTCCAGTTCTTGTCTTAAACAGGAAGGGATGCTGGTGGCCATTAAGAGCCTTCCGCATGGTAGCATGCTGAACATTGTTGGCTTTGGCTCATCTGTACAGCCTTTGTTTGCCTCCAGTAAACCCTGCACTGATGTAAGTACAAACGTCATCTCACACTACAGCTAAAAGTGTGTGTACCCAAAGACTGAATTTCCAACCACTCTGCTGGACATTCACAGTATTATTGAATTATTTATATTATTTTTTTATTTATCTATACATGGCCCAGCAGTGACAGTAAAGCCTAATGAAGCACACAGTAAAATACAGCATATTAATAAAATATGTAGTAAACCGAAATTAGCAATACATGACAATACAATGATGATGTTGTTCCATCTTGTGCCTTTTATGGAGCATTTCATGTGTTTTACTGAGCACAAGGAGTAAAACTCCGCAGTGCAGGCTAGAAAACTAAGTGAACCCTTGAAATAAAATAAAACCTATTGCAGCACTCACCTCCACCAAACCTTCCCTGTGGCTACAAGTAAGATTTGAACAATGCTGAAGTGTTCTGGACTAATCAACACTGCAAATGTGTTCTGGATGTTCATCCATATTTCTAGGATGCCTTGCCTGCACAGCTCTGTTTAGGGTCATAACACAGCATCTGTGTCTGTTCTGACTTGGCCACTCCAAAGCACAAACCTTCCTTTTCAACCATAATTTAGTTGATTTGCTTGTGTGTTTTGGGTCACTGTCTTGTGGCATCACCCAATGTTTCTTTAGCTTAAGGTTATGGACTACTGCCCCTTCATTCTCCTGTAAAATGCTTCGATACACTTTCTAATGCATTGTTCGCCTAGTGATCACGAGGCCTCTAGGCCCTGAGGCAGCAGAGCAACCCTAAGTCATGACGCTCCCTCCACCATGCTTTGCAGTGGGGATGAGGTGTTGATATGAAGTGTCCTTTTTCTATAAAAAATAGCTCTTTTCATTTGTGCTGAACAGTTTCTTTTTGGTCTCATTTTGTCCATAGGACATTTTCTCAGAAGGATTATGGAGCATCAAGGTGGTTTTAGGCAACCTTTTTCTTTTGTGGACAGCAGCATCTTACTTTGTGGTGCCCATCACTGAACACCATTCATGTTCAGTGTCTTTGTAATAGTGGGCACCTTTTACAATTTGTAGAGTCTTCTGTATGTCTTTTGCTATTAACTTCAGTTTCTCACCACTTTTAGGACTGCCTATAGCATTCTTGGATGGATCTTAACAGGATACCAATTTAGTCCTGAATGTTCTATATTTGTAGATTATTTGTCTGTATTCATGCACATCCAGATCTTTAGTAATGCTTCTCCTGCTTGACACATTTCTATAAAACATCCAAGAGTTGTCTGCATCAATGAATTGCTCACCCTAACCTTTCTTGATCTGTCAGCAGCCAGGCTTTGTGTGATTCCCTTATTTAATGGCCAAAACATCCGTGAATCCCACACTTCCAGTGTAATCTCCTTAACCGAAACACTTTTCTCCAGGTAGCTGTTGGAGAAGCCATTACGTCACTTGTTTTTTTCTAGCCTACACTGTGTATGTTTACTCAGTTTGCTTAATAAAAACTGAAAGGTACAACTGTTTGTGGATTTTGAGTCTAGTTGTATTTAAGTCTAGTTTTTGGGAATAAACCACATATTTTATACAGGTACAAAAAGTTAATTCATACTCCTCATACTGAAGCAGCTGTGACAGTAGCCATCAATGCTATAGACATTTAACACAGAATAGTCATGACATTGAACCTTTTAACATGCTAGTAGTTAATGAGAGATTAGCTTTGGGGCTACACATATGCACACTTTTGTAACTGGGCCTTTACCTGAATGGTTAAATTACTTGCTCTCCAGAAACATATTCAACACATTCCGGGTCACTGCATAATTTAATCTGCTATTTAATAGTTTTGATGAAGTCATTATTAAAGTAAAATGTGGAAAAATGAAATGGATACATCCATTTCCACATGAATAAAATGACATCAGCATAAGTTTTCCTTTCAGCATGTCTGCATCACTTTAGCAGACACCAGTGTTGATGTGATATATGTTATTTATGTGTAAATGACAATTTCTAAATAACCCCCACCCTCTTTTTTTGGTCAGCTACAGTGATAAATTTTATTCCGGCCCAGTTCTTTGTACTGTACAACTGTGCACAGATTTAGCTTTGGTATAGTGCACCTGGTTCAGCTAATCAAGATCATTTGGAGCACCTAAATGATAGACCCAAATCAGTTTATTAGATTTTTTTTTTTTAACTTGTGAGATATCTCCTAGAGCAGACAGGCTTTACTGACTTTAAAAAACCTATTACTCTATGTAAATTAAGTTAGTTTTACCAAATCTTACAATGAGTGCATGGTTGTTTTACCTACAAGCAATCTCCCATGCTGATAACAATCCGTGTCCTGGCCAGCACTCCAGGTTGCCATGGCAGTGCAGTATCAGGTTTTAGCTGCTCCGGGGTCTTCCACAACAAACACTGGTTAAAAACACACATGCAGCCATATGGTGACCTGCCTCATGTTTTTATCATTCATCAGTCAAACCAAATCTGGCTTCTGACTTAACTAGTTACATATAAAACTAGCTTACCTGCAATGTTGTTTTGCAGCTAATAACCTTTTTTAAGATTTTACCTGAGAAATTACTTGCTCATAATACAAAGAGCCAACTATATACCGATACTGTATATATTTACAGTAGTATATTAGACAATGCAGTAATGTATTGTAAGTAATAGGGAAGGGACACCGTTTCTGCTGTTTTGGCAGAAGAACTGAATACGAATAAAAGTTCTGTCTGGAAAATTCTGCACTAAGTTGTTGTAACCAAAACTAAGCCGGTTGGAAACAACATAGAATTAGATGCTCTTTTACCATTAGCTTTATAATACACCAAAACAACAGCACCCCCATCTATCCCATCACTGAGACTTTTTACATGCTTAGAAAATAAGCATTAAATAAAATCCAATCACAGTCTAATTATGGGTATTTCAAAAGTAACAGAGTTGCGTGCTACTACGCATCATGTGGTTTACCTCCCCCTGTACCAATTCAAGGTTTCTTGGAGCGTGCTGCAGACAACAGATGCAGAATACTTGTTGTCAAAAACTAAAAAAAGTGTATTTCCTGAAGGAAACATAACGGTTGCAGAGCTTAACTGGTTCACCCTTTCAGCCAGATTCTGCTTGCTATGATAGGCACAAAGAAAGAATGAACGGGCACATAGAGGAGTGCGGGTCAGTATGACTGTGGATTAGAATATGGGAATCTGACTTGAGTGAGTACATTCAGTTTGGTGGCTGTTGGTTAAAGGAAACAGAAGGGTTTGGGCCCAAAATAAATGGGACTCTATGGGAGAAATTAAGGGATGGAAAAGACTAACAGATGAGTGCAGGCCAGAACAATACTAAATTCATGCTTGGTGTTGTTTTCAGTATACAAGCATGCCATTCCTGAACAGACTGAATATTTTGGAGTTGGAATGGTGTCGATATCTCAGGAAGTGCAGGAATAGTTGGTGGACATAAAAAAAAAATGTACCAAGAAGAAGAAGAACATACTAACAGATAACAAAACATTGCTAATGATAACATGTATCTTATTTTATACAGTTTTCATTAAAATACAGCTCAAAATGAATTCATAAATTACTGCTTTTCTTCTGCCGTTACATATCCAACTTTCTTGGACATTAAGCTGTTGTTTAAAAGGTTTAAGAGCCCAGAGCTAAACACTTTGCATTTCCTTATTTATTTTTATCTTTATCATCTCATCTTCTACTAAAGAACACTCTGGCCCAGGTGTTAGACTATATCCAGAGGCTGCGAACAGATCAGGGTGCAACCAACCTGCTGGGAGCGTTATCCTGGGTGTACCGCCAGCCTGTTCATCGCAGCTGCCCCCGGCAGCTCTTCATCCTGACTGATGGATCATTGGGCAGTGTCGGTGGACCACTGGAGCTGGTCAGGAGGAACACCTGTAACGCCAGGTAAACATGAATACAGCTGGTACACATCTGGAGACCAGAAAAATCTCAGACAAAATAGGTAGAAGTGGAATTCTAAGAAGCCAGCATGTAAAAAGAACGCTTATTAGCACTAAACCCACTGATATTAGTCAAACAGTTTGCTGAAAGGCCTAGTGGATTCATTAATTAAATAAATACACAAAAATAGTCTGAGACAATTATCTAAAACATGTACTGTTAATGTTAAATAAGCTTAAAATCTTATAGAACAAAATGCTGTAAAAGGTTATAGAGTAAACAAACTCAATGCCACTTATTATTATTTTTAAATCTATAATTGAATGATATAATTCAAGGTAACAATATATAATATGGATTAACTTTAATATAAAAAACATTAGCTATTGCTAATGTCTATAATGCACGAGGCAGCAGATAAAGATAAAAAGAGGACTAGAATGGTAAGTGTACATCTAGATCATCTTTTTTGTACAAAATACTAATACATTTGTGTAGGGAACTATTTTTTCTCTTGAATTTCTTCATCCCCCCGCCCCCCTGGAATATCCCCTATATTTAGGATCAATAAGAACCCATATTCTAGGTCAATTAATTAGCAGTAGCTAACCAAGAGTATGTGTACACCAGAGTGCTGAAATAAGTACAGTTTCCCAAGATCCACACAACACCACCATCAAGCACTCTACAAAAATAAATAATCTGGCTCTCCTTTAATTTTCCATTTTTTTAAGTTAGCTTCGTAACTGCAGGAGAAAGTGTTCTAAACAGCATTTGATGTGCCTCCTACAATGACACTATTCTTTTGTGATGTGACACTTTTTGAGAAAGCATGCCACTGTCCTGACACTCTGTTCCTTCTCATAACACACCCCGCCCTCGCCCGCTACAATCACTCCCGTTATTGATATGCACTCAGGACATTTAAGAGTCTAAAACCCCAACAGACCTGAGATGAATTCCAAACAGTGTGCAGGCTCTCTGGCTACTGCTTTCTTCAGACTTTCAATTAGTGAAAGGGCCCTGATCGTTCCTTGAAAAATACTAAACACTCTCTCAGTCCAGTGTGAATTTACTTTGGAATATGGAAGGAGGAAACCATCCAAGGTCTCATATACACTTTAACGATATGGAAAACTTAAAGGGAATCTAAAAGCAATAGGTTACATTTCTATTACTTTCCAAAGAAAATATGTCAGGGCAAATATAACATTGCATGACAATAACATTACAGCAACTACATATATATATACACACATACGCTACTTAAGAGAAGAAGTGGGAGGCCAAAAGAGAACCTTACATGCCCCCACTGACACACAGGAAAAGCTGCTGAATGACTTGGAAGAGACCGTGAACTCCCTGTGTTTGTCTTTTTGTAGAATGTGATGTTTGCATTGCGATGTTTATTGTTTAGCTGTGTGCAGTGCTTAAAGGAACAAAAGCTTTTATAGCATGTGTACATTAAAAGGGACCTGGTGTGAAGGTCCCACTTTCACAATGGTGTTTCTTTTTTTTGTGTAATTAGACCATCCTTTATCCATCCTCTCTGACTGATGGGGGGATGTAAGTTTATACCTTTTATTAATATGTGTTTTCAGTGATTAGATTACAATTGGATTTCACCTGAACACATTAAAAGGCAGGTGTATCCAATTACATGATTATGACTGGATCGCTCAAACCACATTCAGAGGTGGTCAGAGACCATATGAGAACACATTTAGGCCAATTAACTCAAACGTAATCAAAATGTGTTTTTGTTACCCATATTAAATTACATAAAATAAAGTGTGTCTTATAAGCTAAGATTATGTATATAATATATATGTGTGTGTGTGTGTGTTTGTGTGTACAGATGTTTTGGGCTGGGTCTTGGGCCACGTGCCTGCAGAAGGCTCCTTCAGGGCATGGCCAAGGTGACAGGAGGAAGCACAGAGTTCCTCTGTGAAGAAGAGAGACTCCAGCCAAAGGTGAGAAAATACACTCACTCTCTAATTGACCTCAAACAGTGTTCACTCTACAGGGCTATAATCATAAGTGAGAACACAGTATACACTTACAACTGGCACATCAAACCACTGACGCATACTGTCTATCTACTCACTAGTTCTGGACAAACTTTATGTAAGTGATCTGTCAGACTGCTGATATGTGGCACAGTAACCGATTTTGTCATGCCTCCAGTCAGGTGGTCAGATTTAACACTAAACGACACAAAACGGAAGACACAACCGTTAATAAAATGCAGTAAAAGCTGGGTAATTCTTTGAGAATTACATTCAGAACCTCAAGCTGATGAAATCTTGCCCGTGTTGGTTATACCGTTTTTTACAGTTATGTTAAACAGTACTTAAACAACCTGTGTGTGTTCATGTACTGTCCCTTTAGACACATGTGACTCCTACCTACCCAGTCTGGACATGGAAGCAGCACAACAAGCACCCAGAAACAAGAGGTCCTAGAAAGCAGACTTGTAACACAAAACAAAGCGAACAGCCGCAAAGAGTTTAAGTAGCGAGAGGTTGTTTATGTACCAGCTTTAAACATCACCAGCGCTGCTCACAAGCTGCTGCAGCACAACAGCTACAGCTATAGTGGGCTGCATTAAACAAGTATTAGAAACTAAATTGAGAAAGAAAGAAATGAAAGGAAAGGAAAAGATTATTCAGATGGAGGAAACTGCTGCGTCACTTATGGTAGACTAAAAAAAAGTCGAACAAGAGGCTGGAGAATACGATTCCATACTACTTTTGAAAATTTGACATTTTTTCCCTCGTCAAAGAATTCTGACTACAGTAATGCCTTTCCCCAAACAGTTTGACTTGTCTATCTAGTTTAGAAACTGTCTGGTTTGATCAGCGTAGTTTTATTAGCAATGCAGTGCAGTATTTGCAAAGTAATACACAGTGCTTTTAGTATGTGAACGCTTTCAAAGTAAAAGAAAGGGAGCCATGTAGAAAAAGCTCTTCTGTGCAACATATGCTGCTGTCTATAGCCAGGTCACAACAAGACTGACGCATCTTAGTCTCAACATCCCATAGTAACAATTTCCCCCTTGTCATGACATAACCACTATGTTAAGAAATAAACTGTAATTTAAATTTTTCCAAATGTCATGCAACCTTGCCCTGGACACACTTAGATAACAGGCCGATTACGTTACGGGCAAAATTATGGATTTAGTGGATGTTCATTAGAGTAGCTACATAATCAAAGATGATCAACTCACATTTGTGTGCCAGGGGCCGTCACCTGCAGTCTCCATTTCCAAGTAGCCTGCTCTCACCGTTCACTACGTTTCTCCTAATAAACAAAGAATTGTTTAATTCTTTATTATTCACTGCCATCAGCTCATAAATCCATAACATGAATGTACAGCAATGAACATGTTCAGCAACCAGCCCGTATAACCAGCATTTTGAATGTCTCAGTTTATGCTATTTTCTCTAGAACTGTCTTCCTGAAAATTCTCAGATCAATAATATCATAATTTTCTATATTAGGTTTTATGCTTTGTTGTGTTGTGTGTAAAATATGTATTACTACAGGCAAGTTGTGATTGTGAAGTCGGCACCACATGGAGGTTTAACTCATCTACAGGTGGCTCTCTCCTGAGTTATACGGCACCAATATGAAAACCAGTTCACCTTTCTGCCCTCGTTCTGTAACGTCAATAAAGCTAGAAAAGTGAATCTAAAATAAATAAATCACTTATTTATTACACTCAGCACGTACCATACCAAAACCATCTCAGGCCATAACTTTTTATGAGGAAGCTTTCAGAAACATCAAACGTCAAATATGAGCAGTCTTGACTGACTACGTTTCTAGAACAGAACAGTTCACCTCAAACCCTCTGAATCAGTTACACATCGACCATTTATTTACACGAGAAATTTGAAAAGTCGGTGTAGTTCCCCTTTAAGATGCGCTAGTTATCTTAAGATCTTATCTGAAGTTGGAATAAGATAAATAACATAAATAACGCTGCTCCGTTACTCTGTCCTACATGATTAAGAAAAGATTTTAGTTAGGATGCTTCAGCGATGACAGACATGTAGCTACCTGTGCTAATTAGCTCCAGTGCTATTGTTGCATGGACTGTTGCAAGTGCCATTCCATATCCTCACAAGCATGCTCGTTTAATTTCCAAACACGGATGAAATTCTACGTTAAAAACAAATTAAAGCTATTTTATGCACTTAACATGAAACCTAAGTTTCTAAAATAATTTAGCACAGGCTGATTTAGCTAGCCTGCAAACACGGCTCAGAATAGTGTTGTTCTCACAAGATTTACACAGGTTTAAGTGAATTTAACGACTTTGAGCGTCCAGAGAGTACCTCAGCAATTAAACACGTTCCTCCCGGGCGCAGCTGTCACGACCGATGGTTGTTTGTATCCGCTTTGGGGCTTTCACGCTGCGGCTGTTACTGCCAGACCGCCCCGCTAGAGCCAGGAGCTCCCAGTGCTAATCATGCTATGCTAATCTCCGTGTCGGGGTCAGAAAATTGATATTTCATGTATCGTTTTAGTAAAACCTCTTCCAGTATCCCGCAAGTCTTTGATATCATTCCTCTGAACTCCTGAATATTCTGAAACATTCCCGTTTTAACAAAATATGGGATTGTGAAGCCCTACGACGCGACTTGATAGACCAACATACCATTTGCAGTGCTAGACCGCCATCTGGTAGTTCGGGTAGGTACTGCAACAAAAAATATATATTTGGAGGTGGTAATGGCTATTCTAAGAGATTTTTAGGGGCATTTTTGGCATATTCTTGGCATTTGGTGCCCAGTTTGGTGCCAAGCAAAATGCCAAGCAGATGCCAGGCAAAATGAGGAACGCTTCACGATTTTGCGTGTCATCCTTGCGCAGGGGCCATGCTAATCTTCTCTGTATCGTTCCAATTTTAGTATATGTGCTGCCGTAGCAAGCACGAGCTAGGAGTATCTACAGCTGGTATAAATAGCCAGTCGCCTGTCCATAATTTTAACTCATGGTTGAGGAAAGAAACTCCAAACATTCACTGAAAGGCTCCAAAACGGCACAGATACGTCAAGTATAATTGACAAAAACAAAAATCTCAATTGTATTTACCTTTATTTTACTCATTCGCAATCTCCCGGAGCATGTACTGGGTGGTATGCAAAGCAGATGGAGAACTCGAGGCCAGGATTGGCTGCTTTGAGTGCTGACGCAAGCAGTTCGTTCTTGCCTTTCTTTGCATACCCCTCCCCCGTGGCAGTGTTCCTGTGTGTCTACCGAGCCCTGGCTCACTGAAGCACAACAGAGAACAATAGAAAATGCACAACACGTAAAGTGAGGGACCTCTCACACACACAGATTCTCACACAGACACACGAGTACTTAGCACTAACAGCTAAACCGTGGACATAGGGTAGAATTGAAATTAAGGTAGCAGGGAATTTAAGGTTTTTAGGTTCAGGGTTAGGGTTCATTCTCCTAAGAGTGAATTTAAGGTTGCAGGGATATTAAGGTTTTAGGGTTAGGGTTACGTTAGGGTTAGGGTTAGGGTTATATTAGGGTTAGGGTTAGGGTTAGGGTTACTTTACCTAAGACTGAATTTAAGGCTTACAGTGAATTTAAGGGGCCTGGAATTTAAACAGAGTAGGTGTGAATTTATGGTAGCAGGACACAAAATTTAATGTGGCAGTAGGGAATTTAATGTGTAAGGGAATTTAAGGCGACAGGTAACTTAAAATGGTACGATGGAATACAAAGTGGCAGTGAATTTAAGGTGGAAGGTTTTTAAGGTTAGGGTTAGGGTTACATTAGGGTTAGGGTTAATTCTCCTTAGAGTGAATTAAAGGTGGCAGGGAAATTAAAGTTTTAGGGTTAGGGTTACATTACGGTTAGGGTTAGGGTTACATTAGGGTTAGGGTTACATTATGGTTGACGCCAACCGACTTAATAAACTGATCCGCAAAGCCAGTGATGTTGTGGGTGGGGAGCTGGACTCGCTGATGGCAGTGTCTGAGAGGAGGACGCTGTCTAAGCTGCAGACCATCATGGATAACGGCTCCCATCCTCTCTATCACACAGTGATGAGACACAGGAGCACATTCAGTGCAAGACTCATCCAGCCAAAATGCACTACAGAACGTCACAGGAGGTCATTCCTACCTGTGGCTATCAGACTTTATAACTCCTCCCTTAGAGCACGGCACCATTCACATGTACAGTAATAACAGTAAAACAATAATTTAATTATGTGTGCGACAACTTAAAATGTGCAATAATTTTCTGACTACTGAACACTTACTGCTGCTAACAGTATATCTGTACTTATTATTATAGCCACAGCCACTTTACTTTTATTTTATCTTTATTGTATTATAAGACTTTATATAGATGTACATATTGAAAATTTCTCTCTTGTTGTAAATTATTATTGTTTATTCTAAATGGTTGCTACTGTAAAAACTGCAATTTCCCCCTGGGATTAATAAAGTATTTCTGATTCTGATTCTGGTTAGGGTTATGTCAGGGTTAGGTATACAGTAGGGTTAGGGTTACATTAGGGTTAGAGTTATGTTAGGGTCAGGGTTACATTAAGGTTAGGGTTAGGGTTATATTAGGGATACATTAGGGTTAGGGTTAGATTTGGGTTAGTGGTAAATTGGGGTTAGGGTTAGGGTTACAGTTATGTTTGGGATAGGGTTACATTAGGGTTAGGGTTATGTTTGGGTTAGGGTTATATTAGGGTTAGGGTTAGTTAGTGTTAGGGTTATGTTAGGGTTAGTGTTATGTTAGGGTTGTGTTTACTTTACCTAAGAGTGAATTTAATGCTTACAGTGAATTTAAGGGGGCATGGAATTTAAACTGAGTAGGCGTGAATTTATGGTAGCAGGACAGGAAATTTAATGTGGCAGTAGGGAATTTAATGTGGAAGGGAATTTAAGGCGACAGGCAAGTTAAAATGGTACAATGGAATACAAAGTGGCAGTGAATTTATGGTGGAAGGGAACTTGAGGTTTTTAAGGTTAGTGTTAGGGTTACATTAGGGTTAGGGTCAATTCTCCTAAGAGTGAATTTAAGGTGGCAGGGAAATGAAGGTTTTAGGGTTAGGGTTACATTAGGGTTAGGGTTATGTTAGGGTTAGTTAGGGTTAGGGTTACATCAGGGTTAGGGTTAGGGTTACATTAGGTTTAAGGTTATGTTAGGGTTAGGGTTACATTAGTGTTAGGGTTAGGTTTATGTTTGGGTTAGTTAGGGTTAGGGTTACATTAGGGTTAGGGTTAGGGTTAGGGGTACATTAGGGTTAGGGTTACATTAGGGTTAGTGTTATGTATATGGTTACGGTTATTTTAGGGATAGGGTTACATTAGGGTTAGGGTTATGTTTGGGTTAGGGTTATATTAGGGTTAGTTAGTGTTAGGGTTATGTTAGGGTTAGGGTTATGTTAGGGTTATGGTTACTTTACCTAAGAGTGAATTTAATGCTTACAGTGAATTTAAGGGCGCATGGAATTTAAACTGAGAGAATTTATGGTAGCAGGACACGAAATTTAATGTGGCAGTAGGGAATTTAAGGTGGAAGGGAATTTAAGGTGACAGGTAACTTAAAATGGTACAATGGAATATAAAGTGGCAGTGAATTTAAAGTGGAAGGGAATTTAAGGTGGTAGGACTGAATTTAAAGTGGGAGGGAAATTAAGGTAGCAAGGAATGTGAGTTGGCAGTGAACTTTAAGTAAATTTAAGGCAGCAATGAACCTAAAATGGCATTGCAGTTAAAGTGTTAGGAGAGAATTTAAGGTGGCAGGGAATTCAAGGTGATGGGAGGGAATTTAAGGTTGCCGGGAATTTAAGCTAGCAGGAATTGTGAGGTGACAGTGAAGTTAAGGTGGTAGAATTGAATTTAAGGGGGCAGGGAATTTAAGGTTGTATGACTGAATTAAAGTGGCCAGGAATTTAAGGCAGTAGGAGTGAATTTAAGGTGGCAGTAAAGTTTAGGGGTAGGAGATAATTTAAACTTGCAGTGAATTCAAGATGGTAATGAAATTAAGGGGGTAGGAGATAATTTAAGGTGGCAGTGAAGTTAAGATACAGGAGTAAATTTAAGATGGTAGGGGTGAATGTAAGGTTGCACTGAAGTTAAGGTGGCAGGGAATTTGAGGCAGTAGAAGTGAGTTTAAGGTGGCAGTGAAGTTAAGGGGCAGTAGATAATTTAAGGTTGGAGTGAATTTAAGGTGGCAATGAAATTAAGGGGGTAGGAAAGAATTTAAGGTGGCAGTGAAGTTAAGATACAGGAGTTATTTTAAGATGGTAGGCGTGAATTTAAGGTGGCACTGAAATTAAGGTGGCCTTAAGGAATTTAAGGCGACAGGGAATTTAAGGTGACAGAATTTATTGGTGGTGTGTATTTAAGGTAGCAATGAATTTAAGGTAGTAGTAAATTTAGGTAGCAGTGAATTTAAGTTAGCAGGGCCTTTAAGGTGGCAGGGAATAAAGGAGGCATTGAATTTAAGGTGACAAGGAGTTTTTTTTATGGTGGAAGCAATTTTAAGGTGGCAGGGAATTTAAGGAAGTGAGAAATTAAAGGTCCCAGAAAATTTAAGGTGGTAGGAGTGAATTAAATGTTCTAGGTAATTTAAGATGGCACGGAATTTAAGGTGGCAGTGAATGCAAGGAAAATTAAGATGGCAGGAAATTTAAGGGGGCAAAGATTTTGAGGTGGCAATTAATTTGAGGAAGTGGTAAATTTAAGCTGGCAAGGAATTTAAAGTAGTAGGAGTGAATTTAAGGTGGCAGTGATTTCAATGTGTCAGTGTATTTAAGGTAGTGATGGATTTAAGGTGGCAGTGAACTTAAATTAGCTGGGCGTTTAAGGTGGCAGGGAATTGAAGTAGGCACTGCTTTTAAGGTGGCAGTAAATGTAAAGTAGCAGGAAATTTAAGGGGGCAGGGAACTTAAGGTTAGGGTTTTAGGGTTAGGGTTAGGGTTAATTCACCTAAGAGTGAATTTAAGGTTGCAGGGAATTTAAGGGGGCATGGAATGTGAGTTGGCAGTGAAGTTAAGGTGGCAGAGTGGAACTTTAAGGTGGCAGAGAATTTAAGGTGTTAGAAGGGAATTTAAGGTTAGAGTTTAGGGTTAGAGTTAATTAACCTAAGAGTGAATTTAGGTTGCAGGGAATTTAAGCGGTCATGGAATTTAAAGTGAGTAGGAGTGAATTTAAGTGTGAAGGGGATTTAAGGCGGCAAAGATTTTAAGGTGCAAATGAATTTACGGTAGCAGGAAATTTAAGGTGGCAGTAGGGAATTTAAGGTGGAAGGGAATTTCAGGTGACAGGTCATTTCAGATGGTAAGAGTGAATATAAGGTAGCAGTGAGTTTAAGGTGGAAGGGAATTTAAGGTGGTATGACTGAATTTAAAATGGCAGGGAAATTAAGGTAAGAGTTAATGTGAGTTGATAGTGAAGTTAAGTTGATAGAAGGGAAATTTAAGGTGGCAGTGAATGCAAGGAAAATTAAGATGGCAGGAAATGTAAGGGGGCAAAGATTTTGAGGTGGCAATTAATTTGACGAAGTGGTAAATTTAAGTTGGCAAGGAAATTAAAGTAGTAGGAGTGAATTTAAGGTGGCAGTGATTTCAATGTGTCAGTGTATTTAAGGTAGTGATGGATTTAAGGTGGCAGTGATTTCAATGTGTCAGTGTATTTAAGGTAGTGATGAATTTATGGTGGCAGTGAACTTAAATTTGCTGGGCCTTTAAGGTGGCTGGAAACTTAAGGTTAGGGTTTTAGGGTTAGGGTTAATTCACCTAAGAGTGAATTTAAGGTTGCAGGGAATTTAAGGGGGCATGGAATGTGAGTTGGCAGTGAAGTTAAGGTGGCAGAGCGGAAATTTAAGGTAGCAGAGAAATTAAGGTGATAGGAGGGAATTTAAGGTGGCAGGGAATTTAAGGTAGTAGGAATGAATTTAAGGTGGTAGGAGTGAATTTAAGCTGGCAGGCAATTTAAGGTAGCAGGAATTGTGAGGTGACAGTGAAGTTAAGATGGTAGAAGTGAACACCTCACACTGTACACACTACACTCACACCACACTGTACACAGTATGAGCACTGTACACACTACACTCACATGACACACACTGCACACACCAGTGGCAGGGAATTTAAGGTGATAGAAGTAAATTTAAGACAGCCATGAGGGAATTAAGGTGGCAGTGAATGTAAGATGGCTAGGATTTTAAGGTGGTGGGGAATTTAATGTGGCATGGGATTTTAAGGTGGCAGTTAATTGAAGGTGACAGGCAATTTAAGGTTAACTGCCACAAATGACGTCAAAAAGGGCTTCTCTCACACAGATGCCACATCACACACGCACTATCCACACTGTTCAAACTCCACACTGTGTACACGCCACACACACTGCACACACCTTACACACAGACACTCAGATACACAGGCTCACATACAGAGTGGATTTGGGGTGGAACTGGACTTAAGGTGACAGTAAATTTAAAGTGGCATTGATTTCAAGCTTTTAGTGTATTGAAGGTAGCAATGAATTTAAGGTAGTAGTTAATTTAGGTGGAAGGAAATTTAAATTAGCACCATCTTTAAGGTGGCAGGCAATGAAAAGAGGCACCAATTTAAGGTGGCAAGGATTTTAAGGTGAAAAGAACTTTAAGGCAGCATTGAATTTAAGGTAGTATTGAGTTTCAGGTGGTCGGAGTGAATTTAAGATTGCAGGAAATTTAAGGTGTCGGAAAATTTAAGATGGCAGTGAAATTCAGGTGACAGTAAATTTAAGGTGGCACTGAAGTTAAGGTGGGATTAGGGAATTTAAGTTGGCAGGGAATTTAAGGTTCAGTGAAGTTAAGGTGGTAAAAAAATAAATTTAAGTTGGCAGTAAATTTAAGGTGGAAGGGAATTTAAGGTGGCAGTGTAGTTAAAGTGGTGTAGTAAAGTGAATTTAAGATGGCATAGAATTTAAGGTGGTAGGAATAGATTTAAGGTGGCAGTAAATTTAAGGAGGCAGTGTAGTTAAGGTGGTAGGAGTGAATTTAAGGTGAAAGGGAATTCAAGGCGTCATGGAATTTAAGGTGACGCTGAAGTTAAGGTGGCAGTCAAGTTAATGTGGTAGAAGGGGATTTAAGATGGCATGGAATTTAAGGTGCTAAGAATAAATTTAAGGCAGTAAATTTAAGGAGGAAGGAAATTTAAGGTGGCATTAATTTAAGGTATGATGAGTGAGTTTATGGTGGCAGATCATTTAAAGTGGTAGGAGTGAATTTAAGGTGTCAGGCAATTTAAGGTTAACTGCCACAAGTGATGTCATAATGGGCACTCTCTCATACACACACTCATATCACACATACTGTACATGCTCCACAGTGTGTACACACCACATACACTGCACACAGCACGTCTCTCACATCTCTTACACCACACAAACCTCACACCTTAAACAACAGTCCACACACATCTCACGTACCACACATCTCAAACTTTACACAATGTACACCGAGTGTACCACACACTGTACACATTACACACACACAGACACACACACTTCAAACCTCACATCTCACAATTCATACACCATGAATGCATTTCACACTTAACACTCTCCAAACACACATTTACACCTCATACTACTCTCCACACACTATTTATCGTACTTCTGTATGACCGACAGACATCAATTTCCATACACTTTAATAAGGCACACCCCCAAAGCACAAATTCAACGTTGGTCTGACAAATCTGGTTGTCTTTTTTTCATCCCTCTTTCCTCCCATAGAGTCCCATTCACGCCTTCCCCTTACACAAACCCTATTGTTTCCTTTGCCTGGCAGTCACCAAACTTCATGTACTCACTTAAGGCAGGTGCCCAAGCTCTGATGCACAGTAAGGTCCCACAGTCCTCTGTGTGCTATTCATTCATCCCTCGTTCCTCCCATAGACTCCTATTCATTTCTGAGCAACACTTAGCAAATACTTGAGTACCACTCAGTACACAACCCTGACGCTACAGTAGGAACCTAGCAACCAACTGAGATGTTACAGCAAGTGTCTAGCAACACCTTAGCACCCACCTGGGATACGCAACCCCCTTAGCAACACCTTGGCAACAACTGGGGATACCGTAGCAACTGCTATGGGTAAAATTAAGGGTAAAAAAGGGTTCCCTATTATTATTAACAAATTTTTATCCAGAAAGCATACATTCAAAAAAAGCTCTCTGCAAGTCCACCATTTTAGATTAGATTAGATTAGATTCAACTTTATTGTCATTGTGCAGAGTACAGGTACAGAGCCAATGAAATGTACAGGTACAGAGCCAATGAAATGGAATCTAACCAGAAGTGCAAGTATAGTATTATTTACATAAAGAGCCGAAATAATAAATATATACATATATAAGCATATCTATATACATATATAAGAATGTATAGAGCAGCATTTCTGATCAGACTGAGCGATTTGCAGCTAGGACAGGTCAGACATCTAGAAAGTATATACTTTGGAGTATACACATTGTATATGCACTGCTTTGCGATATTCAATCATTAATTGATATCCAGGATTCATGGTATGAAGATCAAGGCGATTTAAATATGTCACACATTTAATTGTATTGTTTACAGAGTAGGATGTGAAATATTGCTGCTTTATGTTAGGAATGTTTGCCTTTGCTGTAGCTGATAAAGTGTCTGAAGAAAGCTCTGGAGCCAGCGCTGACTGATGTGCGCATTGACTGGTATGTGCCAGACAACATGGAGGCTCTGCTCTCGCCCAATGAGATCCCTCCACTCTACCCAGGGAATCGCCTGATTGGCTACTGTACTCTCTATGATGTATCTGCCTTCAAAGTGAAGAAGAATGAAGTAAGTTTGTAAGTGTGTGCATGTGTGTGATATACAGACAGAGGGAGAAGACTGTATCGTTTAAAGGTTTGTTCAGGCCAAATGAAGGCCAGACAGGAATAGAAGCCTTGTTCTTTGCAGTCCCTTTCATTGGGCAGTTTTTATTTAATTAACACCTCTAATTCAGTTCACTAAACATTTATGAGCTGCTGGGTGTAAGAATCAAGTCGATGTGATTCTGACCCTAATGAAGCTCTACAGGGCTAATGAAGAATCAGTTAGTTGGACACTGTTGCTGAAAACATTTACAGAACTCTGTTATTATAGGCTAATATCATTGTCTGTGGTGTACGCATTGTGTGTTTGTGTAGATAAAGAGTCAGGGATACAGGCCAGCCCCACGTGGCTCTGCGGGGTCAGTATTTGAACTGTCCCCAGGGTCGTCTGAGCTGCTGCAGCCCCTGGTTCCAGAGAGTGAGAGAGGGGTAATGGAGGAAGGAGAGATTGAGGATGCACTGAGAGAAATTTCAAGAGAAATTTCCTCGGAGTTCTCCTGTGCTCCAGCCACGGACAACAACAGCAACGCAGGTATTACACACATTCTAGCACCTCCAAATCTTCATATTCACGGTCAGACATGGACAGACATGCAAACTAGACAAGGAAAGTTTAAGAGAGAACTTTAAGTTCTGATAAGATTTAATTAAAGGGAAACCTGACTGTTAATTCATATAGGCCCCAATACGGTGTACTTGTCCGGTACCCTTTAAACCAAGCAACATCATCATTTCACTAGTAGGTGTCCATTCTTGTTGGCATATCAGCTACATCACTCAAGAAAATTACTTTTCTCACTCTCTTATTTTCTGTAGGACTGACTCCACTGCAACCATATATCATCACAGTGCAGCAATGATGACCCACCTGTAGAGGAATTTGGTTGTTTGTCATGTTTTACAATTAGCCAAACATTCATATGTGGTTTATATGTCATATTTTAACAGTACTGGTAATGTGCATTTTAAAAGACGTAAAAGGAATTTTCTGAAGAAGAGCAGAGTTATGCTGCTAAGTGGTTGCTATGGTATCTCAGGCTGTTGCTAACATGCTGGTACTTCTGGAGGTTGCTAGGATGATGGTAAATGGTTTCCATGATATTCCAGGTGGTTGCTAAAGTGTTGCTAGGTGGCTGTTATGACATTAATCAAGGGTTGCTATGGTACTTTAAGTGGTTTCTAGGGTGTTGTTAGGGGGTTCTATGGTTTCTCTGGTGGTTTCTAGAAACTTGCTATATGGTCGGTATGACAGTGGAGGTGATTAATAGAGTGTTTGTGATGATGTAAGCCACTTTACACATCCCAGAGAAACTAGCAATTATGTATACTTACCTGTAACCGCTCAACTCGTTATAGACAATGGGCTAAAGGAGAACAGAAGGGTTCACCTTAATTTTATTTGTCGGGGTGAACCCAATCTCTGTAGAAGAGGAGGAGAGAATAGAGCAGGTAGGATTGAACAAACTACTGAACAGCCAGTGTCACCTCAGGCCATCAATAGTTTAGCCCGGGGAGGGGCAACCCGCGTATAGGTGGCGGTAATGGGGGGTACTGGGGGGTTCTCTTTTCAGACAGAGCATAGACAGACATGACAGGGATTCGTATGACTTTGCAGTCATAGATCCAAACACTCTAGCCAGTAGAGAATATCATTTTTGTTTTATGTCTTTTCTCCGAGTGTATGCGTGTGCATTTATGTAAATATGTAAATATTGTCTCCGTTGTGTGTAAATAAAGGTGAAGGGTAAAAGAGCTCCTGTGCAAACCACACTTTTTCCAAACCTCAAGATCATTCTCCCGACACTACCCATACAGGGCGCCCACTAATGCGACATCCGGTCCGGTAGAGAGATGTGCTGTTTCACAGTGTTGTTAGGTGACTACTATAGTATCTCTCATGGTATGTGTGCTGAATCTATATGTGATGTCTATGGTGTCAAGTGTGTGACATCATTTGTGGAGGTTCATTCCTATGAAAGAAACTTGAGTGATTGCTGTATCAAAACAGCACTTCCGATTGACGCAGAAAGCACAAGCACAATATTCACTTATGAGGTTAGCAATTGTCTGTTTTATCTGGTATCTGGTGTCCTCTATATAATATGAAGGTTCTGAGAGATAAATTGGTTTACAACACATGAAAGTGTGTAAGCCTTTGACGGGTCCTTCACACTTCTCCTTTCAATGCTGGCATTTTAGAAAATCAAGAGAGGTTCTTCTATGGCACAGTGCACAACCAAATGGACACTGTATGTGCGTACAATAATGAACAGAGTTGTTGATGATTCCTAAATGACCAAGAAAGCTGAATAGCAATGATAGCAGTGATGTTTTAATACAATCCTCAATGTTTAAACAGCAGTTCATTTGCACATTATCTGACATGATACAATTTTTACCATGAACAAATATTTACTATGTAGTTTTTATAATATCATATTTAGAATACCTTGTTTATTACCTTGTAATTTGTTGATTCAGCAATAATAAAATTGAACAATGTTGTGGGATAGTTTTTTTGTGATGTGTGCTGTGGTCTGATTGTGTTAAATGTGTTTGTGCATCTCTCTAGTCCCTGATCAGGACTACATGGTAAGTGACGTGCGCTGGCGGATGGAGCAGGCCTCATATGTGCAGGAGCAGTATATGCTGACCCGCTGCTCTCTGGGCAGTGAGAGGGGGCTGGCCTCTCTCTCTCCACCAGCAGAGGGCCTCTCTTTGGGCATGGACACCGGTTCGCTCCCGCAGGGCCTGGAGAGGGTGCTGCCACAGAACAGGGGTCTTTCTCGCTGGGAATCACCATGGCAACAGAACACCGCTTCCTCTGTGGATACGGAATCTGGGAAGGTGGTTCTCTTATGAGATTTCTATCGTAGGGCCTGAGCAATTTAAACAATTTGTCGCTGATAAGGGTGTTAAGAAGCTAAAAAGTAGCCAATACAATTTGCTCATATATCAAACAGACCATAGTAGTTTAGATAAACTGTGTTTACTAGACAACTCAAGTTCTCATAAACAGTAGAAACACTTCATTCTGCATATAAACATATTATCAACAAAATAGTTGCACACAAAAGGAATCAGTCAACAACAATGAATCTTGGTGGGTAGGTTTGACATCATGAGACATGTGTATGATTTAAGTTTCTCGCTCGGCTGGTCATGTGATCAAGGACAGGTCTTATTGCTGTACCTGGCCGATCCAATAGTGACAACTATGGCCATTCAGTGAGCAGCGATGCCTTCGATGAGTCACCCTGTTAGTGTTAGCACCTTGACTAAGACTACATGCATGCAGAGCCTCTGCCCTTAAAATTACATAAATGGTGGAGGCGACCAATGAATCTGTGTGTGGAGGCACCATGGTCACCACAAAGAGGAATGCTTTGTTGTCATGCATCACACATCCAGAAGGCCTGGTGTCATTCCAGCTCTGGCCCTAGCACAAATTTTGAGAAAAGAAATCTGAGAATATTCAAGCTGCAGGGGATGGATTATCACAGGACACCATTAGGAACCTCTACAACTCAATGCGGAGATGTCTGTCATGTTGCATTAGCAAACACCATAATGAGGGATGACTTCTGTATGTGTAGCTTAGTAACTACTGCCCATATCAATCTGAATTTATTATCATTTATTGATTCTGGCAACTTCCTTCCTTTGCAGTCAGACACTTTCTTCTGAGATTTTTCACAGGACCAGTGAACAGTTGATTTATGCCAAGCAAACAACAAAATCAAAATGAAGGGGTAGAGATTTTATGAATAATATATATATTAAATCCAGAGAAAAGGAAAAAAGCAGCCTGTCGTTGGACAGACATGTTTAGATTAGCTGATGATCAATGTAACAGTGAGAAACAGATCTATAAAATTAAGCTATTGTTGCCAGTGAAACCAGTGACTACAGTTAGGAGTGCTAGGATGATTCTAAGGGCCTGTGACTGACAGGGGCCCTAAAAACAATAGAACATTAGCTATTTTTTAGTATTAATTGATTAACTTATCATCATCAATAGAATATTTTTGTACAATGTACTTATAAAACGAATAGTGCGTGTGTTTGTGTGTGTGTGTTGGTCTGCAGGCTGTACGACTGTCAGATCGAGAGGAGAGTGTGCGGAGGCAGAAGGCCCTAGCACGCTGTGCTCTGGCCAGCCGCAGTTTCTCATCTCCACAGGGTGACTTAGACATGCACCGCTTGCGGAGGGCACTGGAGAGGGTGTCCTTTGAGCAGACTGTCGGAGGTAGACTGGAGGAGACTGACACAGAGACACACAACACACCCCAAGCTCTGTCTCTTACAGACTCAAGTAAGAGAACACACCACACAAGCATACAGAAAGACACATACACTACAAACCAAGGGCCTGCCAGCAAGCACCGATTTTCACAGTGTTGACCAGCAGCTAACATCACGTATTAATTGGTGTTTAGCTTAAAGGTGCCATAGAATGAGTTGAATAAGGAGAGTTCCGTACATATAGTGACTTACTGTGAACCTCAAGCACTGTTGTTCCTTCTCTTCAAACAAAAATCAAATCAAATACTGGAGAGGTCAGAAAGAGGTCAGTTCTAAACTTTTTTCATAGTACTACATTTGTGCACCCAAAATTTACATGCGGCAATGGAGCAACAGCAACAAAAATGGCAGGCTGTGTGGAGAAATTTATAATTTCAAGCTGTGAATGGAATATCTGTACTTTCACACCCTTTCCAAGAAACCAAACTGCCCACTGGCATTGGACAATACTGAGCAGCTTCACTTAGCATTTGACACTGAAGAGAATAAAAAGTGGTGCAGGAGTAGTTACACATTTATATGCATCGCAACTTGGCAGCCATGTTATGTGACTTTTATCCACTTTTTGATGGTTGTGGTAGATCATCTTAAACAAAAAGTTTCATATTTATTAACTTCAACTTTATTGAAATAACTTTCATGTACTTTTTTATTGTCGTGCTCACAAGCAACTAGCTAGTATAGCTAATGTTATCTAAGGTATATGACAAAACAAACTAGGAGAGATTAATTTAGAAAACAGCTTGTTTCATTCTGGGGCCAAATCATGGGGTTGTAAATGGGCCGGTACTTTTTTTTGCCCTGGCCAAAGTTACATGCCTATATTTCTGTTTAAACATACAAAATACATTCTATAAATGCATTCTATGGTACCTTATAACCAAAGACTTTTCCAGAATCTTCAGTGGCTTTGCAGTGTATTGAACAGTGTTAGATAAAAAGAAAAAACTTTATTCTTGCATTGACCATTTTTAATCATTTTCAGATTTCTTTTTTGTATGAAGCACCGGATTCTATTCAAAATCCTATTTTGTATATTTTGGCATTTAAAGACAAATGTATTACTGTTTTATAAAATACATTCATTTGAGTATGAGTGTGTCTGCGTAGGGCCATCACTAAAGCTTACTTCTATAATCAATGAATTTAGCATTGTTTTTGATCCATTAATGGACTAATCAAACCCCTCCATGTCATTGTCATAGTACTCATATCATTCACTTTGTTAAACTAAACAGTAGAAGCTGCATCACTCCTAATATTTTCTGGGGTAGATTGCAATGTGTCAGACCAACATGCAAAATGTAAATTTTAAGGCATCATTAATGGCATACCTAATTCTTTTTCCTGCCCTTCTCACTTTTCTTATTCTCGTAATCCATCCGCCCCTCTCCACACAATACTTTTCTTTTGCCATTCCTTTTCTCTTTCTGTCTCCTACTTTACCCCGTCCTTCAGATGGTCTCTTGTTTCCTGCCTCTCCGCTGGACTGGGACAGTTTTACTGATCCTGAGGCGCTATTTACAGCCGCCCCTGCAGCCGAGTCTCAGGTTAGTCAGGCCTCATGTCGCTCGGTCATTCACGGCCTGCTGGGTGCCAGGCCCATGTCCTGGGAGGTCAGCATGGACCTCTCTGCGCTGTGGGATAACGAGAGTCCCCCACAAGGCCCCTGGGATGAGATCATCCACCAGCTCACTGCCCACTCCGTCATCAGAGACTTTGAGAACATGGCTGAGAAAGAGACGGACATAGAACATGGTAGGAAGGACAGGAGTTAATCGAGAGATTTATACAGTTCTAATGGTCTGTTATGAAATATATTTTATCTGACACTTTTACTAAGTTGTTTTTTTTTAAATACATTGTACTGCAGGGTCATCTAAAAGATATCGTATGAAGGCCATCCAGACCAGCAAAAGCTGTGGAATCGTCTGCATGTACACCGCCTTTAGTACTACTGATAGCAGCCCCAACAAAACACTAACAGAATCCACAGACACACGACACACAGGTATACAGACATGCATGCGCACACTCAAATACACAAACACACATGGTACACACACTGTGTTCACTATGTCTTCTAATCATTGCTCCCTAAAAACGTAGGTGACGAGGACTCTGTTGAACACAGTTAGCAGGAATGAAAACCAGATGATTTTATACACTATATCCAAAACAGACTTCTACTACCTTATTAGTTTGGGCACAAGGAATTAACTGTCCAGTTCATTAAATAGCGCTAAAGCACATGACTCGGTAAATGATTATGGACTCTTTGTAATCATCACCTTGTGTCAGTAACCATAAACATACCAACAGAAGTTGGTTTCTTATTTGCTGCATGAGTACAAATTTAATTTATGGTCCATTTCCGTAACCTTCAACAGTTACCAGTCTATGTTTTTGATATGTGATGGACAGCAAGCAGTAAACACATTAAAAGCATAGTTAGTGGCACAAAGAAAACACAGCTATTCTGCACACAATGTGTTGCAGTCGTGGCCGTATTCAGGGTTTTTGAAATATAAGACTTTGCTAGTGGAGTATGGGGGTAAAGCAATGACACAAGTGATCGGATGAGAAAGTCAGTTTATTTTTTGTTGCACAGTATGTTTGCAGCACCACAGCAGAGTTTTGGCCAATAAAAATAATAAAAACAAATACAGAGTGGCCAGGCTGTAGTGTTCTCGTACAGGGTATCGTAACGCTGATTAAACACCAAGTTAAACCTTAGCCAATGAAGATGGAGTCCTAGTACGGTTGACCATTTACTGTCACTCATCACAACATGCAGGTGAAAACTGAAAACAACAATACAGAATATTCAGTGTCTCTATACAAAGTTGGAAATATTGCTGTTCTATATTACAGGTACGAGTAGCCATAGCTGCTAATATTGCTAATGCTTGTAAATAAACAGCTTCTTAACAACATCCTTCAACCACATGAACTTAATATGTTTTTAATGCCAGATGAACTTACGGCATTGCCTCTATAACGCTTCACAAAGGTGCAAGTAGGCCCTCAGAGCATAATCTATGTGTCTGCCTCGCTTTGGTTTTCCGCCGAAACCCTCTAAAACCAGAAGTACAAAGCCGATAGTGGCATCATCACATATCTCGAATAGACGATAAAACTTGTCAATATAAAAGTCAGTCAGTTAACTTCTTTCTTTACTAACAATAAACAACAATACATACGTTCAAGAAAAATGAGAAAGACAAGAAGAAAAACATTTAAGTGTATGCCATAAGGGCAACACAGCCTTAGTTACCTTAGTGGTGAGTACAGCCGTGGTCACAGTAAGTGTGCTGATCAAAATCAAACTCAACTACGTTTTACACTCATTTTACACTTGCATAGATTTTAATTTGAAAAACTAACTAACCCCTCATAAACTAAAACAGGTATCAGGTAAAAACAAAAGCAATATTAGTTAAATTAACAGGCAGTTAGTGTAAATATGTTTATTGGTTTTGTTACTGTGCAAGTCTTCTTTTTAGCTTAATTTGTCAGAGGTTCTACTGTCTTAATTCCAATCTTATTTTTGATAAGTACTGTATTTTGCACTGTGTATTTTTGTCTAAGGTGTGCGTTTTGGAAGCCGGCGCAGTACCAGCAGCAGAAGACAGAGGACGTACTCCACCGGGCTCGGGCACAGGCCATCCAGTAGGGACAGCGATGAGACAGAGGACATCCACACATCTACAAGTCTGTAAACAGTAAATCACACTTCTATGAAGGTTGATTTCAGTTATCAGTGAGCTGACATGAACAACTATTGTTTACTGAACCTGATGCATGTTACAGTAACGTTGTGAGACGGCTGTCTTTTTTTTTTCTTACTTTTGTTTTTCAGACAGAGATGACACCCCAGCTTCTCCACGCAGCCTGGCATCTTGGGACAGCAGTAAGTAGAAAGATGGATACAGACTAATACTGGGTGAGAAAGAATGAGAGAGTGAGTAATGAAGTAAGGTGAAGGCGCAGGTGTCTGACTGCAAGAAGAGTAAAGATGTAAATTCTTTATATTCTAAATGCATGCATCATCTGTTGTGTTAGGTGTGGGTGGCAGTGTGTATCCTGCTAGTCCTTCGGCCACCTCGTCTCGCTCTCAACGCTCCATAGAGAGCAGATCCGTTGAGAGCTTCTTCAGCACCAGGTTGGAAATATTTCAAGTGCACTCATATTTATTGTTATTGTGTCTCAAGCAGAGGAGAACCAGCATTGTGTAGTAGATATATACTAGCTACTTCATGTGTCTGTTCTCTTTGTTCATTTTAACAGGCCCACTTATCATTTAGGTGCATTTCGTAGGTCAGCCATTACAGATCGAGTCCGAATGTTGAATCGTGTTCCGAATCACCACAGAAATAAGCAGAGCTTTTTAAAGGCTGTGTCCAGACATCCCTACCTTGTTGACCACTGAAGAACAGTGTGAATAGGTCCTAACAAATTATGCAGAAAACAGATTGAGTACATTGTGTAATTGTAGAACTAAAAAGTGCACCTATATGGTAAGTGGAGCTGATGAAATATGTCTGCTTTTACTGATGTGGCCAGTTGGTGTAGTATTTCATTTTTGTTGATGTATTTAATTGCAAGTCAGAACTAAAATCACATCACCAAAAAAAGTGGTAGGAAGTATGTTTTTCAGTGGTGTCCTGTGTTGATGTGAGGCTTTGCACACATCACGGAATACCTAAAGATTTTGTATACTTACTTGTACACTGCTCAACCATATAGATATAGGTCAAAAGGCAAGTGTAGGGTTCACCTTAGCTTTACCTACCTGGGGAAGTCCAATCTCTGTAGAAGAGAAGGGGACAACAGACCAGGTGGGACAGAGCAGACTGAGGTGGTGAGCTTCCAGTATCACCTCAATCCACTAATGGTTTAGTCCAGGGGAGGGGCAACCTGCTCATATGTGGTGCTATTGCGGGTACTGGTGGGACAGAGACCCGACCTAGATCTACATGACTTTGCAGTCATTAGATCTAAAGCCTCTAGCTGGTAGAGATTATTGTTTTCGTTTATTTTCCTGAATGTGTGCGCGTACTTGTAAATATTGTAAATATGTAAATTATCTTCGTTGGTGTGTAAATAAAGGTGAAGGGAAAAGGACTCTTGTGGAAACTGCACTTTTTCTAGGCCTCACGGCTACTTGCCTGACACTACCCATAAGGGGGCGCCCCCAACGACGACATACTGTCCGGTCGAAGGACGTGCTTTATCACATGTCCTTTTTGAAAATTCATGTTCATACTATTCAGAAGGATGGTGGTAGGCAGGCTCTGAATTAAAAAATCTTAATGTTGTTTGAATCAGGTGATCTTTGAGGGGAAAAGCTAAAGAGGGGAAAAAAAAGTTAAAGGTTTTTATTGTATTGACATGTTATTACTAGGAATGTCTATGCATAGTGGCTCTGGCCATTTTCAGGGGATTATACAAACAACCAAAAGGTGAACACAAATTGTTTAGTCAAGCACAAACACAGGTGCCTATGATCAGTCAGACAACAGGTGCACCAACTAGACCTTACCTCCAAAGAAATTATTTGGGTATTAAATTAAATTGATTTTCTTTATGTAAAGATGTCATACCAACTTAAAAGCAGGTTCAGAAAACAAAACAAAGTGATACATTTGTATAATACAAAACTTTTTAATATTTAAAAAAACAGATTATTTACAGTAATTGCTTACACACATACAGAAACACAGATGAGCAACATGGAGTGATAACAGTAATAGTCTGAAGACTATTTCCTCTTTAAGATCTGGATATTTTATAACTATTAATATCCAGATCCCAAATGTTTTGTGAACATTAAAATTTCTTTCTATCTAGTAGTCCTTCAACAGTGGGCAAAAAATGAACATTGCAAATATTCTTTGTTTGCAACTGAGACAATCAGCTATCACTTTTTTT
Source organism: Prochilodus magdalenae (assembly GCA_024036415.1). Taxonomy (NCBI): domain Eukaryota; kingdom Metazoa; phylum Chordata; class Actinopteri; order Characiformes; family Prochilodontidae; genus Prochilodus; species Prochilodus magdalenae. The sequence goes on along the minus strand of JAMWET010003914.1, from coordinate 614,911 downwards.
TTTTCAAATTGATTTCTTAAGAAAGCATAATGGCCACCTACTAATTACTTTGCAGACAGCCAAGCATAATGCCCTTAAACCAAAAAAACACAAATTATGGTCAGAGTGGCCTCTATTTATCATAAATGTGGGAATTCAAAAGCACATTCATTTTTTAACAAATAAATAAAAATACCTATAAAACTTTACAGCTTTTGATGTACAGAAAGAAATGATTGGTTTTAGAGTGCACTATAATGCTTTTGAATTTCAGGTTGAATTTTACACTAAATGGTATCCTTGATGGTAATCCTTTTGCACACCAGGTATTGGTTTCTGAGCTTGTCACATTGGTTTACTGCAACGAATGTTCAGCTACCAAAATGATTTGGCCAAATAATACTTCAGCCAAATAAGTGAGAAGACAGAATAATTTATACAGAACAATGACATTTTAATGACGCTGTTAACTTTTTCTAGTTTCCAGGTGTAGACGGACAGACTCTTTCTCTCTAATAAAACACAAACCCCAATTTTACAACAGTGTGATAAAACCAGTGTTGAGTTAGGTGCTCTTTATGAATGCAACAAACATGTCACCTGGGAGGGATTTTTTTTTTGTCTTATTGTGTTTTGTTGGTATGTCTGCATGGATGTTAAAAAGTTTAGTAGGTATGTTTAAACTGTAGTTTTTTTTTTTTTTTTGAAAATCAAGACAAAAATACAGCCCCAACAGCAAAATTGTTCTGGCCCAAATCTGGCCCACATTCCCTATTTTTATGGCCCACTTACCAGATGGGTTGACAGCACTTGAGTGGACTGCTCACAGTAACAAGATGTGGGCCAGATTAGGGCTGCGCCTCAGCCAAAAGTAGGCAACTCTGTAACAGACATGGACCAGATGTGTTTTGGACAGATGGCCCAAATGCATGTTGTAAATATGTGGACCAACTTTTGTTCTCACACCAGATTGCTGATGCTGACAGTGGGCCAGCAGGACCTATTTTATTTGTGCAATGTTACAAAAGTGGCAAAATTAATAAAACACTGTGTTCAAAAATGGTGTTCAGTATTCAACTCAATGTTTAATTTGCGGCTCCTGTCATTTATTAGGTAGAGCTCATACTGAGCCCCAACTGAATTTGCACCAGTGATCTCATCCTGTGTGTATGTGTGCATGTGTGTTTTGCAGGTTTAACCTTGGAAGACTTAGGTCCAGTCACAGCCTAGGAAGGCAAACTCCTCTCAAACCACAGTGCCTCTCTGCAGAAGCAGACACAGACTTCGTATCAGCTGACTACTTGCCTCTGGTAAGTTCCATTACTGTCCTTTTCTTGGTCCCTCATCTATACATACCTATATTCTGTCAGTACATATTGACAAAATATACGATAATTAACCATTTAAACTTCATATATATTCATATATATTTATGTATAGCTTCTATATTGCCAAAAGTATTCACTCAGCCATCCAAATAATTAAATTCAGGTTTTCCAATCACTTCCATATGCACAGGTGTACAAAACCAAGAACCTAGGCATGCAGACTGCCTCTACAAACATTTGTGAAAGAATGGGTTGCTCTTGGGAGCCCAGTGTGTTCCAGCGTGGTACTGTGATAGGATGCCACCTGTGCAACAAGTCCAGTCGTGAATTTCCTCCCTACTAAATATTCCACAGTCAACTATCAGGGTCATTATAATAATGTGGAAGCAATTGGAAATGACAGACCACGTAAAACGACAGAGTGGGGTCAGCTTTGTCATATTGGACCTTACATATACGTGTTGGGGGAGGGGAGGGGTAGATGTCCAGATCTCAACCCGATAGAACACCTTTGGGATAAATTAGAGCAGAGACTGCGCGCCAGGCCTTCTCGTCCTGTATCAGTGTCTCACAAATGTGCTTCTAAATAAATTGTCAAATTTCCATAAACACATTTCTAAACTTTGTGAAAGGCCTTCCCAGGAGAGTTGAAGCTGTTATAGCTGCAAAGGGTAGGCCTGACATCATATTAAACCCTATGGATTAAGAATGGGATGTCACTCAACTATGTGTAAAGGTAGATGATCTTTTGGCAATATAGTGTATGTGTATTCCTAGTTTAACTTTTTCACCTGTATCCCTCTCATTTGACAACTGCCTCTGTGCTCAGGTGCGTCTACAGTTGGCCTCAGGTGCGTTCCTGTTGTGCGAGTCCTTCTCCGAGTGCATTCACATTCCTTTGGAGCGTTTGAAGAGGGCATCTCCTTACCTGAGCCATCGCAGCAGCCTGAGCCCATCATACCGCTGCATCTCGCCCCCTGTGACACGCCCTATCACTGCAAACAGGCCAGTGGACCACACTAGCGCTCACCCATTTCGGGCCAGCCTGCGCCGCTATTATGATAATGAGCCCCTGACCATTTTCTCTGATCCAGAAGAGGGGTCTCTGGAACCAGTGGGAGGTGTCCTGCAGGCAGATAGTGGGCGTGGCTCTGAGACAGACATGTGTGAAGGCTCTCCACTGGAGGGGGTGGACCCTCAGGGAGACGAGCTGGCACAGCTAGACATGGAAAGCTCCAGCTGGGCTACAGCAGTGGCTCTGGCCTGGCTAGAGCACCACTGTGCTGGGTTCTTTGTGGAATGGGAGTTGGTGGCTGCCAAGGCTGATTTCTGGCTCAAGTGTCAGTCACTGCCAGAGGGAGTGGACCTCCCAGGCCTCAGGGCGGCTGCCAGACAACTATTCTTGTTGCTGCGCCATTGGGATGAAAACCTGCAACTCAACATGCTCTGTTATAACCCAAATAACATGTGACGGAAACCTCTGAATTGATGTGTAATTCTAAAATCCAAACACTATCTCAACATTCCACTAGAACCCAGATATGTGGCAAAAACCTCCAACACTACATGGCTGGCCAGAACCCAAATATCAAATGGCAGGACCTGCAACTTCTCATATGCTAAAACCCAAATGACATATGGAAAAACTTCCAACCAACATGCTTTTCTAGAACCTAAATGACAAAATTACATGTCCTCTGTCCTCAATCACATTCGCTGCTGGAACCCAAATATCATATCTACCTTGAAATCAGATGATGTGCTAGAACCCAAATAACACAATATAATTGATTAAATATAATTTTTTAAACTCTGTATTCTCTGCTAGAGCCCAAAGTTTACATTAAAACCTCCAGCATGGTAAAGATTGCACATACCATGCAACATCTGTTTACAGTCCAATATGACACACCAATTTGTCCTAGTGAGTTCAACCAGATAAGTCAAATTTGCTACAATACTATGATGTGAACCACTGATTCCAGTCTACAACACCCCATACTTTGTGAACAATGTTAAAGTACTGAAGGGAATTTGATTCAATTAACAGCAAGGGATCCGATTTCAGACACTTAGCCTTACTCTACAACAGTTGTCATAAATGTTGGTTGTAGAGATCGTTTTTGAATGTAGTCCCACACATTGTGCCAAACCTCCCCAGGTAAATACAATCTTTAGAACTTTTTGTTTATTGACTGGACCATATATATTGATGTTGGGGGAGGGGTAGAATGAGGGCTGGTGACCACTAGAGTATACATATTGTATATATATATTCTGCCTTGTAAGCAATGTGCATCGGCAACAGAATACTCAAACCTTTTCCAGTGTTTGTACTGGAATACTGAAATCACTATTTGGGAGTTCATTAAGACGTAGTACAGGAGTTTAAGGAATAACACAGCGCTAGAAATAAGAAGTCTTATCTGGGTATTTCGTTATTGTTTGACATTCACTAAAATCTTTGTTGGCACATTTAACATTTGATTTCAGCATTATTCATATCTGAATATCTCTATATTAGCTCTTACAGGTAGTCAGAACACACCTAAGGATGCACATCTTGCAGTTTCAGCTATTCCTTGCTCCTGCACCTCTCACAGCATTGTATAAGATGGATCATGGGTGTTATGGAAGGGAATATTTGAAACCATGCTCAGTGGAGGAGAGACCCCAGAAGCTGAGACATAAAATTCAAGAAATGACAAAACACTTGTCTAGCCCAAGAGATGGGGACATTTTTTTATGAACTGTTTTTCTAAATTGTGGAGATATAAAAGTCATTTAATGGGGTTTGGTGTAAAATAAATCATTGTAGAGGAACTTCTATAACAGTGGTGTTACAATGTGTACATGACAAATACGTTTTGGGCTAAAACCTTTTAGAAAATCCTAAAACATCTCTGGTTCCAGTCATCACCACTGTTAACAGTTCTGCCTCAAGCAAGTTTCTGTGGAATTGAGAATTAATATCACACCACTGAGAATGGCACTCAAACACTTTATTATACCACAGGATTGAATCTGTGGAATTCTTTAGGGAATCAAGTTGGGTGCCTTTGCATGTACTGTGGGTTATGTCACTTTCTTCAGCTGAATGCTTCTTTGTTTTGTCATAGTTGAGTTTTGTGTCATATTCAGTTGCTTCTGATGAATTTGTGTTAAGTTGTTGTTTTGCTGCTTCACTTGCATTTGTGCACTTGATAAGTTGCCAATGATTTGTTCTGAAAGACATGTTTCTGGTTAAGACGTGGTGAGTTACTCCTTTACTGATGTCGGTAGCTGTACTGAGATGCTTAATTGCCTTCAAACTGATGGATGACTTCAGGTAAATTAAAATTCTGCAATAAATCTCTTCTTAAAGAAACCACTGGCTTTCAAAGTACAAAACTGTAACTGATGATTTGTAATTTAAAAAAAATATTTTAATTTCAAGCCCTAAAACATGTACACAAATGTGCATACCACATAAAATGCTGCTCTAGGTGTTTCTGCAGCTGCTGTCAGTGTTTAAGTAAAATATCATGCAAGAACAGGACAGGAAAACAAAGCAACTGCAGTCATGCAAAGATAACAGTCTTATTCTAGAAAAAAGGAACAAGAAAAAGCACAAAATGAATAAAATCATTTAGAAAGACTGAAAGAATGGAGAACGTTGTAATTCCCAAAAGAAAAGAAAAAAAAAAAATTAGCAATAGAATCATAGAAAATGCACATCATGCTATTTTTGTGCCCAGTATGCTGTATTCCTGAATGAGTTCTGGTTAAAGCTTATCATCACGTTTGGAGCAAAAGTTAAAAGTAAATGGTACAAAACTCCCTGACAAATTATGACAGAAATGAAGCATTTGAAGTGATAATCTGAGATTTGTAGAGTTAGATAGCATATGTATAACAATTACTTACATATTTATATAACAACTATATCTACAAATTCTTTTTAAAACAAAAAAACAAAACATTTATAGTCCTAAACTGACAAGTACCATACTGACATAGAATCAAAAACAGGGTATTTCAAGGTTATACTAATTGAGCACCTTCTAATATTCTTGAGTTTGTCCAGTCAAAACTATCTGAAATCCTGGACTGTTGCTTTCTAAGAATATTACATGTGCCACAGAATGACCCCTTATGGAGGACCTATTCTTGAGTACAAAAAGGCACACCAACTCCATCAGTCATACTCTTGTTAGCCTATTAATGGCTGTTACTCCTTACAATAGAACCAAGTTTTATGCAATCATGTGCTGATAAATGTGGCTTACAGCTACTCATTTGTTGACAAGAGTGTGCCAACCTCCCAGAGACATACAATCAATTTTAGACAACTTTAACATATACTTGATCCAGGTAACCTTCTGAAGACAGGTATTAGAGGCTAAGGGAACTGGTGTTAGAACCCAATTGAAATGAAACTCTTTAGAAAAAGTTATGCAACATCAGTAGTCTGTTCAGGTGATGTTGAGAGCTACTAGACCAAAATTAAGACCTAGTATTTTTCAACCTAATCTCCAAAGACAATTTTACTGTACTGAGGGGGGAAAACACATATGAATCAATTATACCAAAATCATATCAGTATCGACAGATATTTGCCTTACAAATATAATTGGACAGATGTTTAAATTAGACATAAACCTGATATTTTATGTCACCTAAACTAGTTGTTTCACTGAGCTTAATATCTACTAAATATTTAGACCTCCCCCTAAACAGATGTATGTTTTGGTAAAACCAAAGGAAACTTCATAGGTAGCACAAAGACGACCAAAATGTCACCTTGCTGAAGAACAGTAAATGCAATATGCTGTCATTTTATTTACAGCTCTAATAAAAAGGCATTCATAACTTCAGTTCTATGAAATGCAGCAGCTACTGCAAGATAACTTCTGTTGTTTATTAATGTCTATTTTAGTGGTATTTAGTTTTATTTTTAAATTTTATATTTTATAATGATATATGAATTAGTTATAGGGGTATAATCGTAGGTGCTTCATAGAGAATTTTATTAAATATGCTTTGAATGCAACTGGTTAACACCAATCTGTTCTAATCGAACAGCACCAATCCCCAACCCCAATACTCCTCCGACCACCCAGTTTAATTAGATCGAGGTGCAACAGCATGACCATAGTCATAATTTCCTTCATTAAAATTGTGTTTAGGATACCATACTGTGGACCCAGTATCATAAATCAAATCAGATTGTGGACCGCGTTGCACATCTAGTTACTATATAAAGAAAAGCTTGAGCATTTATGATGCAACCAAATTTAATAAAATAGTACTAACAGTGATAGTCTCAAACTAACTGGCATTAACAAAGGACTTGGTTAAGACTTTATACAACAAACTTACAGAAAACCAGTATAACCCTGAGAAGAATGTTTCAGCGATGCTGGGCTACTTTTTTGTAAGCTTATAGAAATTACATTTTACCATTGCCATTTCTCTGTAATACCAAAGATTTATAATGAACTTTCTGTTATGTTTCATAAATATTTATGTTTTAACACTGGCAGATATGAATAGAGACTAACTGTGTACTATGACCTCGGCCCACAATTCCCCCATGTAAAAAAAAAAAAAGTAAAGTTACTAAAGTAACTTTAGTGCCTACTGCCTTCTTCCAAATCTGCAGATTTTCTGTTCTTTATTCGAGGGATACATGTAACAGTTATTTATTCAGGTAATTAACCACAGAGAAGGCAGATTAGACTGAAAAAAAAAATAAAAACTTGACTTTGCCTTTAAGCTGACACTGAAAAAGCTTTTCAAAGGTGAATCCCAATTGACATTTCAGTTTAATCCACGACTAAGCCTAGTTCACATCCAAGAAAACCATCTCTTAAAGAGAAAACTTGCTTTTCCTGCGTTCATTGCTTCTACACAGCATTCACATTTTCATTTTACTAGTCCTTTAGCACAGTCCTTTTAAAATCCTGAGAATCTTTTGATTTCCATTCCTATTCTCCCCCCACATTGGACAATTAATGCAAACATTTAAACCCTTTCACATCTCTCAGACGACGCAGGCTGAATCCACAGCAGGTGTTGTTCCAGCCTGTAAGACTGATACCCCTTTACTACGCCTCTGCCCACAACAGAGGCACTGAAGAGGATGGAGCACATACGGGTGTAGAGGCCCTGGGACGTCTCGCTCAGGGGTAAGTCTGGTAAGAAAAGGGCTCAGTGGCGCTTGGCCTTGTTGTGGGACTCGGTCTGAGGGGTCGAGGTGGGATTCAGCCACAGACACAGCAGAATGATGAAGTGACAGACATGCAGAGACACAGAGCTGTATGTGGTGGAAGGATATGTATTCCATGCCAGCTCTATGAGACCCAGTATCAACACCCTAAAAGAAAGAAAGACAGCAAGTGAAAGACAAAATAGAAAGTGAACAGAGAGACACAAAGGGAGGGAGGAAAGGAACACAAGAAAGAAAAAGGACAACAGAAAAAAGAAATAAAAAAAAAAGAATAGCAAAAAATGGACACCAAAATAAGAGAAAGAATGAAAGAAAGGGAAAACAGAAGAGGGAGACAGAGTAGAATAACAGAAAGAAAGGACAAAGGAGAGAAGTGGAGCAAAATAAGAGACCTCAGAAAAAGGAGAAACAGGAGACAGAAAGATGAAGACAGCAGAGACAAAATAAGACAAGAAGATGAAGAAAGGAGAAGCATAGGGCCAACAGCAAAAGAGAGATAAAGCAGACAAAAGAGAGAATAAACAAACTGTTCGCAAACAAGTCAAAGGTCATGTGGACAAAACTCAATAACACCAAAAACTGAGGAGTATGTCCGTGTTTGTTTACCTGAGCAGATGAGCAAGCTTCTTGACCCCACCGCTCCACAGCAGGTAAGGCAGGGTGTGGAAATACCAGACATAGAACTGATAGTGCAACGAACGACAGAAACACATGCCAATGAAGTTGGAGGTGAAAAGAACCAAGATGATCTGTAAGAGCCAGTTAAGGGAAAACTACATGCAGCTGGCTTCTCCAGAGCATCGCATTCTTTAGACAGTGCTTTTCCATGGTGATGAAACAAACTACGCAGCTGAATTCATCGTTAGGATCAGTGTCTGGCCACCTTTAGTCATAAAGTGGATTCAAGATACTGAAAGTGAGAGAAGTGGGAAAGGATATGATCAGCACTGAGCTTCTGGGTCGCCTCCTTTCTTTCAGATGGATCTTTCATAAGAGCCCAAATACTGCTCCCAGACCTGTGAAAAATACTTCTGTTTTTTTGTTCAGCTCAGAACAAAAGACTAAATGCCGGTGTGAGTGAACTAGTGCAGGGTTCTTACCTTTTCCATCTCTTCAGAGCAAAGACAGCAAGTGTTGTCAGGTGAGCAAGCAGCAAGGCAAAGTGGAAGTACCTGAAGATGAAAATGTGCACTTTAATCATACAAAGTTTTAATTTCCCTGTAATTATAAGGAATACCACAAAGAGGGTGAGGAGGAAATGTTTTTTTTTTTTAATGAAGGAGACAACACACACAAATGCTGAACACACTGACTGCATATGCTTCTTAAATACAAACAGTACACAATAAGAAATGGTCACAGTCTAGCTGGAGATACCTGCTCAGGAAAATCTCCTCTGGTAGGAAGCGCCAGTTGACTGTCCACTTAAAGAGGAACTGGCGACCCAAATCAAAGGCACGATTCACATAACCTACTGGATTCACTAATAGGAAAGGCAAACCTAGCAAAAGCTGAGGAGAGAAAGAGCAAGCATAAGAGAAAAGTAAGAAAATGGGTGGGGCAAAAGTACAAAAACACAAAAGAGGATTGGAGGAGAACAGTTTTAATGTATATACACATGGTTGTAAATAAGTTGTGCACTATAAGCCTAAATAATAACATGTTTATGCTTTTTTATTTAAGAAAGTAATAAAACTTGCAATTTTACAGGATTGGCCCTAGATGTGACAAAAGTATGTACATCTACATGAGCTTGTAGGACAGATTCTAATACTCCTGCCATTAATATTGAGTTGCTCTAATGTCTGGTTGTTCTGATGTTGCTTCCAGAGGCACTTTAGAACTCAAGGCAATTTTTCTGTGCTACAAGGTTCAGCACTTTATGTTTATGAAGCGACAGACCACACACTGTTATTGCTCCTTGATGCTTCAACCTTAACTGAGTAATAAGAGAGCTGTCCATATGCTTTTGTCTAACATACTGTAAGAGTGTCTGAATATGTGTGTGTGTATGTATGTGTGTGTGTGTGTAAGACCTGGATGACACCACAGAGGATGAGCTTGGGCAGGGTTTTAATCAATCCAAATTCTGAAAGGAGGAGGAAGAGGAGTCCCGGAGAAAAGAGCATCACATTCATCTTCACAGACACAGCCAAACTGCCCACAATACAAATAATATAAATACAATCATTCCAAGTGACAATTAGCTTGGTCTTCACTACAAGCCATATCTTCCTTTTGCATTTTACACGTGTCTATCCACACACATGCATATGTTGCCCCTACTTACCTGTAGAGGGCGCAGCCTAAAGTCCAGTGCCTATCCAGAAAGAGGTTGACCGCTCCAAACAGAAGCATCATGGCCACCGGGTCATTGAAGAGCCGGAGTACAAAGATGGAGTGGATACGATAGGACGCACAACACACAAAAAAGAAAACGTATGGCGGGACCTAGAAAGGCATTTTTAAAAACAGTAATGAACAGGCTGGTTAACAGGCATATCATTTGATCCACTGAGGACCGACAAGAGATAGTATTCTTACAGTCTTAAGACCCAACAGCCACAACTGCAAACATTCAACAAGCAGTAATGTCAGCACCACTGGCACATGGCTGTACAATGCAGGACTACATGGACTTGGATACATGGCAAATTTTCATGAAATGACCATTTGTCATCCTTAGTTACAAGTCCCACTTTTATCTTTGTGGAGACGACCAATGAATCTGTGTATGGAGGCACCGTGGTCAGAGCCAGGATGAGTGGCTTGTTAACCAGCAGAAACTGCTTAAAAATATTCAAGCTGCTTGGGATGGTTTATCGCAGGACACCATTAGGAACCTCTACAACTCCATGGCGAGATATCGTTAGCAAACATAGCAGCCCGACACCAAACTGAGAGACACTACTTCTGTATGTGTAGCTCAGTACATATTGCCCATATCCGTCTAAATGTATAATTTATTGTTCCTCATAACTTTTATCTTCCTTCCCAGTAGTATTGCAATTTTGTTCTGGGTGCAACTATTTTTGACAATGAGTGTATATTGGCATCTCCAAAACTTAAGCCTGCAAAAACTCTTATTATCTTTCATGCAAGTTAATATGAAGAGGTTTCATTTCAAATGATTCTAGATTATTTCTAATGGTCAATTCATCATATAATTTTCATGCAATGTAAAGGACATATGCTGTGGCTTCTTAATCAGGGGGTTGGGACCTCCATGGACCATGGTCTCAGAGGCTTATGACATGGCCTCAGAGATGGGAGCAGGACCATATACACTTATTTTAGATTTTCACTGTGGAAAAAAAGGTTGCGAACCCCTAATACTGAGATATACTTAAAAATTGCATTCATCTTTTTGTTATGGCTACCCCAACTGATGCGTGTGGCCTTCTCTTACCTTTTTGGTGCGATGGTATATGCGAAAAACTAGCAGGAGGGTGATGAGGTAGAAACCAGCAAACACATATTGACCCAGCCTGATATTCAGCCCATGATCCGTAATATAATAAAGCGCACCGAATATGTACACAAAGCCTGCTGGGTACCTGCAAAACACAAACACACACAACTGCTTAAATCATCTGAGAACATAGAACTCCTGGCTGACAATTCCAGGGTGTCTGGAAAAAAAAAAGCAATGAAGCTTCCATTAAACTGATAGATTTGTTATGGCGATAACAATAATTCCATTTACCCTATTTATTATTTATTTTAAATCTCAGATAAACTATGCTAAACAAATCACTATGCTGTGGTTAAGAGTACAGTGCAGAAGTCAACAAAAACACCCTTTTCATTTATTAAAATGACTATTAAGTACTCGTCATTCATTTTTCAGTGTCAGGAAAAACAATGAACAAAACTTTTATAGCAAATTATGGAGGCACCTGAACACTAAACATAAACTAAAACATAAGATCACATATCTTCAGTATTTATTCAGCCCCACACCTTTATTACAGTTTTCTTTGTTTCAGAGGACTTGCTTTCAGTTTCTTCTAAGAAATCTGCAGGGATATTTTTTGCATACCACCAAAGTTCAGTCTCAGAAGTTGGCTGCATTTTCCGCTTCTCTACAAAGTTTCCAGTTTCAGTGCTCTAGGACAGGCTTCTTTTTTTTGGTTTCCTTTTCGTAAAAATGACTTCCTGACAGCTACACATCCTTTCACACCTGCCACTCTGAGTCATTTCTTCACTGTCAAAGGATTAACAGAAACATCTGTGACTTTTTTTCAGATCTATAGCAAGAGTGAGCTTAAGTATGACACTACAAAAGCTTTTTTACTTCAGATCACTTAACAACTCAACATGATTTAAAACAGGTGTGTGATAATTAGGCATGGGCTTACTTGTTGCTAACCGGGGTATTCGCTTACAGTATTACAGTTAGTTGCAGTGAACGTAACTCAGCAGCGATATTTATCACTTCGACCAATGGAACGACATTGTTGGTAGGAACGGCTAGATAAAACTCACACCAAAGGTCCCGTGTCACCCTTCAGCTGCGTGTAGTCATAGGTACCGTTGATGACACCCTCGACCTCATCCATATAGGCTTTCCAATCAATCTCCGTATCTGTGGAGGCAGAAGAGGGGACAGTATTTTACTGTACAAATAAGTCACATGACACAATAAAACGTGAATGACTTTCGCACTCTGAAAATTACAGTTCATTATTGCTTGGAGACTCAAGTTGGTTTATGTTAAGGCACTTTAAAGTCTTGTTACAGACCATACAAAAATCCTCTTTGTTTGACTGAACAGAGAAATATGCTTTTATGTCCTTTGGGGAACCCTAAAAGGAGTTTAACCTCTTGTGCTTCTGTTTGACAATTTATTGTGTTTACTGCAACACCTGTAAAACGTTTTATATCTCATTCCTACTGAACAATTCTACCAACATGCATTATTGATTTATACAAAACAAACTAAGATGTCGCTCAGGGTTCCTGGAGGTTCAGAAGCAGCTTTGCATGTGTCACTGCTGTTTTGTTGGTGTATTTTGTCTGCACCAATTTATTTGCAAACTTTAAAAAATAAATAAATAAATAAATAAAAAAAAACTCTGAACTTCATCTAAATACACACCATGAAATATGTAACGTTGTATCGCAATTATTGACTTGAAGAACTACTGAGTTCTTTTTGTTGTGGTCTAAATCAGATATAGTTAAAAATTAAATTTGTGTGTGTGTGTGTGTGTTCATTCTGCCCGTGCTTTTTAGAACACACCTGATTAAACAGTCAAAGAACCTATTGCATGCTTGGAAATGGTGGAAATGGTTTTTAGACAGATTGTATATGGTTGTATATAACCCATATACAACCCATAGCTTTATCTTACCAGCATTACAAAGGGTTCTGCTATTGTTGTTCCAATGTCAAGAATATAGCAATAGTAGCATGGGATGGTTCTTTGAGTGCTCAAGGTTCTATTCAAGTTAAAATATCTGTATTTACTGAGGAATGCTTGGAGAACCATGTTTATGAAGAGTGTAGTTACAGTGAGCTCAGTGCCTGTGACATACATTAGTCAAGTTAGAGGCGCTGCCACTGGGGCTCAGATAAATGTGTGTACTAAAATGAACTGTTGTAAGGCGGTAGAAGTACTTTAATTCGAGGACAATATTCGATTTCAGTGTTGGAGCACATGGAAAGGTTTGTGAAAAACTGCAGACCTGTTCTGTTGCTGACCATCGGTGAACTATTTGTCATGTTCCTCCAGGTATGCAGTTAGCTAATAAGCTAACAAGCTAGAATTCATTCAGGACCGTTTAGTTTAATTTGGCCTCGATGAACCCTATAGACTCAGCGTCGCCCCCAGAGCTGCGTTACTCTCCCCCCGCAGAGCCGCAGAGTCTGCGTTTCCCACCTAAGTAGCGGTGTGGAAGTAATCGTTTGACAGTGCTAGCTGTTAGCCGGCTAGCTAGCTAAAACAAATCTAAACTTACATGCAACTTTCTGAATGACCCACACGTTGATGCCGATTTCCAGAATCCAGAGCACTGCCGCCACCAGGAAAGTGTACTCCGCTTTGAATAAGACCAAGTGCTTATCTCTCCATATGGCGCTCAGTGTTGCGGACAGCCTGGACGGGGCAGCAGGACTTCTCTTTCTGCCTCCTGCCATTTTCGCTGAACGGCTACTGCCCGTGAACAGCGTGGTGGCGGCAGCGGCTCCTCCACTCAGACTGACACCGGCAGTACGGAAGGCCACGAGCGCCAAAACATCCGACTGACAAGTCACTCAAACGCCTTCAGCTATTTATAACTGCTGGCTATCTCTGCGCCGAGCGCTAGCTGCATGGACTGGTGTTCAATAATGATTCAGCTGTAAACTAAGGAGCAGTACAATCATTTCAGCACTTAGTCTCCAGCTTCCGGTACACTGCTGATGAATAATCGGACACAGTCTCTTATTGTTTTTAAATGTGTGAGTGAGACACTCTGGTGTATTCATATTCACAAATAAAATTAAACGAAATAAAAAAAAAAAAAGTTAACAAGATTTCCAGTTTGGTGGTCAGCATATCATTAAAATATCCAATGGATTTACATCATTTATACATTTATACATACATACGTTTAGAAAAAAGCGTGGTCATTTGTGTTTTAGTGACTGTTATACTGTAATAAACTATAGACTGATAAAATTGGGTTTATTTTTAAGCAGTGTGGTAAAGTGTAGAAAACCTAGTCAGATGACTGGTCTGTTCAATAGATTTCAATAGGTTTTTGTTGTTCAATAGATTTCCTTAAACACCTCACACATAATCATTGCTGCTGTTCCGCAGTAACTCACTCCTGCCTGAGAGAGATGAAAACACTGCTGCCAGAGGAGCTGATAACAGAGATGGATAAGCGACACACATGTGAATATATTACAGGAGTCCTGTATAAGAACTTTTTTGCTTCCCCTTTCAATATTTGTCATTCAACAGTTTTTTGAAACTATGCTCAAGAAAATAAACGCTAAGTCGCCAAGTAGAAAGGGTTTTAGAATCATTCATTCTAGCAGTTTAACCATGGAAGGGCAGAGTTGCATGTACTATTTAAGATATTGTGGTTATACAAAGCCTGTGGCTTCAGTAATATGACCCCTGACCCATTAGCTAGACCGTGCTTGACACATTGTAAGAGATTCACAAGTGTGCAAGTGATGTATGCCACCAGATTCTAGCCATTAAAGTGTTTTTTTTTAATTTACTTCCCTCATGTATCATATGGATGTGTCCTGCTGGGTCACTGGGTTCCTCCTCAGAGAAAACTACTGTTTAGTTTGAACCTGAAGACAAAAAAATACATTAGCTTACACTCGCAGCCTTGCGGCACTCATTTGCACATGCCTCTTATGTGTGCAAGGCTGTGGGGTGTCTTGTTTCTTAAAATTTTACCCAACTGGTGTTCACAAGAATCCCCTACAAGCACCTGTTGCGCGCCTCTCATAAGTCCGTTCTAGACCATACTCCTGTGAACCTGTGATATTTTCACATAAACCAGTTACAACACGGCTTGAAAAATTGTAATATAATTGTAAAGAGTAATTGAAATTACCA
Organism: Prochilodus magdalenae; assembly: GCA_024036415.1. Lineage (NCBI taxonomy): Eukaryota > Metazoa > Chordata > Actinopteri > Characiformes > Prochilodontidae > Prochilodus > Prochilodus magdalenae. The sequence continues at coordinate 599,825 of JAMWET010003914.1, read as the reverse complement.
TTGTGATATTAACATACAGCTCTGAAAACCACAACTGCAGACCACTCCAGTTTCTTCTTAACCTCCTGAGACCCCAGCGTCCTCATATGAGGACATTACATTTCTGCTTCTCTGCACCATGATACTTTTTAAAACGTTGACCCTTTGGCCTCATATGAGGACATTGGTGTTTTGCCAAAACAACTTCCTGTACCAAGGCAACATTTAGTTTTTATACTTGTTAGGTCTTACTAATCACAAATAGCTCAGAGAAATTAAAATTGCACACCAAGCAAGTCCGGGTCTCCGGAGGTTAAATCAGCATCTCTACGTGTACAGCATGGTTCTTAGTAAGGAACAGAAGGTTGGGTTCTAGCTTTACTGGCAGATACAGTGAGCGTCTGGTTCGTAAGAACAAGGTCAAGCAGCAAACACAAAGGACAACACAGCTACAGACTGGCAGAGGGCGAAAATCACTCTCTACTGACCATGATGAGTGTCAGCTCATTCGAATGTTACTTAACCACCGTAAGATGATCTCAAGTGATTTACAGAAAGACTGGCAAGCAGTGGCTGGGGTGAAAATCCCATCGAGCATGGTTTAAAAACAGGCTTCTGTAGGCATCATTACTGTTTTTCTAAATAAACTGATCTAAAATACAATATTTTATCTGGAATTTATGTTGCTAAGAGTGTATAGAATCAAACAAAACTGCTCATTTTGGTCAAACACAAACCCATAAACTGTAAAACTAAAGAAACTGATCATGTTAAGGTGGTCTCTTAAATTTTTCCAGAGCTGTATATATGCTAGGCAGTAGGTCTTGATAGGTTTCAAACTGAAGACTTTTGACACTGTATTGCACATAATGACATTCAAGCAACTTGTGTTATTATGCTGGCATTACAGGCACAGTTTTAACATAACTTAATAGTGACTGCCATATACATTGTATCAGTCAGATGTAATATACATGTAATAAAGGAACAGGGCATCACTGAGAACCAGTCATTTACATAATTATACAAACCACTGCATCAGCATTGAGGTCCTCTGCTGTCTGATTAATAAAACATATATGGTGCTTTATCTAATCTAGGTAGTCACAGATGCATTTTATGTGTATAGCAAACAACTCTGGTGAGTTTGTTTTTTTGTGCACTGTTAAGGTTCAACAGAAAAACTGCAGATAAACAGTAAGCATCACTGAGCATGTCTGAAAGTCGTTAATCAAATTTGTCCAATGTACTCAGGATGATATAAGGCAAGCCGATTTCCAATATTTAGAAAAGCTGTTCAAGGGATACAGAAATGTGGATATGTTGAGCGCTGTTTGATTTAGCTTTAAGTTAAATGTTCTAGTGAAATTAAAGGTGTTTATTAGGGAAATGACCAAAAGCTTGGAAGCAGAAGCAAAAGCTTAAGTCGCCAAGTAGAAAGGGTTTTAGAATCATTCATTCTAGCAGTTTAACCATGGAAGGGCAGAGTTGCATGTACTATTTAAGATATTGTGGTTATACAAAGCCTGTGGCTTCAGTAATATGACCCCTGACCCATTAGCTAGTCCGTGCTTGACACATTGTAAGAGATTCACAAGTGTGCAAGTGATGTATGCCACCAGATTCTAGCCATTAAAGTGTTTTTTTAAATTTACTTCCCTCATGTATCATATAATAACACAAATAACACAGCCAGGCAAAAAAATGCTATATCATGCCATCATACCATCATGCTATATATATATATATATATATATATATATATATATATATATATATATATATATATATATAGCATGATGATGGTTAGACACGTAAATGGCGTTGTAATAGGGGCATTATGTGAGATGTGTCCCAATTCTCAGATCCCTTGAATGCCTACAACCCCTTCACCCCTCGACAACGTCATAAATGTGTGCACTTCAAAGGGGTGGCCAAGTGTAAACCGTGCGGGGCTTTTTGACGCTTGTGGCCTGCCGTAATCTTATAGCATGTGATCAAAACACCCAGCGGCAGCGAAGTGGGCTCCGACTCTGTTAACGGGTAGGCGTTAAATTCATTTATGTTGCTTAAATACTACATTGTTGTTGTCCACGGGGTAAAGTGCTACTATGCAAGGTGATATCTGAACGTGGTTATTTTAATGAGGTGCATAAGCGGTGTCTGTTGTTTACAATCTTTTCTCCTCTCGAGGTCAAATTTTTAACATGATAGCCACCAGAGCTGGTTAGCTAAATGCTAGCTGCACTGCCATCCGTTCATCTGGCTTGGTGAACACATTCGTTTTGGTTAATGTAGCTAAAGGACATGTACTTGCAACTCGCCCTGTAAACCCACCACGTCTCTGCTCTGCTTCTGTTTCTGTCCGCAGCTTTTGGCTGTAACTCGAAGCGTCAGCTGAATCTGCGGTGCTGTCAGACACAAACAGAGCTCAGTTATTTCTGTATTTGAACTGTGAGCACCATGTTTTTGGGGTACGCAAGTACTGAGCTTCGCAAACTGAATAATTATTCACAGTGTTTTTAGAACGTAATAACCATGTAGTTATTAAAAACTAGTTATTAACTGGGAGGGTAATATCCTGTTTGTTATTTGATATCAATACTGACATTGTTAGTTTATGCCTATGGTCATGTTATGGTCAGCACAATTCATCATACTATATGTGAAAGACATAGTTAATGTCTAAACAGTAAATTAGAAATGGTGAATTAATTGAAGTCCATCATCGAAATCTAATAGCTTTGGCACACCTCTAAAACGTCTTGTGATTTTTGATGACCCTGAGCTGTGGTGGAGAAAGAAAAAAAAAATGCAGCTATATTAAGTTTTATTAAATAAATGTACTAAAGATAACACTTTATTGATCCTGAAGGAAATTGCAGAAAGAAATCAAATACTCATTATTTCAAATGTAAACGCTTATTTTAAGATTTTAATACAGACAAGCTACTACAAGCGCTGGCTTTCTGTGAAACAGCACGCTACTACTGCCCAAGCTACTTACCAGCTGACACATTTGACAAAGCTTGCTGGTTTCTATAGCTTACATGAAGCAGCATATATTCAGCTTCTTAATGACCTCCAGTGACCTTAGGGGGAAAATGTCAAAGCAATAACTAGTTTTCCTTAAGGGTTTGCCAGAGGTAATTTTCCAAAATGCCTTTCATAGTTAACGTAGAGGAAAACTGTTTAGACACAGTGACAAAATGACATTGTGTTGCACCTCCCCCTCACCCCACCTCCCGCCCCTGTAATCAAGTGAAAATGGTCAGCTGGCTCAAAGACCCTCCTGGACACTATGGTTCACTCATAAATGTGTCACGGAATGGATGGGGAAATGTGTAATGATTTCTGATTCACATCAATATTAAAGATTGAGGTCAGTTATGACGGTGTAAATTATTCTGTTTGATACAGGATGAAAAGGAGTGCTGTCAGGATGTCCTTGGGGAACAGATGAAGAACCTCCAGTTGTCACACTTGTAGTCATCAGTGTGTTCACAGCTCAGCCAGCGTGAGACTTAATAAAGAGGAAAAAGAAGATGGAGGAGTTTCCCATTGGGACACTGCAGGCAGTGTGTTTAGGTTCCAGTATTGCTCTCTCTGGTCTGTTCTATTACGTATACAGGAAGAAACGCAAAACCGTGGACAGACTCAATGTAAGGAACCTTTGCTCCTTTTACTTGTGCTTTACGATAACAGTGATTAAACGACCATTAAAATGCAGATAGTGAACTTGGGCATTAAACAGCTTTTTTATGATCACATTAATCATAAACATTGACCCAGATGTTGTTGTTATAATTAGATTTAACCACTTTCTATATGTTTTTGAAAGCTGTCAGTAGGTCATAAAGGGACACACATGCATGTTTGTCTTTTCAGGATGCTCCTCAGATAGCTTTAAATGAGAACCTTGTGGATCTTCTGAATGCCACTCCAGGGAAGTGTCTACAGTATGTGGTTATTGAAGGTAAGCCGTTTTTATATCTCAAATAGGAGTGCTGACCAGACCAGTGGCTCTTGTTGACCAGACCAGTTGTTTTTAGATTATTTTAGAGGCCTGTGTCACAAAGCAAGTTCAACTTAAAAAGGGTACCGGTCTAAAACTTTTGGGTACTGAACTACTTAATCCTAGCAGATTTTGAAACCTGAAGGCATTACACACTAAATGCCAGTGTACAGGATTTCTTGTATTCTGTTGCATGCTAGACAATAAAGCAAAAGATCGTATCACACAAACATGGTTGAGAAATGCAAATGTCACAGAATAAATGTAAAAAAAAAGGCAACTACCTTAAATTGTAAAGAGGTGACTCTTCGCCTATGTACAACGAGCAGCTCTCTGTCTCTACTGCACACGTGGTGGTTATATGCGTCTGTTCACCTTTATCTCACCTAGCTCTCTGATTGGCTGTTGCCTGGATTACATGGCCAGCCTATAAACCAAACATATTTTGTAATATAACCGCAAGTGGTGATTATTATCCATAATTAGGCCGAATTGACCTATCTGCATTGCGGCATACAGGAGCTCAGTAAATGTGAGTCAAAATTTGTCAAAAAGTGATCAGATGTTATGATTAATAATCAGGGGCCTTCTACAAAGTTGTATACCAGCTTTTGTTTAGATTGTCGTTTTGACTCTTGTATAATAATAAGCCAAAATACCAAACAAGAAGTGCAATTCCTGACATGACGTGCAATTATAAAGTTATACAGGTTAGAGAACTCAGTAAAATGACACCAAGTTTTTAGTCTGTCACAACTTCCCAATCTCAAGGCAGTAGGATTTTTTTATGATTTTTTGAGTTTTTAATTTTTGAGCAGTTGGAAGAGTTGGAGAGGGGTCACATCATAGGGCTCTGGGATGGGGGATGGTCTAATGGATGTATTGCGTGCCATACAGGTCTTGTGGATATTTTTATAGCACAGTGTTGCAGCAGTAGATAGAAGAAGGCATGCACTAGAAATGTGTAGGATCTGGGAGACATTACAGAGAGAGAGAACTGATGAATTCTGCAAGATTGTGGACAATAAGCATGCAGTGAGGCCTTCCTTGAGTCATCTAGTTAATGGCAGCACTGTTGGCAGATATTGTGGTTGCACGACGCAGGACTACACACAGACTGTTACGATAACCAATAAATTTGTGTGGAGGCACCGTGGTCAGCGCCAAGACCTCTGCACCTCCATGCCAAGATCTGGCATGTTACTTTAGAAAACATATTGCCCCAACACCATACTAATACAAGAACAGTAACTTCTCTGTAACATGTCTGCTCAGACTTACTTATGTATAGAAGATCCATATCCGTATTCATATAGAGTGAGTACAGAAATTCACATACTTACAATCTTTATTTTTCTAAATATTTATTATGTCTTATGTATACCTAACCATTCATGTAATACTCATGTCATAAAGATTCTGATTCTGATATGCTCAGAAAATCATTTTGTGACACAAAGCATCACAATGATGGAAAAAAGTCACCATATTGCCACCCCTCGGCTCTGGCAATTAACCCTGACTAAGCTCCTAATATGGAAAAAGCAAAATTACAAAAAATTTTGTAGTGCAGAGTGAGATCATTTAGCTTTACAAAATTGAATTGAATATTATAGTACTTCATCTTTCAACTCAGGTTTAGTCAGACTGTGATTACTTGTAGTGTGTACACATTACTATGCAAATATGTAAAAAGTAAAGCTTTAAATGAGCTTTTATGCATTATAACAACCTTGATATTATAACATAATAAACAAGCAAATACATAGCTCTTTGCCGCTGTATTACTTACTGGAGTAAACCTTTTATATTTTTGTCTATATAAAATAATTAGCTTTCTCTGCTACATAAATGATATTATGTAACTAATGTCTCTCACTCTGCTTTTTTTGTCTATAGGTACAGTGCAGCCTGTAGGGGAGCCTTTGAGGAGTCAATTTCAGGAAGGAAGTGTTGGTGTAATACAGAAGCTAGTGCTCAAAGAGCACAAACTAGTTTGGAATGGTCTGGCACGCACCTGGTAAGACTCACCGTATTGTTGGTATGTTAGCCATAGGCCAATGCCAACAATAACCTTTACTGATAACTGATATTAGCAAATGTCATTATAATTTAAATTATCATTTTTATCATAAAGTTATCATTCCAGCATTCTCGTTCACATTTTTTAATGACCATCCTCAAAAACAACACCATCCACTAATGAGCTACACATTTTCATCGTTCAAATGCCACATAGAATAATTATAAAATAGATTTTTTATATTTTTTTACTGGTCAGTAAAGAATGCACACTGCTGGGTGCCGACATGCCAGTTTGGATTTGGTTACCAGCCAAACAAATACAGAACACCAGTGGAACAGTGTTATGCGCCATCTGTGCAGAGACTAGTTATCATTGTAAAGTGTAAAGTGATACTACACTTACATTTGTTTCTAAACTAAATTTGGATTTTATTGGGTTAATTCTGCAGAAGACAGTCTTTCTAACATTTGGATTAAGGTCAAAGCTTAGCCGCCACATCATAGTTCTCACCTGCCTGAATCACCTGCTGTATGATGCCTGATTGAAATCCATGTGGATTTTATTTATCCATTATCATCTCTAGAATTAAAAAATGAATAACTGAAATGTTGCACAAAAATTATATAAATGATATGATGAGTTTCCATCAGCATTGCACAAGGTTACAAAAATCCTAATAATGAAGAACACTACTGAGGAAGGTTCAGTAGCTTCTTGTTGCTGTTTTGTTTAATTTTATGGCTGTAATTTCCATTATAGAAGTGTGGACACAGAACGGAGCAATATAACAATTCAGCACATGCAGTCATATGACTCTAAAACCAATCAGCATTAGTGGTTAATGGTTAACCGACAAGCCTAAAATTAAAGGCGTGTCTGTTTAAATTGGGGATGTAATACTGATTGTTTAAATAGACCTAATTCTGTTTTAATATGGTAATTAAACATTTGAACCCAGTTATTTTAACACTTATTGTATGTTTGTGATTATATGACAAATGACAAAATGGCTGTAATATGTAAATATAGAGTTATATTTACCATTCATTTACCATTTGGTCCCGAAAGCCATCACTATTTACTACATTGTTGCACTGGCAGATGTTTCCTTTCAGTACAAAAACTAAAAACTGGTCTCAAATCTCTCATGTTTTTAGAAACATGCTTGAAATGCGGAATCCAAAAACAGAAAATACACAAATAAGAAAAAAATGCACTCGTACAATTCACAAAACATTTTAAAATATTTACTACATACTATTTAAACACAGAGAGATGCATTTTGACACTTTCCTCAACATGTTTCATTAGAATTTTTGGTGAGTAAAATGTATTATTTTGTTGGGTTTTTTGGCAGTTTTATTAGATTTCAGTTTCAGTTTTCTCTATATCTATGTAATCTGATATGTCAAAATGCATGTTAAAATGGTGACAGAGACCTAACTAAAGGCTCAAAGTGGCATGCTGGTCCTTTGGCATGCAGGTGTATTCTCATTAATGACACAAACTAATATAAATGTTGCATGTTAAAGTGGAAAAATCCGATCCGAACAGAAATTAAGCAACAAGGCCTGTAATATGTGTGTGCCTAAACTGTAATTCAGAGTAGTGCTTGAGTTTGACATTCCTGTAGTAGGCAGTGATTTTAAACACTCATATAGTTGTTTTCAGCATTTGTATAAAAGTTATTTTGCCATTTCACTAGTGTTATACTAAAGACAAATACTGGGCTAAAGTCCAGGTCTTTTAACTGGATTTTTTGGTAATTAGTTGGTGTTCTCTAAGTACTGATGAGATCTATGATATTCCACAAAAAAGCATTTGGTTTGAAATTATAAAGTTTATGAAAACAATAATAAAATATTGTCATATAGTCCATCTCTACCAACAACCCACTAACGCCCCCACTCCCCCGTTCCCTCCCCTGCAGGACGGACAGAGAGCGTGTCTTGCACCAGCGCGTCAATGCTGTGCCATTTAACCTGATGGGTGGAGATGGGGCAAGCGTACGTGTGCTTTGCCCCCTGGAGGCCACCGGCCCTGAGATGGAGACAGTCCATGAGAAGTTTCACCAGGCCAACTACGGCTTCACTGATCTGCTAGGGCAGTACCTAAGCGGAGAGAAGCCTAAAGGCCAGCTGGAGACTGAGGAGATGCTAAAGGTGGGCGCGTCAGTGACAGCAGTGGGCGAGCTCATCCTGGATACAGACCGACTGCTTAAGCTGCGTCCACCAACTGACGGTTCAGAGTTTTTCATGAGCACGGGGGACTTTGACAGTTTGCGGATGGACCAGGAGGGGCAGGCGACAGGCTGGAAGGTGATGGCCTGCATGTGTGCGTTGGTAGGCGTGGCTATCCTGCTGTGGGCGGGGCGTCACTACTACAGGAGAATCCGGGTCAAAAGGGAGAGAGAGCGAGAAAGAAGAGAGTTTGAACAAATGTGGGAGCAGAACGTGGAGGAGGCTGTGGAGAACCTGTGTGTGATCTGTCTGAGCAATCCAAGAGCATGTGTGCTGCTGAATTGTGGACACGTGTGCTGCTGTTACAGCTGCTACCAAGCCCTGCCTCAGCCCACATGCCCTGTCTGCAGGCAGATGATCAGCAGAGTTGTACCCCTCTATCAGGCCTGATTGAGAGGGAGATATATGTATGTATGTATATATATATATATATACAGTGAGGAAAATAAGTATTTGAACACCCTGCGACTTTGCAAGTTCTCCCACTTAGAAATCATGGAGGGGTCTGAAATTTTCATCTTAGTAAGTATTTGAACACCTGCCAATCAGCAAAAATTCTGGCCCTCAAAGACCTGTTAGTCCACCTCCACTTATTATTCTAAATTAGAAGCACCTGTTTGAGGTCGTTAGCTGCATAAAGAAACCTGTCCACCCCACACAATCAGTAAGACTCCAACTACTAACATGGCTAAGACCAAAGAGCTGTCCAAAGACACCAGAGACAAAATTGTTGACCTCCACAAGGCTGGAAAGGGCTACAGGGCAATTGCCAAGCAGCTTGGTGAAAAAAGTTCAGCTGTTGGAGCGATTATTAGAAAATGGAAGAAGCTAAACATGACTGTCAATCTCCCTCAGACTGGGGCTCCACGCAGGAGCTCACCTCGTGGCCTATCAATGATCCTAAGAAAGGTGAGGAATCAGCCCAGAACTACACGGGAGGAGCTGGTCAATGACCTGAAGAGAGCTGGCACCACTGTTTCCAAGGTACACTAAGACACTAATACACTAAGACGTCATAGTTTAAAGTCATGCATGGCACCGAAGGTCCCCTGCTTAAATCAGCACACGTCCAGGCCCGTCTTAAGTTTGCCCATGACCATTTGAATGATCCAGAGGAGTCATGGGAGAAAGTTCTGTGGTCAGATGGTCTTAATTCCACTCGGCGTGTTTGAAGGACGAAGTATGATGAGTACCATCCCAAAAACACCATCCCTACTGTGAAGCATCGGGGTGGAAGCATCATGCTTTGGGGGTGTTTTTCTGCGCATGGGACAGGACGACTGCACTGTATTAAGGAGGGGATGAACGGGGCCATGTACTGCGAGATTTTGGGGAACAACCCCCTTCACTCAGTTAGAGCATTGAAGATGGGTCGTGGCTGGGTCTTCCAACATGACAATGACCCAAAGCAAGTGGGAGAATTTGCAAAGTCGCAGGGTGTTCAAATACTTATTTTCCTCACTGTATATGTATATATACACATGAAGAGGGAAAAAAGTTACAGCACTGCTCTGACAGGAGTAGTTTTACATCTGGAGGCGGGTAATGTAATTTCATTTTATCATACATAATAAGTAATTTCAAGCCATTCAAGAAAAAGAGCAAGTCAGCTTTAAAGGAAGGGCAGGGAGAACCCCCACTCATTGTTAAGATTTCAGCAAGTGCAACAGTCATATATTTCAAAAATTTTAGTTTTAAGCGCTTAAACCATTCACTGTTGAGATTTTCAGTGATTTAATTTTTTTTTTTTTATTTAACCTTCAGTTTTTAGTATTTTGATCTTTCCCCCTTCTAAGAGATATGTGTCTGGTCTTGTAATGCCAGGAATAACTGCAAGAAGACTGTTGGAAAGATGGCTGCTGAGTAAACAGACCCCACCTCCCATGTAAAACTAATCCCCTGCAATCCTGTAGTACTTAAGAGTGTTTTTTGGGGGGTGAGACAGACACTTACACGAGGGCATGAATCAGAGAATGGCTAAAACAGTAGTGATTCTTAATTCTGCTCCTGAGAACCCACTGTTTTGCATAGCTTCATAGAGCTGTTTTAGCTCATAAAGAGCTTGTTTAAGAATGCACAGAGTTGTGGGTGAAATTATGTAATCTGTTTTGTTAACAGCAAAACTGCAACTTTAAGTTATTCAGCCTATGTTTAAATTTGCAAACTTGGCCAGATGACATCACTCAATCACTCTGCCATTGACCTAGCAGTAAAACTGACTGGCTGTGTCTCAGAAACTGGAACTTTTGGCATTAGGATTTCCAAAAGTAGCTCACACTGGGCTATGCACAGAAACATGTTGCAGCTTCTGAATGAGGTATCGGCACTTTCACTTTTCTAAAATGGAAATTTTATTTGGAGCAAACAATATTTCTTGAAGCCCCTCTGGCCATTTGTTGAGCTTATTTTGTTGAGTTTATGTTGCTGTGCAGACAAAATGATGGAAAAGATTCTGTTGCATATGAATTGTTTTTATGAGAAAAAGTTTTGTCTAAATATTTAGCATGTTATTCAAACATGTTTCATTAAGTGAGTAATGACCTTAAGGAGCAGTACTAAAAAAAAACTGTAGTTTGCCCAACATAGTCATTGGTTAGTCATTAATCATTGGCCTTCGTAATTTTGACAGCGCTGAAAAATGCAATATACAAATTGTAATTATTTTGCTGCATGCTGTGAGCATTCTAACCACTGTGACTCTATTTTGCAGCCCCAAGGATACAGCTGTTATATCGATTTGCCAGAATATTGCCTTAATTCTCAGTAATCGGTAAAATGATAACTTGGCTTACACTTCAGGGTGCACAACACATCCAGTTGTCTCTTTCTCAGAAAAAGAGAAAAAGCTAACGCATTGGATGGCATGCTCTTTTACATAGTAGCTCAACACTATTAGAACACTATAAATTATTTTTGGACCTGGCTTTCTAAAGATGAACATGTATCTGTTGTGGATGGCTGATAGAAAACCTCTTTTACTCAGACTGATAAGTAAGCGGAAATGGGAAGAAAATGTGGGACTGAGCCAAATGCAAGCCAGATGTTTACTCACACATAACCTTTAAAGCAAAAGTAAAAGGGCACATATCTTAGAATTTCTTGTAATTGTTTTTCTCCTTGAGATTAACTTTCTTTTCAAGACCCGTATAGTCACGTTATATGACTATTGTCTGTTTCTGTCACTATTACCACATTTCACACGGTTTCACAGAAAAATATGTGACTTTTGAGACTACTTTAAAAGAAAATATTGATTAAACAGGCCTGTGGGATGTTGTGGGGTTTACATCAGGACTGTTCTTGAAAAGCCTGATTTCAAGTAGCTGCTAAAACAGGGAAACAGTGTCATTGCATACAACAAATAACTTATTTTTTTCCTTCATATGATAATGTTTAATTTTTAAGGATCATTAGTTTGTCTAAACAGAATTTATGATGTGAATTAGTGGTTCTTATTCTTTGTCCTGGTGATTTCACTGCTCTTTGATCACGCAATTATACAAGCTGTGTGTGCAGGGTTGATCACCCTAAAGCACAAGCGCGTCTGAGTACTTGTTCCTCCAGTTACAGTTGGTTTAGGCTGCACTTTATTAGTAATATTAGTAATTAGTAGAAACGGAAAGAAGTAGCAATAAACAGTTGGCCTCTGAAGCCTGAAGTAATCATTTTGAAGTCAGTTTTTTTTTCTGACTATGGTGTAAGCCTTCATATGTTAACATCTCAGAAAGACGCTTGTCGTTTACGTCTCAAATGCAAAATCAACCAATACCAATGGAGATATGGTCACAATAGTAGATTATTTATGTACATTAGGTTTGGACAGAGTCCTCTTAGGTTGCTCTATCAGTATTCTCACAGTCATTAGATTTATCTGCTCGGGGAATAAGAAGCACACCCAATGTTACAAAATGTTGTTCTGCGTGTTGCGTGCAGTTACATTATTTTGCAGTCGCCAAATAATGCAGTTTCAGTATTGCTTTAATACATCAAATTTAGTAAATGACCAACCAGTTGCACCAGCTCTACTAGGTCAGATTACTAATAAAAATAGGTTGAACCACTTCAAACTTCCACATAAAGCCTAATTACTGCCTATTACTGCCTGGTCTTTATTAAAATTAAAGGTGCCCAAATGGTCATACTTTTTAATGGTACTATTTAGTTTTTTTAATATGGCACTGTCTAAAAGAAATGACTTTTTTAATGTAAGAGCATTATTCAAATTAAGCCAAAAAAGAAAAACAAACAAACAAAATATTTTGGGGGACATCGACAATATATAATGACATGTCATGTATCGTGAAAACATCTTGAAGTATTAGATTAGCAAGATTTTGCTATAGATCTGTTTTCGTTTCACCAACCCCACCTAACTGTAAAAATCAGTTGTATTGAGATGTTTAAGAGCAGCTGAAATGACCCCTCCAGTGCTGTTGTCTTCCAGAGCTCGAATTTGACACCAGTGAACTAAATGGGGTCTCTGGGACGGAGCTTTAGAACCACTAATATTAGCTATGTACGTTTTCTTATTAGACCGAATGAACACACCTTGCAAGTACTGTCAATAGTGATTTGTATGGAACTGTATTTATTTCTAGCTTGGTGCCTTAATATGTGAAAAGGTTCTTCGAGAGAAGAGCATTAGTGACTCTTCTACATTTCTAATGTGGAATTTCTGATTTTCTGTGAATTTAAAATCTGTTACCTCAGGATCTGTTAATAAGCTTCATGCTGTCTGCTTTAGATAATAAAGCTCTTCGGCTTTTAAACTGCTTGGGTTCCATTTATGTTTACTGATACATGTGATCATTCTCAACAGGCCATGTAAAATCGAGTAGCTTTCTTTGTTTTACACAAATTAATTTTACATTCTATGTTTTTTTTCCACTGCTCAAACTAATGATTAGGCTCATCAGGCAGTTATTACAGAAAAGAAGAAATACACAAGAAGAAATGTAAACTGCCTAATGACCATTTACAGCAAACATATGTATATATGACTTAAATATGTAGAGTGAATTTGAGAGTGAAGGTTTGGTTAATGTGTGTTCTTTGAAGGCACAAGCACATATTTGCATCATTACCTAATTTAATGTCAACTTCAGATCAGCTTTGATCATTTTACCTTGCATGGTCAGTAAAGATTAAAAGCAGGTTTTTAATTAGCAGAGCTGGAGCAAAGGGCAGAACAAGAAGACAGCAGAAACACCTACAGAATAAAGCAAGCGTATTGGGATAGAAGTGACAGGGCCAAAATCAGTAAACTGTCCAAGTCAAAGACAGATAGCAGTCCGAACAGGCAATATAATCCAAAGGGAGAGGTGAAAGGGCTGGAGAACAGGAGAAAAAAAAGCCCAATAGGTTAAATAACAAGACCTATTATGGAGTGGCTGGTCCGAAATTGAAATGAGACCGCTCAGTATGCAAAGTGTGCACCTCGCAAAGTAACATGACTAAAACCTATAGCATATTTATACAAATGAATGTGAGGTACAGGTGTAAACAATCAGAATTCCGGTGATGTTGAACATAGTGGAGTGGGATTGGTTGAGGAATAATACATGGCCATGATGTCATGAAGTGGAGCATTCTGGGGACTGGGGTCCAGAGCAGCGGTGGAGACAGGGGAAGGGCTTGAAAACGTGACAGTACCCCTCCCCCCCATGTGAGGGGTCTGAGATGGATGACCGACAAGGACAACCACGAGGACCAGCCCCTCCAAAGACCAGCCCACTCCTGGAACTGCAACAGGATCAAATGGAAGCTCACGATCTGGGGCGACCTAATCGACAACTGGAGGGTACCCGGTCGAGGACCAATGAAGGCCGCTCATGGATTCTAAGGAGGTACGCTTGGGGCGACTTCTTGGCCTAGGAGCAGGATGAGAAGGGTCTCCCTCCAGACTTCCTCACTTCTCCGCATGTAGTGGTCAACCACCAGGACATCAGAGGGCTCACCAGAGGTGGCTGATAACTGAAAAAACATTGGAAAGAAGTTAGATTGGTGGACAAACTGATGAGAGAATTCTGGCACACAGCAATAACAATAGGGTTCAATATATAAATCCCTAAATATATTCGCAAGTGGCGATCTTAGGGGACCAAGCAATCTCAGCCTGGACAGACCTCATGACTTAGTCAGACCTTATCCATTACTGGTCTTTTGGCTCCATCTAGTGGTCAAAAATAGGAACTGCATTTATATTGATGGGGTGTCATGAAAATACTCTAGTTGAACTTAATTAGTTCCAAACATTTTGCCAATTATGCTACAGTAAAGGTGTGCGGAGCTACTAACATGCAATGAGTCGTTGTTGCATAATTCTTCAAAGATTAAGGCAAAGAAAGAATCTTGAGTTCATGAGATATTTGTCAAAACACGAAAGCCTGTCCTATAGCGCCACCATCAGGCCAAACTGTCATGTTTGGTGTGCCGTGAGATCTTTGTACAAAATATCTTCAGGCCAAATTCGCTGTCTGGATGGCTTAAGATGGCTGCTCTAGAACAACTTCTAGGTCAAAATGTGGGGAGAAGAAGAATAAGAAAAATCTGAACAATAACAATAGTGTTACAGCACTTTGCTTGGTCCACTAATAATAATAAGAAAAATTCAGCAAAAACAACAGCGTTCCAGCACCTTCAGTGCTTGCCCCCCTAAATATAGCCCCAGTCTTGGGGGGCCAAACAATCTTAACCTAGACAGACCTCATGGCTAAGTCAGACATTATCCATTACTGGTCTTTTGGCTCCATCTAGTGGTCAAAAAAGGAATGTACAAAAAAGCAGATGAAACATACTAACAATGAATGCAGCTGTATAGAGGCCCACTAAGGTCTAATCAAGTCTAAATTTAGATTCATGGTCTGATTTCCAGTCTAAGCAATATTTTAGACACGTATCCCAAGTTTGATCACAATTGGGCAATCAGTGATATAATTATAACTGCTTTTGTCAGAAAACCCAAAAAAAGGAAATGACTGAAAACACCTCTCTCATAACTTTCTGGCACACAGCCTACGGGAAATTCAACTTGTAAACCCCTCAGATTCAAATTCAAGTTTATGGACTCAGTACAGCCTGGTCACACTTATTAAATCACATGCTGGGACCCATTTTAGCATGCAAAGTTTCAGCTCAATCGGATGTACAGTAGCTGAGAAACAACATTTTGTCTATTATAGTGCCACCTGTTGACTATATGAAGCCAAATTAAGTGAGCATCCCCAAAAAGGGCTCAACCATGCCCTAAAGTTTGGTGACAATTGGCCTTAACCTTTTAGATTCATAAGCAATTTTGTAAAATTAACTCCATCTGCAGGGGCTTAATTGGCCTGTGGCAGCCATATTGTTGACAAATGTGCAAAATATCTTATATTATCTTATATATTGACAGAGTATCATGAAAATCCTCGGACTAGTTCAACTTAATTAGTTTCATACATTTTGCCCATTATGCTAGAGTAAAAGTGTAGGCGGAGCTACTAACATGCAGCGAGGCATTGTTGCAGAATTCTTCAAGGATTAATGCAAAGTAAAAACTCTAGGTCAGGAAATATGTGACAAAACGCGATGGCTTACGCTATAGCGCGACCATCAGTCTGTGTCAGTTTTGGTGTGCTGCTAGATCTTTGTACAAAATATTTTCACTCCAAATTTGGTGTCTGGATGGTTTAAAATGGCTGCTCTAGAACAACTTCTAGGTCAAACAAACAGGTAAAAGAATAATAATAAGAACAAAGACAAATCTCAGCAATAACAACAGGGTTCCAGCACCTTCATTGCTTGTCCCCGTAAATATAGCCGCAAGTGGCGGTCTCAGGGGCCAAGCAATCTCAGCTTGAAATTAAGTTAATACGTGCTAGGACCCTAATAACGAAGAAAAATCTCAACAATAGCAATAGGGTTCCAACACCTTAGGTGCTTGGCCCCCTAATAATAATAATAACAAAAATCTCAGCAAAAACAACAGTGAGTACCATTGCTACCAAGAACCGCTACGAAATCAAAACCGAGCACCACCACTCATTCTTTCAGGATCCCAAACGAGCTCCCACATGTTACAAGCCCAGGGACCAATGGTCAAACCCACAAAAAATTGTCTAGGGTTTAATTAGGATATCCTGCCCCTGACTGTAACAAAGACACACTGCCCCTACATGTTGCAATTTGTCGTGACACAGGAAACCTATGTAGAGATGTGTGCCTAACTGGTTGGTCCCAAAAAGAGACCAACTCACCTGTCCGAGTCCTCGAATCACCTTGAAGTGAGGGGCAGCTCAGTCCATGAGCTTGTGGTCGGCCAGCTCAAGCTAAGTTCATGGTAGCGTTCAGGTTTTATATGTTGATGGATGTTCACCGAAAGAAGAAGAGAGAGAGTGCAAGACCCCATCTTCAAAGCTCCAGTATTTCCCGCCGTTGCTCCAGTCACCATTTCCGGCTGAGCCCACAGTTTATAAGACCCTAGTGATTGGCGCCCCATGTGATTGGTGCCTCCAACGTGATAAGCAGTATCTGCCCCAGCCAATAACTTTCCCTAACACTGGACGATAGGTAACTTGTAAATTATAATGAGAGAAAAATATAGAGCACGAAGTCTGATGGGAATTGAGCCATTTGGCAGAGCGGAGATACTCAAAGTTCTTGTGGTCTGTCAAAACGAGAAATGGATGTCGAGAAATGGATGTCGAGTGGCGCCACTCCTTAAAGCCTAATTTGATGGGCAATTATTCCAATTCTGTAATTTTGCTCATTTGGAGATAATTTGTGTGAGAAATAAGTGATCAGGCAGAATTTCTCAGGTTTACATTTACATTTAAGGCATTTAGCAGACGCTCTTATCCAGAGCAACTTACAACCGTGCTAAGTGTTCTGTTGGATAATATTCCAGCTAGTAGAGGAAGTCTAGAGCCTAAAACTCCATGAGCTCAGATACTGCCCGAACAGGGGGCCAGTGCTGGTACCTAGAGAAAGGTCATTATAAGGATTCAAGGATTCAAGGAGACTTTATTGTCATTCGCATCACATGTGGTACATGGGGTGGAACGAAATTGTGGTACCCAAGGACCCAGTTTTACCCAGACAGCAGTACTTAAATAAATAAAAAATATACATAAATATATAAAAATATATGTAAAAATGAAAATGAAAATAAAATACAGAGAGAAGAGCAGCAGGAAATGGAGAAGGTAGCAGCAGAGTGTATTTAAAGTGACTAGTGTCGTCAAAGTGTCGGTGCAGTGGTTCCACTAAGTGGCGTTTAGAAGTCTTACAGCTTCCGGAATGAAGCTGTTCCTCAGTCTGTTCGTTTTACACTTAATGCTCCGCAGCCTCCTGCCTGAGGGGAGCGGGACAAAAAGTGAGTGTGCTGGATGAGTGGGGTCCTTCATAAGTGCAACACAATACACATTGACAAAGGTCATTATAAGTGCAATACAAAAAGGTTATTAAATTGCCACACGATACACACAATTTACACGTCTGCTAGAGCTCACTCACTTAAGTGCTTTACGAAGAGACGGGTCTTCAGTCTGCGTTTGAAGACCGCGAGAGACTCCGCTGTTCTGACGCCCAGTGGGAGTTCATTCCACCATCTGGGAGCCAGGACAGAGAAGAGTCTGGACGCTTGTCTTCCATGTGTCCTCAGGGATGGTGGTTCGAGACGAGCTGTACTTGAAGCACGAAGGGCTCGAGGTACAGCTCGACTCTTCACCATTGCCATAAGGTAGGGAGGCGCTGGTCCATTCTTGGCTTTGTAGGCCAGCATCAGAGTTTTAAACCTGATGCGGGCAACGACAGGAAGCCAATGAAGGGAGCGCAGCAGTGGAGTGACATGGGTGAACTTTGGAAGGTTGAAAATGAGACAGGCTGCAGCGTTCTGAACAAGTTGCAAGGGCCTGATGGCCCACTATACTGGGATTATACAGCACCTACTCCCACACTGGAGGCATTGACCACAACAACAAAAGGTTTAGTAGGCACCCTCTGGACTGATGACATATCCCAAGATGAGGTAAAACGCAAATGAAACTCAAATTTTTACCCATAACAATCAAACAGTTCTTCAGGAGATGAGATAGAACCCTGTGAACGTGTTGAATGTGAGTAGGTAACTCACCTGGAGAGTAAATCAATAAGTCATTGATTTAGGCAATGACAAATTGACTTCGCATATCCTGGTGGACATCATTGATGAATTATTGGAAAATGGAACGGGCGATCTTCAACCCTGCAGGCATAACCAAATATTCATAGTGCCTCTTGGCCATTTTTCTATTCATCCCTACTTTTATCCTGACAAGGTTATATGTGCTGGTATAGAGCTGGTTCGTTCTGCCCATTCCCAGCAGCCACAGGGTGAAACTCCACTGCATACTCTGCAACAGAGCAGTTCCCCTGACATAGTTGCACAAGGAGTTCTCCGGAAGATCTACTCTCATTGTTGTGATTGAACGTATCCCAGAAATCATTGATGAGGCATTCATAGGTTCTGTGTTTAAAGGTAGATCATACAGTGGCAGCCCAGTCCAGAGCCTTGCCAGTTTAACGTGAGATAACAATAGATATAAGAGACCGATCAGAACTAGGAGGGGCGCTGGAAAAGAAAACAGAACACTGAAGAAAAAAAACTCAGCACTGATTCGGAGCCCCATTAAATTTGTCCAGTTTGCTGACTGGAAATGAACCCATCACCGAGCTAGCAGAAGTGACTGGTTCATGCTCAAAAACAGACGAGACATTAAGCTGAGCGGTCCAAGCAGAAATATCTCTGAGATTGACAGAGTATGCTGCTCAGTTTGCTGTTGTTCTAAACTTTCAACTGAGCTAGTAATTAAATTGAACAATTAACTATGCTGACCAAGAAATTGGCCTTGGTTACTCACTGCTTGGTGTAGATCTATTAGCTCGGCCATCACAATTTCTGTGGCAAAGTATTTTGTCAGTAATAACAACTGCAGTTCGATGCTGGCAGAGCTAAGAGTCAAATGAATTTTATTAAACAGGTTAACAGTAAGACACAAGAGCATAGGCCAGGCAAACATAACCAAGAGATAAGACCATAAGCCTTGTCATAAGTGTCATATACAGAGAGGCAGACATGGGCAGAGAGTCTCTTTGGGAGCGAACCAGAGAGTAAGCCAATAAACAAAAAGGAAGTCAAAAACCAGAGAGTGGAAAACCAAAGTCAGGGAAACACGGGGTTGAGGGAAACCTGGAGGCGTGCCAGGAAGCCAAAACCAGAGTCAGGTAAACCCAGAGGCATGACAGCAAGCTAAAACATCAATCACACTAATCCCAGCAGCACTGCACTTTTTATGGGCTACAAACAAGAACATGGCAAATTTCTTCTAAAATATATTTCTTCTAATATACAAAGTAAAATCTTACCTGAACATCCTACCTGAAGCCCAAATGTCCAAAAGTTAGGATCCCGTTTTTAAAAATCACTTTGTGAGACACTGTAGCTTTGAGTTCAGTCCAGCTTGAGATGATAAAGAAGTAGCACGTTAAAGGTTCTGCTTAAGAGTAAGGACAACAAAGGCAAGGGACCATTAGCACTACCGCTCCACGTTCAGGAGTAAACAAGAGCACAGATATAAATAACAAGACAAGACTTAACACTGTATGAAGTTTTATTCTGAACTCCAGATGGTACGAGTCTTTGTTGTGTCCACCCCTATCGTAAGACACAAGCAAATGATCAGTCTCTCTCTTTACTCGTCACAACCAGTGTTGCTCCTTATTTGTAAGAACTATGAACTTGACAGGTTGTGTCATCTCACAAGCAGCTCCTTTAAAACGATCACCTTTGAGAAAGAGCAGAAAACCTACACTCCTGCTTCTGATTTGGAAAAATGTTTCAACTTCCCCTCAAGATTATGTGTCCTAAAGGCCAGGCCATTACTGAGAGAACAAGCAAAAAAGAACCTGCTGGTATTCTCAGAACGATGGACTGAACATCCCAAAATCCAGACCTCAACATCATGAAACAACTTTGGAATTACTTGGATCATCAGAAACAGAAAATGCAACCAGAGACTGAAATTTGGAGGTGTAGGAAATACCCATGCGGATATTTTGACAGCTGTAGAGACCTGAGCTCATAAACCATTAAGCTCAGTTAATCATACTCTTTCTATATACTCTGTAAAGAAATTAAAATCAGTACAGTACTCGCATACAGCGTACGCTAACCTGTTATTTTAAGACAAGCCACTAGGTGATGCGCAAGCATTATATTTTTTGGCTAGTCAACTTAAGCAGGTCATTTAGATAAGCCTATATTCTTCTTTTCGCAGTAAAGAATCTCGCATGCTTCAAGCATTCCCTGTTATGTACACATAAGCCCTCTAATCCTTCCTTAACACATCCATATTCATTGACTATAACAAGACACTGTCTCCTTGGCAAACAAAGCTCATCCTGGGGGAATTCGTGTTGAAGCTGTGTGTGTGTGCAGCTGCGTGGTGGTGTGTCCTTGCTCCTGTGACAGTGTGTGATGAGGAATCCATATTGGAATTTGTGTGTGTCCTTGGTTTTGTCCCTTGATGTCAGAGGTACGTAATTCATTCTGAAATTGAAAGCACAAAAGCCTTCAACAAATAATCAATAAATAGTGATAAAGTGATCAATATCCAGGCAAGTACTTTAGCCAGCATTAGGCAGTTCCAACATCTTTGCTTACCTTGAGAAGGAAGTGTTGTCAAGTTTTCTTTAGGAGATTTCTGCAGGGTCAGGAAACTAGCAGTAGCTAACAGTAAGAGTGGCATAGTGTATAGGGGGCTGGGTAGGACCTCACATTGACTTTCTGGCAAAGCTAATGCCTTTCTTTATTGCTGCGTTTTCATCAGGTACAGTATTTTCACTTGGAATAGACGATTCTCCAGTCTGTTTAAGGCTATGATATTATCCGTTTGGTTTCAGTGTAAACAGCTTTTTTCCAGGCTTGAGGACACATCAGCAAGAGAGTCTAAACTGTATATATTTCCTTCGTTCATTCATTAAACTGGTAGTAAACAAGATTCAGTCAGACTTGGAAGTTCACACCACATAGAAATGCCCATAGGAGGTTAAACCAAATTATGCCAATTAAGCCTCCGCTGTTATCATCTTAGAACTACTGAAACACAAAGACTTTTAGCCCATAGGTGGAGCCTGTTTTTGGCCACACCCCCATTTAGAGCAGAAAGTGAGCCTGCATTCCTGGCCCTCTTGGCCACTTGGTGAGCAATTGTTTTAATGTAAATGTGTCCCTAAATCTTTCAATCACTCTGGAAACTCATACTGTCTGTTATCAAAGAAACATAGTGTGTGTTTTTGTGAAAAATATTATGAATATATTTGAGTAAAACTGTTCAAAGCTGTGTTTGCTAGTCATATAGTGGCTAGCATTTTTGAGTTCAGTTGATAAATAACTAAATAAATAACTAAAACTTTTAGTTAATTGACTTTAAACCACTTTGGTAATATGTATATAAATGCTGTGGTAAGCACGATATATTTTTTTTAAATTTAAAGTGTGAAGCAAACCTTTACCATTGATATCACATACATTAGTAATCTGTATGCAGAGAAAGAAAGTAAAGTTAAATGTGTGACCTATGTTTTAGTAACATGGTAAAAAGCCACGTAGCTCAAGGGCCTCTGCAGTGACCCATACATCAATGATGGAGTCTCGAGGCCAAAAACAAAGACAAGCGGTGAGGGCATTTTGTGATCATGTTGTCTTTCTGGAGGCTAAATCAATGTTTAAACGATGTTTCTGACGGGTTAGATCATGTGGAATTGATCACCCTGAACGTATAAAGCTGTACAGTCGCCTGACAGCATCAAGGTCCTGGGTTAGATTCCTGGCTGAGGCATCCGAGTGTGGAGTTTGCATGTTCTCCTTGTGTCTGCGTGGGTTCTCTGGGTTTTCTCCCACAGTTCAAATACAGGCAGTCAGGTGAACTGGACATGCCTAGGGTTAATATGTGAGTGAATGTGTGTGACTGGCAGCCTGTCCAGGGTGTTTCCCACCCTCTGCTCTGTAATCTCTGGGATATGCTCCAGCACTCTGTGACCCAGAAGGATAAAGTGGTTTAAAAGATGAGTAAGTGAGAAAATGGGCCCCAAACAACCAAACAAGATCTGGTAAACAAGACCACAAAAACTATCACCGCCTTTGAGACAGGAAATGAAGCTCCACTCTTGCTTCAGATTAGCAAAAATGTAAAGAACGTTTCTGTCCATCCGTCCACTAGGAGAAGACTCTGGGTCTGAAGGGATTGTTAGCTCCATAGAAGCCGTTACTGAGAAAAACAAATCGATCAGAAAATACTCCTAGTGAAGCATTCCTGATACTGCATGGTCATCTGTTGGTAAAATAGAAATGATGTCATTTCCCTCTCAGCTCTTTTGTAAGCAGGAATAAACATACTTCTAAAAGGACACACTCTCTCCTTAAGCCATGCAGCACTGCATTATGCGGGTGTTATTTTCTACAACTCTCTGATTGCTTGAAGTCTTTTTGAGGTTTTTCTGCTGCGCACAAGGTGAGTCAGCATTAGTGCTGTATGACTCAGCAAAATCAGAGGCTCAGGACATTCAGAACACAGAGCTTGTGCACAGCTGAACTTGCACATCATTAACATATTGTCACCTGAGAGAGAAAGAGAGAAGGAACAAGAGGGCATGTTAAAACATCAAGGTGCAAATCATTAGCTAAAGGAGCCTGAAAGCTTGTTTCTGTGCCTGCAGTGATTCTGTTATATGGAATAAGAGATTACTGTCCCCTCCGCTAAATTTACTCCCAGTCACAGGTCAACAAGTCTCCCAGTCACTGGTGTGCCTGACCAGTTATGCAATGTCAGACTATGACTATGTTTAAAAAAGCATAATGTGTGCAATATACTGCACCAGTAAATACAGTATACTGCATGCTACTCTACATTAGTATACTGTACAGTATCCAGTCCATTAAAAAGCTGTGTGCTCAACTACGGACAGGGACACGAATAGTCTGCCAACATAAGGTAAGCTATGGTAAACTTGGTCAGGACATGAATATGCAGCCCTGACTCCAAAAAGTTTGTGATGTAAATAAGAACATCATCTATAATAGAAGAATGAGAGAATCATTTACACGCTATATTAAATTAAAAATACTACTGAGAGGTTTTTGTTTTTAGAAAATATTGGCTCATTTTAAATTGAAATCCAGCAACACATTTCAAAAAAGCCAGCACGGGTCAACAAGACATGGTAATATAATGTAATGCTAAAGACACTTACCTGGTGGAGCATCTCACAGCTAAGTAGGTTACTTAGAAACATAGTAACATGATTAGGTATAAGAAAGAGAGAGGCAGAGTCAAAACCAATATTGGATGATCGTGATCTTCAGGCCTTTAAGCGGCGCTGCAATAAACAGACTTGATTTTGTAATGATATCACTGTGTGGACTCAGGAACACTTACTAAAACCACTGTCTGTAAACACAGCTCAGCACAGAATCCACAAATGCAAGTGAACCTACCTGTCAGTGTTCGGGACTCAGACACACCCCCAATCTTTAAATCCAGGCTTAAAACCTACCTGTTTAGTCCAGCTTTTGGTAATTAGTCTTTCTTTCTGATAGATAAAAGGTGCAGGTCTAGGGGTCCACTGACAGAGAGTGTTTGGTAAGCTGGGAATCTTGGTGCTGTTGTCCTGTTGCTCTTCATGTTCATTCAGGTTTGTTGACGGCGGAGCAGAGGGGCGCTGACTTCTCAGGGAGCCCTCATGTCTGTGTGAACTTCTGGCTCTCCCTTTTTAGATCTGCTGTAATAGCCAGGCCTGCCGGAGTCACTGCTGCACTCTGTTAACACCATATAGTGTGTTCAGGTCTTCTGTCAGAGCTAACAGTCTGTCTGTTCTCTTTGTCTGAGCTGAACTGCTGCCCATCCTGTGTGGCCTGATGCTGTTGCTACATCTGCTCTGACTGGAAGCCACTGGGAGCCTTTAACCCTCCACGGTGCTCCTGGCTGTCCTGTACTGTGAAAGCTTGGCCTGCGTTCTGCTAACACATCTTAGGAACCACCAACATAGTCACAGACTAATCAGACACTATACTCTCCTTTCTTGTGCTGTCTTCTATCTGGTGACCCGAGGAGGATGGGTTCCCCCTTTGAGTCTTGGTTCCTCTTGAGGTTTCTTCCTTCCTAACTAAGGGAGTTTTTCCTTGCCACTGTCGCCCTCGGCTTTCTCACTGGGGGCTCAAACACCAGATTCTTTGTAAAGATTCTTTGTAAAGCTGCTTTGTGACAACATCTGTTGTAAAAAGCACTATAGAAATAAATGTTGAAATGTTGAAAGTGAAAACTATAACATGCAAACAAGAATCCGTATAAAACAGATCCAGAAACGCAACTGCTATCTCTGATTAAGGCTAATGCAAGATGGGCTGAGGTGAAGTGGTACAGTGGCCTGTGGTCCAACAAACCAAAATGTAAAATTCATGAACGACATATGCTGCCATCCAGACTACGTCTTCTACCGTAAATCTTTCTTAATACAAGACAATGCCAAACCTCATTCTACATGTACTACAACAGCATCGTTCCTTAGTAAACGAACCCAGGTTGTAATCCAGACCTGGAACATTATGATATGAGAAACACAGCAAGGGAGACCCTGAAGTGCTGAGCAGCTAAAATCGTATATCAAGCAAAATGGAAACTCTTTTCAAACCTGTCAAAACTACAGCAACTGGTATCCTAAGTTCCCAAATGCTCACAGGGTGTTTATGAAAGGTGATGAACACGATGGTAAACACGAACCTGGCCCCAACTGTTTTATAACATGTTGCTGGCATGAAACTGAAAATGGTCACGTATCTTGTGGTGGTGGTGGTTATCTTAAAGCATTAAAATTAAAATGCCTCTCTCTTTTTCTGTCCCAGCAAAAGCAAAAAGCAACAATCAGTACATTTTGTTAGACACAATATTAGATGTTTTACCTTCATTGATTCAATGAGCCAATACATGCTCATTTGAAGTGGGATGCCTGTAACACACTCCAGATATTTACCACTGAATTACACCACTTTTCCTTTTAATAGCTCTTAATGATCTTTTGGGGACTGAAGACACAAACTGATCATGTTTTGAAAGCAGACGTCAGTGTTTCATGTCAGTCAGGGAGTTGGGTAAGCTGTCTTTCCTCTTTTGTTTATTAAGTCTCTCTTTGGGTGAGTGGTAGTGTTTATGAGTAAACCTAAACTGGTGTTTGTACTGGATGTTTAAATTATAAGATTGTGGTGTGCTGTGAAGAACAGTTACCGTTTAGTCTCATTATTACACATTACACACAAGGGCTGCCCTCTAGAAGTCGACGATTCGAATCGTCAGTCTGCGACCCTTCAAGTTGACTGAGCCCCTTCAAGTCGACTGACAGAAGTGACCTTTTTTTTTCTTCGTAAAACAGACTAAAGTTTACAAAAATGCACAAGAACTTTAAGGATGTAAAAAGACATTTTAATAATTATTAAAAGGGGAATAATAAATATATATTTAAGGTCTAGCTGGGCTGTGACGCGTACTTGCAAAAAAATTCAATCTACGTGACAACGTGCGCTGGCGGTTCACCGGTGAAGATAGCTAACAAGGTAGGTAACATAACGGCTGTTTGCGGTGAGGGAAAAACGGACCGAAGACGTTTGTTTTATTATAATTCCATTATTTTAGAACGTAATTACAGATATTTATATTTATTCATCTACAGCTAAGATTATCTTTATTTAAGGATAGGTACAGTCACTTAATACGCCTGCCGATAAACGAGATATAATTATTTCAGCATGGGTAATAATACTAATAATTTAAATATGGAATAATTTGGTTTTATTTAGCAGTTCATTGTTAATGAGAGATGAAAGATGAAGGAAGCTGTTAAATTAAAAAGACTATAAGCTATAAGCGCTAATTTTAGCAAAAATACGTGCTGCTGCCCGATGCTGTATGCTGTAATTAAAGGCTCCAGTTCAGATCGTTTATCATACACCACGTCTCTTTTAGTTCAAAAATACGTTTCTGTGACTCTGCTGACTTTCTAAATGAGGAGGACATCAGATCTGAAACGTATGTAAATTGATTTACTG
This sequence comes from Prochilodus magdalenae, assembly GCA_024036415.1. Classification (NCBI taxonomy): domain Eukaryota; kingdom Metazoa; phylum Chordata; class Actinopteri; order Characiformes; family Prochilodontidae; genus Prochilodus; species Prochilodus magdalenae. The sequence goes on along the minus strand of JAMWET010003914.1, from coordinate 573,450 downwards.
ATTACTAGATAATGTACATGGAGAAAAAAAACGTGAACGAATAGTCAAATCGTCGACCAGGACGGGCAAATCCGATTCCACTGGCAAAATTCTGAGTCGGGTACAGCCCTATTACACACACATTCAATAAGCATACGCTTTACACCCCACCATTGTTTTCAGGCCTGACCCTAAGCCGACTCATAACAGGAGCACCATGAGATGCCTCCTTCTTTTGGAAAGCTCATCTAGAAGAACAGGACAAGGTCATCAGAACAGGTAGACGAACTGGAGCTGAAAAAGAAGCTGTGAAATGAATGAAGATGGCACAACCTGTCAAATTCATACTCCAAACAAACAGAAGAAACACATGGCTTGCCAGAAGCATTGTAGCTTTTACTTTTTCTTTCACTGGCTACCTGTCCTTAAATGATCTCACTGGGAGCAGCACCTTCAACATGTTAGACACAAGAATAGAAACACCATCATCCTCCCAGTTTGGACTGATTTGACTCAACCTTTCAGTGACTCACCATCACCTCTTGAGGTACAAAGTGGTATTACGAGACAGACCAGACCAGGGCTAGCTGATTAGCATGCTAACTATAGTAGACATCTCTGCAACAAGATACATAGATAGTCTGTCACTTATCCACAAAGCTGTTATTTCCTCACATTCTGTTGATCATTGTAGTTGACCTTGATGTGTTTTAAACTAAAACGTTCACATTGCACCTTTAAGTCACAATATGCTCAGAAAAGTGTACTGTAATATAATGTATTACTTCTACCATAAAATGTTGTCATATCACTGGATCCTCAGAATTACGAGGTTGTTAAGGTGTCCGAATACCAATATTGCTAAATGTAAGCTAACGGCACTGCACATCAAACTGATGTTACTGAGCTACATGAAAGTAAGGCAGGCTAAGTGATGTTCGGGCGAGTGCTACATGATGGACATTTCTTATCACTTATACGCAGCTCTGTACAGTGTTTCAGTGTTGTTACACCAAAACGTCTGCTGCAGACTGTGTGTATTAGAGTGTGTGTGTGTTGGTGGTGGTATAATCAATCATCAATGAAGTTTTACTAGAAAAAATTTTTTTGGGCATTGGTCAGGCCTAACACCATCATTTCATTGTCCAAAATGCCAGTGGTGTCCATCATGTCACCAAAAGTCACCAGCAGCTGATAAATGAGGTCCTTGACCTCCTATGTCCCATGCAAGCTTGCTGGTGAGCTGGTCTTTACTTAGGCCCACCATACTCTGCTTCTCCTCTAGCTCTGCCTTTACAGACAAGCCACAATTGGTTCATCCCACAAATATAGAGAACTTCACCATGAAGAGGCCATAGAGCTGATAGCTGGTGCCACACATGACCTCCCTGTTCTGGTACAGCAGCCTCTTTCAGAAAACAGAAGCTTTGACCAATATGACACTAGGCAGTGGTCACCCAGGCTGCTGTCTTAGCTGCAGCTCTGGTCACACAAGCACACATACAGATGCTACATTTTACACTACATTAAATTACTTAAGAGTCTTTATAAAAATCAGTAAGGACATTACATTCTATAAGAGCCCAGACTGTGGCTGGTTCACCTGCTAGGCTTCCCCCCAGTCACCAGAGGGAGGCACTGAGCCGCTCCACAGTGATTGGGGCAATAGGTTACACCTGTTCCTCCCCTACTTAAGGGAAGCTCAGAGTGAGCTTTGTGCTCAGTCTTGGGTTCTCATTTCAGAGTACTAGACAAGGCTGAGCTGGTATTTTGGTAAAGGGCCTTGAGTTATCTCTTGGTTCTCTCTTTACTCTCTATTCCTGACCAAACAGTTTGAGTTTCTCTGGCATCTCTTTTCTGGGCTTTTCTCAAGTCCTACTCTTATCTAAAAAAACAAAAAAACAAAAATAAAAACCCACCACCCAAACAGTGTGGGGAAGAAAAGGAGAACTACTCCAGTGCTGCTATGTTTTGTGCGTTTCAGGCTAATCTTAAAGTACACTGGGGGACAATCTCAGCAGCCCAACAGGATACTTTTATTCTGACAATGTTATGATCATGAAGGTCAGTGGTACGGCGCTCTGTACAAATGATCTCTACAAGACAGGAGGCTGCTGTGTGGGGACTTGGCCCAACAAACAACTACACAGAAAATCTCAAGAATAGAAAATAAGAACTTTAACTATGTCCTGTCCCACACTTCTTGTGTCACTTCTCATACCAAGTGACCACCGTGTCACTTCTCATTAAATTCTGGCAGAAGCTACTCCAGTACTAAAAGTGTAGGTCTTAAGTACATTCTCGGTTCTAAACAACTTAAACTGTGCTTTAACTGCTTTCAAAACCATTACTGTTTCCTTTTGCCTTTTCTATATTGATTGTTTCATTTTAAGTACTTCATTACCTCAGAACTGAAACGAAGCTGGATATTAAGACGGATGAGCCTTTTCTTTTTAAAGAGGAAAGCTGGCAAGCTTGTCTCTCTGAGATGGGTTTGGGTGGCACTGCCAAAAAATGACTACATGTTCCAAGAGTATCTGTAGGGCATTAAGAACAAGGTTTATCAGGGGCACTGAGTGGAATACCTAGTAAGAGGTCAGTAAATCTGTGTGCAGATTTGGTGCGTTAGCTAATGAGAGGAAATTAATATATTCCTCCAAATCAAATATTTAATCTCTGATCATGTATGTATCCAAACCATCTTCAATAAGTAACAGGATACTGATAAGGCAAATAAGAAGTTTAATAAATGAATAATAGGGAAAACACAATGACATCTAGAGGAGCTTGCTTAAAACTTACATTTGTGAAAATTGAACCCAAGTGAAAATGCACCTTAGGGGCTTGGAAGGATCCTTGAGAATCGGATACAGTGAGAATCCCTGGTCTATGTACGTGAGTGAAGGCTTGATCCATGGCCTGGTCAGGAAAGGGTTACCCCGGGCACGTTTTCTGGAAGCATCTAGTAGCCCATGTTGAATTACTTTGTCTGCAAGTTTTACGCACACAGCGTGCGCCTTCACAGTGAACAGCCACTGACCAACTTGGACTTACTGGGGAAAGAAATGACGAACTTCTGCTGGATTAAGCAGAATAGGGTTGGCCAGAAAAACAAATCCCTTAGGTGTTAAAATTCCAGAAACTTGAATGACCAGACTGAAATGGACAACAAATTAGAAATTAGGTCCACACCCTTGCTAAAGGACTGCCAGCTAGGCAGGTAGATCTGGAGGTGACTTTCACCAGGTGCAGCCTGAGACGTGCTGCTTTGTCTGTTTGTCCTCAACTGGCTTTGGATGTTCCGGGTCCGGGAATGCTGCTGTCAGCCTCTGGTTGTGGGCAGGGATTTCCATTGATGGGATGGCCAGCTCCTGCTTCTTCTGTAGTTTATGCCTATAAAAAAAATAAAATAAAATAAATAATAAAAATAAATAAATAAACAAGCACGGACAACAATGAATAAAACACTTTCAGGATTCAGCACAAACCTTCAATAATTCAATAGATAAATACTAACACCAGTTAAGGGTAAGATCAAAACGTTAATTCAGGGATCCTTACCACACAGGCAGTTGGCCTCATTTAGTAAGCTCAGTACTACCATATTTGCTCGCAAATGGCTCGTAAACTTGATTACACAACATGTGGGATTCAAGTTGGGGTTTTATTTATTTATTTTTTTCTTTTTAAGGAGTCGAGTTAGTTCGGGAAAACGATCGTATTTTACATCCCCTGAGCATGTGTATTTTACATGGCAATTTAGTCCTGGATTGAGGGTTTTAAACATTTTAAAAGCAGTGGTAATTAAATCATGAACACTGTGAAATTTAAACAATTTCAACTGCACATCTGATTAAAATTTTATATTTAGATGTTACAGTTATTTAAATATGGCTGGGACCCTGGGCTACTCAGTCTCTCTTAAATGTGGTTAGCCTCAAGTGAGCGATAGGCGAGTGAGCTACCTGGCGATTAAAGTGAACAACACTGTTGTAACTTGGTCAATTTGCTTCACAATATGTAAAGGAATAAAACATTCAACACAGTGAATTGCAAATGAGACAGATATTATCTGTGCACAACAAACCGAAATGGGCCCACACACTCACAGCGGTATAATGGTACCGCCTCTAGTTGTTAAAGTTCTCAACCCCGGCACCCTTCGTTGCAGGCCTGATGTAGCCAGTGAAAACTGGAACTTTGCTGGTGCCCCAGTTGCTAACTGGAAAGTTCTTTCGGGAAGACTCGGAATGACAAGATAATATATACACCTCTTAACTGATCATTAACACTGATCATACAGGAGATGCTATCTTATTACTTACATCAGCTTCCAGAAGAAGAGATTCAAATTTCTCCTTAAAGTGGGCCATCAGGAGAAGCAGGATGCAAGAGACCAGAGAACTTTCTTGTCCAGACTTCAACACAATGGCACAAACCTCATTGTTTTTTAGCTTTTCTTCAAAGAATCTTAATCATCTTTCCTTTCGCTTGAAAGCCCTCCATAATTCCTGTGAGCAAAGGAATATGGTAAACAACTGGAAGTGGGTGAAGAGCCCTTTTTAACTTCAACTTATAAACCTCTTCCTTGTCAGCCCCAGTCATTCCCTCAGTAGAATGAAGCTGTCACATCTGCTTACGTTTTTCCTCTAAGGTTTTATCCATTTCCCCAAAAGGGGGCTCTTCTGGCTGCCAGCGGACACGGCTATATTGATCAGACTGTGTTAGACCAGTTACGTATGGCAAAGGTGCCACAATAAACCTTAAAGAACACAGACAAAAAACTCATAGTAAAGTCAGCAGGCACACAAGCACGTGACTAACATGCACTAAAACGCTAGGTATTTTAAATGTGAAGTTACTTAACAAATGAATCAATAAAATGTAAAGACACTCAAAACATGTACTGGACAAGCTAAGCTGCTAGCGAACAGCTGACCCCGAACTGTATGACGTGTGCCTGAAATTATTTACATGCGCCGGGAAAGCTAGTTAGCCACCTAGCTTGCTTATGTAGGAGAATCCGCAGAACAACAAAACATTCTAATTTATCATCTGTTAGATGTCCCAGAAGTCCTTGCGCAGTCATGCACTTGCTGTAAATTCTACAATAGGCCCTTTTCACAAAAAAAAAGCGGAAATACGTTGACACTGGGTAGTACAAGTTCCTGTACTCCCAACTGACCATGAAACATCTCAATTCATCTCTGTCGAGACTGAAATTTGAGGATGTTTCCAGGATTGTTGGAAAATATTCCTCAACGAAGGACTCTAAGATGAACAAAGGCTACAATTTCTTTGTTGAAGGGTCCTTCACAGCTATCAGGGTAAGGAAACACCAGCTAACGTTAGCTTTGTTTACATCTGTGCTAGCTAGCTAGCTAACTAGCATTTAATGTATATGCATCATATACTAGCGTTTAATGTTAAATATGTCTAGTTTAAGCAAATAGTAAATATTATGAATGATACTGACTGCTTTAGTTAACGTGATCTACGAGGCTGAAGTTAGCTCCTTATTCGCAGCTCCCAATTAGGTTAGCTAGCAAACCAAGTAACGTCAGCTAACGTAAGCTTTGTTTACATCTATACCTGCTAACACGCTAGCACAACAAGTTAATCCTTGTCACGGGAATGATGGGCTAAGTGTTATTGTTTATTCAGTGTCCAGTATAGTCGACAACAAGGTAATAATCAGAGCTAGATGCTACCAATCGATGACAGAGAATGAGGAGCCACACAAACGCGAGGTTATACGTGGTCTGCCGGTTGGCTTCTACTCCCTGGCGAGAGCTTGCTTTTTCAAACGCTTTTCAAACAGCAGTGAAGTGCCGGCTGTACACAAAGGTACTCCCGTGCCGAATCACAAAGTTTACCCCTTCGTCTCTCCTTATCGCTCCTTTTTTTTTTTTTTTTTTTTCTTTTGCTCGCCATCAGCCGGAAAGCTATGGAAACAGATACGGCTGCTTTTGTTTTAAGTTCAAACACCTTGGTACACTGCAAAATCTCTTGTTCTTGGACTCTGCCTTTACTGTTTAGCGGAACTAGCGTTACCCATCCGCAAAAATACGCTATAATTTATGACTACAGGACCTTCTTGTAAATATTTACTGTGAAAATTACAGCAATCGTTTAGTGTACCACCTCCCGTCCAAATTCATGCTGATTAAAACCAGCCCGGCATTTTACAGAGAGCATAAAAATTAATTTATCCTGCTTAAATGTTTTGAATGTATGCACAACCATGCAACGAGGCAAACTTTGTGGTAAAAAAACAATACCTAAATATTACATTAAACGTTATTTATACACTGGCTTCAAATTCTACCAATTTGCATATTCAGTGGCACAGTTTAAAATTAACTGGTCATATTCACTTTTCAAATGCATAAATATAACTGCTAAATCACTAAATACATTAGATGCAAAAAATGATGCTACACAACAGCAAAATATGGTGCTAAATAAACAGATAGCTCACCAAAGTAGCACCCAAAGAGAAAATCCGTATCGTGGTGGTCTGCAGCAGGAGAACATATGCAGATTCAGAAAATTGCTGCATTCCACATCGCGTTTCAACTCTGACGTCTTCACAAGCACTCCCACGGCGAACATCCGAGAAGAAAATATCTCGTTATCATAACTTGAAAATTGTTTCTCCACATTATTCAGCCTGAGGCGAGCAGAGTAAACATGTTGGACGTGCCCACATGTAGGAGCAGTACGGACGTGCATGTGAAATTATGAGTGCAATGAAAAAAAGAAATGAATTGGTTTAGCACTGTAAACTTTAATGTCAAATTAGTGCACATTATGCAGAAAAAGAGGCGAATTAACTTTATTTTGAGTTATTACAACCAAATTAATTTATCAAACTTTTACTGTTGGGTTTTACAGTGCACCGGGAATTCCTGAAATGGAGGTTTCCTCGATGGTTACACCAACACGTTCGTCAGCTTTCAAAAGCTTCGTCATAATTTGGCCTCCCCCAGCAGCAGACGGACTCTGGCGATTAGCAGCAATTCTTTTCTTTGACTCGGTTTTCATGTCGAACCACTTTCTTTCCACCTCTGTTATGCTGCGCTCCACTGATGATAAACTAACGTCATCTCTGATATGTTTCCAAATCTTGGCCTTCTCAGGTGCTGTGATGCCGCTGCTTACACTACTGAATAAAATGTTCTTGTTAGCGTGAACTTGAGTCAATATTACTTCGACTTCTGCCTCGGTGAAATTCCTTTTTTTTTTTTTTTGGCCGTTTCTCTGTAATTTGGCATTTCCGGCAGGTGTGTGTTGCCTTAATGCAAATCAGATGCGTTGTGAACGCGCTTCTGAATGTACAGGTGATTGGTATTTATCAACATACACACGCGAATCCGAAGGAGATCTATGTTTCCGAGGTTTTTGTAAATCAGGCGAGAATATTTAGTTCGGTTTAATTTACGAAAACATTTACACACACCTTTACTAAAACATTGGTAAATGAGGCCCAGTGTGCGCTGATTAATCTCAAAGAGCTGAAGGGCTGTTGCTTCCATGAGTGCTGGACTGTTCAGGACCATCCTCCTGATCCTGCCATAGTCATGCAGGATGACAGCCCAGCGGTTCACCTTCACCCCAGCGATCTTTTGGCCACGGGGGTGAATGGCGCACAGCTCCAGGCAGATCGCGTTAGGCCATTGCGCAGGCCCTGTGCCTTGGCCCAGCAAAGAGCTGTGAAAAGACGAAAACCCAGACCAATTAGAATTACACATTAAAGAGCATGTGTTCTATAAAACCCTTCTTTCTGCGTGCATGGTGCCCTTACCGCTTCAAGCTCTCCGTGCCGCTGCACACAGCGGTCTTCAGGTGTCTGGCCTTAAACCGTTCCTCGAAGAGCCGCTCCCTGTGTCTCAGTAGGTAAGAGACACGTTGTCTGTCGGCCTCTGGCCGGGAGCTTTACGAGACTGTCTCTCCTTGGACGAGACCCAACAAGGCAAATGAGAGTCAGGAGCTTGGTTCCTGGCTTGCTCCTCCTGCCTCCCTGAGTCACTGGACATAGCTGTTTAAAAGACAGAATCAATAATAGAAGCCGCCTGAAAGACACTTCTTCTACACATTCTACACTGTCATGACTGCTAAGAGTTTTAATGCACCTTCACCTCCTTTTTCTCCCTGTCCGCAGACTCGTAAAGCTCCTTCTAGGTGCACATCTTGTGTGCACCAAAGCCCACCAAGCAGTCATCTGCCAGTGTGCTCCGCTGCCTTATGGCCTTGGCAGCCTCAGGATAGAACCTGGCATACCTGGGGAATGCGTCCTTATTGGTCACAAGGGCAGTGTCGCTCAGGTCGCCGGACTCCCGCTCCTTCTGGTGCCTGGCCAGGACCATGACAACGTACCCCAGGTCGTTCTCCAGAAGCCACTTGAAAGATTTCCCTCGGTACTGGCCAAACTGAATCGTGCTCTCACTCGAGACCAAGCTGGTTGTCCCGATAATCTCCTCCTCCTCCTCCTCCTCCTCCTCCTCCTCCGGCCACCACTCTGCACTTGACCTCCGCTCAGACGACAGCCTGTTCCTTGACCTGGAAAGGGGTCCCCGACCCGATGCGGGTCAAGTGCTCCCTTTCCACAGCTAGTGCTGGGGGTGACGCCCGCAGGGTCAGTTCCTCATCGTTCTCCTACCGAAAAGTTGACCTGGAATCTATACTGTAAATCACACATTTTATTTAGTAATGACTAATATGTAAGAGTACCAGCGAAATAGATCGCGATAAGCAGGTACCATGCTAACTCGTCGTCACATGTAAAAGATTACATCGAGCAGAAAACCAAAAAAACGACTTTAAAAGATCTTTGCGTACATTACATCGAGCGAATAAAAGTACAGGGCTTACTGGCAGGATCAACCAGGTAACATATGCTTGTCTCAAAGATTACACGGCCGGTACAGTGAAACTGCGAATGGCTCATTAAATCAGTTATGGTTCCTTTGATCGCTCCCACACGTTAGTCGGAAAACTGTTGAAATTCTAGAGCTAATACATGCTAACGAGTGCTGACTCGCTCGGGGTGGGGATGCGTGCATTTATCAGACTCAAAACCCATCTTTGGTGACTCTAGATAACCTCGGGCCAATTGCGAGCCCTCCGCGGCGGCGACGTCTCATTCAAATGTCTGCCCTATCGACTTGCGATGGTACTATAGAGGACTACCATGGTGACCATGGGTGACGGGGAATCAGGGTTCGATTCCGGAGAGGGAGCCTGAGAAATGGCTACCACATCCAAGGAAGGCAGCAGGCGTGCAAATTACCCATTACCGACACGGTGAGGTAGTGACGAAAAATAACGATACAGGTCTCTTTTGAGGCCCTGTAATCGGAATGAGCGTATCCTAAACCCATGGGTGAGGACCCATTGGAGGGCAAGTCTGGTGCCAGCAGCCGCGGTAATTCCAGCTCCAATAGCGTATATTAAAGTTGCTACAGTTAAAAAGCTCGTAGTTGGATCTTGGGAATCTGCTGGCGGTCTGTCGCGAGGCGAGTCACCGCCTGTCCCAGACCCTGTCTACCAGCGCCCCCCGGATGCCCTTGGCTGGGTGTCCGTGTAGGGGTCCGGAGCGTTTACTTTGAAAAAATTAGTGTTCAAAGCGGGCCAGCTTTTTGCCAACCCGTGATCTGGTGGCGTTATTCCCATGACCCGCCGGGCAGCGTGTGGGAAACCACAAGTCTTTGGGTTCCGGGGGGAGTATGGTTGCAAAGCTGAAACTTAAAGGAATTGACGGAAGGGCACCACCAGGAGTGGAGCCTGCGGCTTAATTTGACTCAACACGGGAAACCTCACCCGGCCCGGACACGAAAAGGATTGACAGATTGATAGCTCTTTCTCGATTCTGTGGGTGGTGGTGCATGGTTGGTGGAGCGATTTGTCTGGTTAATTCCGATAACGAACGAGACTCCTTCATGCTAAATAGTTACAGGGCCATTTGTGGTTGCTGTACAACTTCTTAGAGGGACAAATGCCGTTCAGTCACGCGAGATGGAGCAATAACCACTCGATCAGCTGCCATGTACCCAAGTGCCAGGGGACAGCTGCACGAGAAGAGGTAGCTCAGGGGGCCCACAGGTGCTCCTGTTGTGAAGCTTCTTTTGCAACAGAAAGTGGCCTGAGCCAACACAAACGGCAGGTCCACCTTACCGAGCGGAACATGGAAAGAATGTTCCACACAGTTATTACCGGGGCAAAAGTTTTTGCACCAAGGCAGCTGGCTGGAGTGTGTCTGACTGGCTGGCGGAACAGAAGCGGGCAGCCGGGCAGGATCAGGGCAGAGCAATGCCCAAAACCACGGCCTGGAGGTTAAAAAAAGAGGCTGCAGCAGGAGAAGGCAGACAGGAAGGCAGGTATCATGCCCAAGTACAGAAAGCTTGCCCTTTTAGCCATTTGTCATCTCTGTGACCAGCCACGGCAATAGGCCTACGGTCACAGCAGATATAAAGGAATCCCCTTTTGCTCGTTACACGAGGGCAAGACTGTCGAGCTGGGGCTCGCTGAGCAAGGTGCGACGGATCGCGAGGAACAACCAGGCACGAGTGGGGAGACTGCAAAGAAGTAACACTGTGTAGTCATGAGTTACTCTGTTCTTGCATTTGTTTTATTTTTTTAAATTAAAAATATTTATTGTATTCCCCACAATCTGTGTATTTATTACCATTTATAAGAGGCTGTTTCTGCGATTTTCTCTTTCTCGCTGATTTTATTAAAGCATCTTCTTTACCGTCGTACCAGAGCAATGATGAGCACAACACATTTGAACAAACCAGCTTGGTTTTTTTTAACTGACTTGTGCAAAATAGAAACAAATATTCTCGACAGTAGAAAAATAAATATTCTTTATAAATACATAAATATTATACTAGATTAAATACAAAGTACTTAATTGGAGGACACAATAAAAGTGCAACAACAGTGTGAGAGAACAGTAAGAATATATATTAAAAAAAAGTATAAGTACATACATAAGTTTATTAATAATAATAAAAAAAAGCTACTCCTTTGTGCCCTCTGCCCGCTACTCATCCACAGTCTTCCCCTCTGCTGTGGCACAGAAGAAAGTATTGTGCACCCTGGTGTGCCCAAACTCTTTAGTCTTTGGCTGCCCACACTTGGAGCACTTGTAGTGCATGTGGGTCAGCCGCGTTGGGACAGCCACACCGTGCTGCTTTGCCGACTCCTCCTCTGCTGCCTTCCTCCTTCTCCACTCTGTGGTCCGACTCCAGACCTTTCCCCTCTGGCCTGGCTGAAGGGGTGTCGGGTGGGATCAGGTGCAGAAGCTGCGGAGGTGGTGTCATCGCAGCCGCCAGCAAAGATGCAGAGTGGGCCATAAGTGCTGGTGCAGGGTACTGCAGGTGCAGGGTACTGCAGGGGAGGGGGCCGAATAGGGGGCCTTTTGTGTTCCGGCTCTGGGACGCGCTGCCTGGGCTCTGACAGCGGGATGGCTGCTGTCAGCCTCGGGTTGGGCACGGGGATTTCCATGGCCAGGACAGCCAGCTCCTGCTTATTTTGTAAGTTGTTATGCTTATAAAAATAAACACGGACAACAAATGAATAAAACACTTTAAGGATTCAGCACAAACCTTAGTTCAATAATAAAAACATTTAGGGGTGTAAGATCACCCTTATGTGATTAAATGTTTAACACATTAATTCAGGGGTCCTTACCACACAGACAGTGTGCGCTGATTAATCTCGAAGAGCTGAAGGGCTGTTGCTTCCATAAGCGCTGGACTGTTCAGGACCATCCTCCTGATCCTGCCATAGTCATGCAGGATGGCAGCCCAGCGGTTCACCTTCACCCCGGCGATCTTTTGCAAAGAGCTGCGAAAAGACGAAAACCCAGAACAATTAGAATTACACATTAAAGAGCGTGTGTTCTATTTAACCCTTCTTTCTGCGTGCATGGTGCCCTTACCGCTTTAAGCTCTCCGTGCCGCTGCACACAACGGTCTTCGAGTGGCTGGCCTTAAACTGTCCCTCTGGGAGCCGCTCCCTGTGTCTCGGTAGGTAAGAGACACGTTGCCTGTCTGCCTCTGGCAGAGAGTTCCAGAGGGCGACAATGTCAGCAACGTGCCTCTCGGAGACGCAGGGTTCGTCACGCAGCTCCACGAGGTGCCTGGCCAGCCTGACCACACGGTCGTACCCAAGGGCTCCATCGGGGCCTCTGAATACCTGAGAAAATATAGAGTGGGCCATAAGTGCTGGTGCAGGGTACTGCAGGTGCAGGGTACTAGGGGAGGGGGCCGAATAGGGGGCCTTTTGGAAAAACGGGGGGATTAATTAAATTCAAGCGTGTGTTGTTCTCAAAAACATTTTAACATGTGATTAAATGTTTTTTCAGCACGTTAATAACACAGACAGTTTTCACTTACGTCCTGCATCGTCCACCCCCCGGATGTTGCGAAAAGACGACCACCGAGGGGGGGAGGGGCATGGGTTCTATTTAACCCTTCTTTCTGGTTGGGGCCCTTCCGCTTTACAGACAGAGCTGGGGGCCTTAAACCGGAGGAGCTTCTGGTTCGGTAGGTAAGAGACACGGGCAGACGGGTAGTTCCAGGGGCGACAATGTCAGCAACGTGCCTCTCAGGGTTCGTCACGCAGCTCCACCACGAGGTGCCTGGCCAGCCTGACCACACGGTCGTACCCAAGGGCTCCATCGGGGCCTCTGAATACCTGACGGGGAAAACGGGGATCAAGCCGTGTTTGTTTCCGAGGGTCAGTTTTCACTTACCTGCATCAGCGGGTTTGTGTAGTGTCAAGGGGGGTATAATTAATTAATCAATTCATTGATTAATCAATTATTAATTGTTATTAGGATATTAGAGGGCATAGTTTAGCTTAATTGAAGCACAAACCATGATTGCCATCTTATCCAAACTCAGAGTTCTTTTCCGAGACATCTAGTGATCTGCACGCTTGTCACAATATTGAGTCATATATCCAGACTACTTTTAAGAAAAGCAGTTTATTTACAGCACATTAAACAACACAATAAACATTAAATAACAAATGCACTTGATATGCATAATGGGAAGTCTAGGATTATCACGTTCACCTACAAAAGAGACCACATGAGTTTACTGAAACTCAGAGGGAGCTATTTTGTGGAGAATGAGCAGAACTGAACTTAAAATCTGAATCTAAGATAATATTAATATAAAGCACGGCATCAATAAACACAGCACCGAGGACTGGACCACAGAACTGAACTTTGGTTGTGTCACCTTGAAACTGTCGTGCAGGCTGGTCTGGTCGGGGAGGTGGTCCTCCGTTGACCCATGCGTTTGGGTTGGCACTGCTGGCTGGGCCTTGGTTTGGCCTGCCGTCTTCCCCGTGAAGTGGGTCGGCGTGGAGCTTTCCTTTGCGTTGAGTCGTGCGGCCTCTGGTCACGTGTCCTGGCGTCTGGCAGTCAATGCTGGCTTGTCCGGTCCACGACTCTGTGGTCAGGTGAGCGGACCGCGCGCTGGCTACATCTTGGTTTCTTTGGAGGGCTCTATTGAAGGGACTGGCTGAGTCTGCTTCTAGAAGATCCATCTTCCACTGGTCATCGTCTTGGAGTGCCGGAGTATAGCGTACTCTGGGCCTGAAGAGTGTGGAGCGGAGTAGGAGTGAGTGGAGAAGAGAGAGAACCTAGCCCTCTGAGAGAGGGTCTAGCCAGTTCTCTGAGTCTCGTGATTTAACACCAGTCTTGGTGATTGTCTTTTGAATCATGACTCAACTCAAGTTTAATAACTATAACTACACATGTGAGATTCTATACTACTAATAAAAGGACGAAAGCATGAAGAACGTTAGTACTAATGTTGGTTAAATAAACTAGGCCGCATCTTAACAATTCTAACATATAAAGAGAGAGGGGGGAAAAAGAACATATTCAAATGATAGTTCTAAAATGGATCCTGACTGGGTTTGAATTATAAGTTGACACTTTAACCAACATTAACAGCAATTAACAGAGCAATTTGAACAAAGGGTGTTTTGGGAAATGTAGATTTAGGAGATTCCTTAAGAGTTCCTAAGAGTCTGTTTCTAGGATCTTCTTAGAAGTTTGGAAGTTGTAGGTATGCAGATAGATTGATACAGAGAGGCCCTTAGTTCCTGTCCCTAACTGGCAAAAGGGGCAGATAAGGGCCACGTTTGATCTTAATGATCTGTTTTCTCCATCAATGGCCTGTTCTTGGAGAAGTTTACGACTTGATGACTGTCTATTGAGAGCCATTGTTTCCCAAGTCATAAATAGGGTCTTATCTCGTGACACCTTAGCAGACAAGATTTTGGCCCCCTGGTGTGCTGGAGCCTCTGGGCTGACTGAGGGTGCATGACCATGTCAGTGGGGTTTAGCCCCAGTCTTTAACAAAGTTATTGTTTGTTCACTCAAGATTTTGTGAACAGTTATAATATAGCTGCGGAAGACCTCCCCTTTGCTCGAGAGGTATGAGGGTCACACTTCCTGACGTTTTGTGGAGGTGACCAGTCCCAACTGTTAAGAGAAAAAACAGATGCTATCGGATCCTCTTTTAATGGGTCTTCATGATCATATGGAAGATGGATATTTAGTTTTTATTAACCAAAACGGCTAGATCATTACAGGCAATTGGTGGGGTCGCCTTCAGGTAAGGGCTCGTCTTTGAGCCCCATATCCTCCAATTCCACGTCTCCATCTGGGGCGACCTGGTCACGGCCGATGTCCTCCCTCAGCTCCCTGCACTGCTGGGAGTAGAGGTACTCGACACCAATCAGCTCCCCTGAAACAGAGCGATAATTGGCCTCCAAATTAAAAAAAAGCAAAACATGCTGGCGTTATCTCGTATGCGGCGATTTAGGCAAAATGAAGTACCTGTGTACTTCCCAGGCTTGGTGCAGTCCTCAACAAGCTTGCAGCCGAGCAGTTGCTGGCTGAGCTGGTTGAGGCTGTGCTGCAGGCGGCCGCTGTAGCACCGCAGCACCTGCCCTGCCTGGTCTGCCGCTGCTGCCGCGTGGTCCTCACTCCACCTCACCAACCCCTCCAGGAGGTACGCCTGGAAGTTTTCTGCATTAGCAGAAGTACCTGTGAAGCAAAGAAAGCACATTGTAGACAGCTCCCGACAAGCGCACACACTGTGAGAAAAACACATCTATAAAAATCTATGATCTTACCAGGTAAGTTGTTGTTGTTGTTGTTGTTGTTCAGGTGGAGGTGGAATGACTCCAGGGAGGTGGACCCACGCGCGCAGTGGTACACAGGGAGGATGACCCCACCTTTTGGTGACCTGTCCCGTCTTAGCATATAGCTGGAGTCCTGGAGGATCCTGGACGCAAGAAAGGTGTTGCCCCTGGATCTCCCAGATGGCACCCATCCTTTCAGCGGCGAGCAAGGGGATGCCCATTGTGTCCATCACTCCGCGGAAAGCAGCCAGCAGCTGGCCGATGAGCTCCTCAGTCTCCTGTGCCCCACGTGCGGTGGTGGCGACAGTGCCAAGCAAGCAGCTCTGGCGTCAGCTTGCTGTTGAGCAGCTCCTCGGTCAGGCCCACGATACCTTGTTTCTCCTCCATCTCCGCCTGTACAGCCACATCCGCTGCATCCCACTCAAAAATGCAGGCGGAGAGCTTCGCCATGAAGACACCCGTGGTGACACCCACAGCGAACCTTCGCATCAGGTGCCACACGTCAAGCCGGACGACCAGCTCCTCCCACTTGTGGAACATGGCCGCTGACCTGGATCTCCCCGTTCCAGAACGGCAGTCCCTTCCCACGTGCAGGAGGGACTCCAGCGCCGGTGTAGCGCGTCATCAGACCCGCTGCCATGGGCAGCAGCCCGGTGCCCTCGTGAGCTGTTAGCACAGACATGAGTATTTGTCTCTGCTCGTTGCCCACATTTGGTCACCCAGGCCGCTGTCCCGCTGCAGCTCCAGCCAACTTTTTCACCACCTGAATACAAACACACAAATACAGTTGAAAATATATAAACACATGCCACCAAATATATATATATATATATATATATCTCTCTCTCTCTCTCTCTGCACTTTTAAGAGTGACCACCAGCACCCTTTTGACCCCAGACATCAACCTTTAACCTTGAAGTCGCACTAATTGCTTACCGGTATGTGAGAATAGCTGGAAACCGTGCGCGGTGTGCTGGGTCCAGCTGTTCCAGGATGTCCTGCGACCACCCTGCCACCTTCTTCAGACAATGATAGCACTCCAGGTACTCGGTGAGCTCGGAGATCCTCCTGACTGTCTTGTACAAGCCGCAAGATGTTAAGTGCTGGCCGACCCATTGGCAGTTGGCCTGCTTGCACAAGAGCTTGAATGCCCACATGCAGTAGGGCATCCACAGACAGAAGGCGTCAGGGGAAGATGGCGGTTGATAATGGACAGGGCGTGGTGGCGGTGGGTACCACCGCATCTGAAGGCTGTCACTAAGAACGGCATTCCCTGCCTTGTCCCTCATAAACAGGGCACGGCTCACCCAGTCATGCTGCTCCTTAGGGAGATGCTGCTTCCAGCTCTGTGGGAGCACGGGACCCTACAGAAAACAATGCATAGAGGTCAGCATGTTCTGCTCTGCACGTGTGGTGTTGGCATGCAGCAACAGAACAATGCGCAGGAGCGATAACCTCACCTCAGGATTAGCACGAGGTGCCTCACTCTTCTGCATGACCTTCCTCAGAGAACGAGATGGGGTTGGCGGGGCCGGCGGTATGGCTAGAGCTGATCGAGGAGCTGCAAATGTCATAATACAAGTCAGTCTTTTCCCCCCTTTTTTGTACTTGTATTCTATTCTACTGCCTTGTTAATTTAACGATGATTAAAAGAAGAAATGAATGAAGCGGAACTGCAGGAATGAACAACAGGAGTAAGTGGAAGCTTTAAGTGAAGCACAGGTGAAGCCACCCAGTGACAAGCATGGAGACAGGGCATGCGCGCTACAGCCAACTAAGCCGCAAGCACTACACGCAGGGCTGACGTTCGACAGGTCGGTCGCTAAACCTACATTAACCTCTTCTTGAATAAAAACATTTACGTATGTATAACATTAAATACACAATCATTAATTCAGATCTTTTTGGAAACAAACACATGCCCTGACAAAGAAAACGGATCACGAATCATTAGAAATATCATACTATTGCATGGGCTAAATCGTGAGCTTGCTGAAATAAAACTTACCAGGAGCTTTACGAGACTGTCTCTCCTTGG
This sequence comes from Prochilodus magdalenae, assembly GCA_024036415.1. NCBI lineage: Eukaryota > Metazoa > Chordata > Actinopteri > Characiformes > Prochilodontidae > Prochilodus > Prochilodus magdalenae. Next base: position 556,256 of record JAMWET010003914.1, on the reverse strand, counting down.
ACAAGGCTCGACAAGGCAAAGGAGAGTCAGGAGCTGCTGCTGAGGTCGAAGAGCCATGGACCTTGCTCTGGTCCTTCTTCTGGATGTACTTTCTCAGAGCATCCATCCTGATTCCTGGCTTGCTCCTCCTGCCTCCCTGAGCCACTGGACATAGCTGTTTAAAAGACAGAATCAATAATAGAAGCCACCTGAAAGACACTTCTACACATTCTACACTGTCACGACTGCTAAGAGTTTTAATGCACCTTCACCTCTTTTTCTCCCTGTCCGTAGACTCAAAGCTCCTTATAGGTGCACATCTTGTGTGCACCAAAGCCCGCCAAGCAGTCATCTGCCAGTGTACTCCGCTGCCTTATGGCCTTGGCAACCTCAGGATAGAACCTGGCATACCTGAGGAATGCGTCCTTATTGGTCCTAAGGGCAGTGTCACTCAAGTCGCCAGACTCCAGCTCCTTCTGGTGCCCGGACAGGACCATGACGGCATACCCTAGGTCGTTCTCCAGGAGCCACTTGAAGGATTTCCCTCTGTACTGGCCAAACTGGAGTGCGCTCTCACTCGCGACCAGCTGGTTGTCCTGGAGATCTCCTCATCCGGCCACCACTCTGCGCTAGGCCTCTGCCCAAACGACAGGCGGTTCCTTGACCTGGAAAGGGGTCCCCGACCCGATGCGGGTCAAGTGCTCCCTTTCCACAGCTAGTGCTGCGGGTGACGCCCGCAGGGTGAGTTCATCATCGTTCTCCCACCAAAAAGTTGACCTGGAATCTATACGGGAAAGCACACATTTATTTTATTTAGTAATGACTAATATGTAAGAGTACAATCAAAATAGAACGCAATAAGCAGGTAGCATGCTAACTCGTCGCCACAATTGAAAGATTACATCGAGGGGAAAAAAAAAATAAATAAAAAAATTTGTTCGAAAGATTCACTCGAGAACTATAAAACATAATGTATTAGATCGCGGTAAGCAGGTAGCATACTAACTCGTCGGCGCATTTAAAAGATCATCTCATACATGACGTCGAGCGAATAAAAGTACAGGACTTACCTTTGTAAAGTGCTTAAATCAACCGATGTACATGCAAGTCTGGAGGTGACTTGCATAGTGCAGGATCGTGTGGTAAAGCCAGCGTGAACTTTTGTAGTGCTTGTGCACTATTGTATTATTGTAGCAATTGTACTGCATGTGGGTCAGCCGTGTCCAAGGCCTCAGCTGCCTTCCTTCCTCTCCACTCTGGACTCCAACTCCAGACCTTTTCCTCCTGGCCTGGCTGAAGGGGTGTCTGCTAAGTGGTACTGGTGTAGTGTGGTCAAGGGCTGTAAATAGAAGTGGGAACAGAAGCAGGAACTGGACACAGTCCCTTTCACAGAGCCTGCCCAGACAGGTGCAGATGAGAGAGAACACAAATGACAATAATAAACAATGTGGCAGTATGGCCACGAGTGGTTGATGTAATGAGGCTGCCACAAGGAATTTGGAGAGAACAATAGGTAAGAACGTAAAACAATAGGTACTAGGTTCCTGTCGCCCTATAATGATAGCTACACTTTAGCAGTGACTGTCCACCATCTTCCCTCATGCCCCATAAGCCCCTCCCACTACATGGAGCATACCATCAATGGGGCAACCTGAAAGAGCATGGGACAGAATGTCAGCTCCTGAGCTCATATGGTAATCATATACATTACCAGGTTTTACACAAAGACTCTACACAAAGCTAGCTTTATAATATTAACTAACGTTACCCAAGTGTAGGAGTCGTGAGATGTAACTAGTGATGTCTGGTGCTTTGACATCAAACACTGACTGGGAATTCAGGACAAACATTTATTAAATACATTTTTAATTAATGTTTTAAGGGTTCAAGATTTTCAAAACATTAATTTAGGGGGCCTTACCATACGGACAGTGTGCCGCAAGCCCTGGACTGCTCAGGACCAGCCTCCTGATCCTGCTGTAGTCCTGCAGGATGACAGGCCAGCGAATGGCACACAGCTCCAGGGAGATGCGGCTTGCGTGAGGCCACTGCGCAGGCCCTGTGCCTTGGCCCAGCAAACGACTGTAAAAATACAAAAACCCTGACATGTAGTCTATAAAATCCTTCTCTGCGTATATGGTGCCCTTACCACTTCGAGATCCCTGTGCTCCCCGCTGCAGACTGTAGTCTTCGAGTAGCAGACCTTAAACCGTCCCACGAGGAATCGCTTCCTGTGTCTCGGGAAGTAAGACACGTTACCTGGGTTCATCGCGCAGCTCCACGAATTACCTGGCCAGCCTGACCACACGGTCGTACCTAGGGGCTCCATCGGGCCTCTGAATACCTGAGAAAATAAAGCAGAAACACAGAGAAAGGGGATTCATTTCATTCAAGCGTGTGATGGGTCGGTTGTCGGACGAAGGTGGGAAGGGAGAAGCTTCTGCCTCCGCACGGATGGCGAGCGCCCAAAAGCGGGCGATGGTGGGGTGGATGGCTTGGTGCAGTCTTCAACAAGCTTGCAGCCGAGCAGTTGCTGGCCGTGCTGCAGGTGGCCGCTGCAGGCCCTGCCTGGTCTGCCTCTGCTGCTGTGTGGTCCTCATCCCACCTCACCAAACCTTTCAGGAGGTATACATTATACTGCAATTTATCACGTCTTCGAAAATAAAAAAATAAAAACAAACCCCACCGAAGAGATCAAAAGATACACACTTTAAAAAAAAAAAAAAGACATTTTAAACCGTATTAGATAAAAACGTACTGAGATCGCGATAAGCAGCTAACATGCTAACTCGCCGCATTTGAAAGATCCACTGCGACATATTTTGTTGAGCGAGCACGCAATGTAGAGCCTAGATCTATTTATTTAAAGTAACAGACTTACCTGTATAAAGGTTACCTGTATTACCTGCGCTGAACGTATCGATGCTCTCAAGAATCGTGAGAATAAATTAACAGTCCAGCTGGACGCTGTTAGATATTCTAAGCGCCCCGCCCAGTCTGGAGGAGCCTTGGAGTTCGCGACCAATCCCGCGAGACCGTTTTGAAACAAATTGTCAGCAGGTCATGTGACCAAATACGTTGTTTGTCCCAACATGTGAACATTTTTCACCAAAATGTTTTTTTTACAAGTAAACCTTGGGCTAACTCTGGAGGGAGTGGCTTTCGATAGCAACGCGAGAAACGTTTTCCCCACCAGTCAAACGGTGGATATTTATCTCAGTACAGTCTGACTGAAAGACATCAGGTGCAAGACTGTCAGCAGTGATGGGCACAGCAGCTCTTTTAGATGAACTGAATCATTAGAATCAATTCACTAAAAAGACTCGTTCACCGAATCGTTCAGTGCTTGGCAGGAGGAGCCTGCGACTCCGACCCACTTAACTGATACCCTGCTGAACGGTTCATGTTTCAGTTTAGTTCACGGCTTCCGGGACCAGGAGACGAGAGTGTTGTAAAAATCTTCTATTCATATATTTGTTGCCATAATCTGAAATGTGTAATAATAATAATAATAATAAGCTGTAATTCATATTTTTTTTTCTGCAATTCTCGTATTTTAATTCTATTCATAACATTGACATTTGTACATTTGTTCTACCACAATTTTTTCAGCCAATAATCACTCACTTATGTTTATTTCTATTGCTACTTGTTTTATACAGTACTTGTTACATGACATGTTACATGACATTTTAGTTTGTTTCTAGAAACTAAATCTGTTAAAACAAGGGGGAGGTGTGTGTTTATGTTTATATGGCTTGACTCCATGCGAGTGAGTGGCAGCGCAAACGTGAATCACGTCCTCAGCAACAGTTCTCTGGGTGGCAGCGCGAATGTGAATCACAGTGTCAGTACGTTCAGTGAACGAATCAGTGAGTGAACGGGAGCCCTCAGTTCAGTGAACGAATCACTGAGCAAGCACAGTTCCCTCGCAATGAGAGTCTCTGCCACCAGATTCGCGGGTGATTCAGTGATTCACAGACCACACAGCAGTTCCCCTGCCGGCCTGCACGGTCGCTGCTGAGCTCAACTACTGAACTGAGAAAGGAACGAATCAACTGAGGTAGTGGTTCGATTCAGTACGTTCACTCAAATGATCAGTTCATTCGAACGAATCGTTCGCCACGTTGACGTTGTAAACCTGCACTTTTGTGAAGCAGTGTTATGAGAAAGTTGACAATGTTTTGTGATTGCTAAGATATGAGTCTGTATCCACTAAACAGGTGATGTTAATCATTGGGTTACAGGAAGTGAGCCTTTATTTTGGAGGTAGGCACCATTTATTGTGTTAGCTTAGCATAGGAGACTACAGCTTAAATCATTACAGAACAGGGTTTATTTTGTGAGGTGAGGTTATTGTCTATACTTGTCATAAGAGAGCAACAGTTAGTTGAATATAACCTGTACTGGGATTTTTGGATCTCTTTAGCTAAGCAAAGTTACTAACTTACTATTTTTATCTACTTATTATTATTATCGTACTTTGCATCAGTACAGTTTCTGTTAGTTGGAATTGAACCTGTTCTGGGTGGTAAACAGGTGAGCTAATGCTAACTGGCTGCTCTGGCCTGGTTTAGCAGCATTGTTTATCATTTAGAAAGTGGGCAAACAGATCAAAGCTTTAATGGCAAAGGGGTGGTGGATAGAAAAATGTGCACTGCTTAGTTTATTCAGTGTTTGTGTGAGCAAACTGTCCTTTTTTATTTGTTTTTTTATTGTAATATTGCAGCAGAATGCGCTAATACAGTAAACTAAAGCCTGCTAAAAATGAACCAATATGGTTAATTAACTGTGCTGGACAAAGTCTAGCTTTGTGAGGAACCATGTCCATGTGGTACTCTCCAGGCCTGCAGTGCATAAGAGGCCTTGTTTATTAACGTCAAGCAAAATACATATCACAATACATACAAACCGGATTCCAAAAAAGTTGGGACACTAAACAAATTGTGAATAAAAACTGAATGCAATGATGTGGAGGTGCCAACATCTAATATTTTATTCAGAATAGAACACAAATCACAGATCAAAAGTTTAAACTGAGAGAATGTATCATTTTAAGGGAAAAATGTGTTGTTTCAAAATTTCATGGCGTCAACAAATCCCAAAAAAGTTGGGGCAAGGCCATTTTTACCACTGTGTGGCATCCCCCCTTCTTCTTACAACACTCAACAGACATCTGGGGACAGAGGAGACCAGTTTCTCAAGTTTAGAAATAGGAATGCTCTCCCATTCATGTCTAATACAGGCCTCTAACTGTTCAATCGTCTTGGGCCTTCTTTGTCGCACCTTCCTCTTTATGATGCGCCAAATGTTCTCTATAGGTGAAAGATCTGGACTGCAGGCTGCCCATTTCAGTACCCGGATCCTTCTCCTACGTAGCCATGATGTTGTGATTGCTGCAGAATGTGGTCTGGCATTATCTTGTTGAAAAATCACCAACCACAACAACATCCGGAGGATACGACCCTTCCTTCCTCAGGAAGCCACCCAGCTGCTTGTCCAGTCTCTGGTCATTTCAAGGCTAGACTACTGCAACTCGCTCCTGGCTGGTCTACCTCTGCGGGCCATCAGGCCCTTGCAACTTGTTCAGAACGCTGCAGCTCGTCTCATCTTCAACCTTCCAAAGTTCACCCATGTCACTCCTCTGCTGCGTTCCCTTTATTGGCTTCCTGTCGTTGCCCGCATCAGATTTAAAACTCTGGTACTGGCCTACAAAGCCAAGAATGGACCAGCGCCTCCCTACCTTATGGCAATGGTGAAGAGTCGAGCTGTACCTCGAGCCCTTCGTGCTTCAAGTACAGCTAGTCTCGAACCGCCATCCCTAAGGACACATGGAAGACAAGCGTCCAGACTCTTCTCTGTCCTGGCTCCCAGATGGTGGAATGAACTCCCACTGGGGGTCAGAACAGCGGAGTCTCTCGCGGTCTTCAAACGCAGACTGAAGACCCATCTCTTCGTAAAGCACTTAAGTGAGTGAGCTCTAGCAGACGTGTAAATTGTGTGTATTGTGTGGCAATTTAATGACCTTTTTGTATTGCACTTATAATGACCTTTGTCAATGTGTATTGTGTTGCACTTATAATGACCTTTCTCTAGGTACCAGCACTGGCCCCCTGTTCGGGCAGTGTCGTGGTGGGTTTTAGGCTCTAAACTTCCTACTAGCTGGAATATTATCCAACAGAACACTTAGCACGGTTGTAAGTCGCTCTGGATAAGAGCGTCTGCTAAATGCCTTAAATGTAAATGTAAAAATGCAGGGTCTTCCCTGAAAGAGATGACGTCTAGATGGGAGTATATGTCCTAGAACCTGAACATGGTTCTCTGCATTAAAAATTCCTGAAGGCAAAATGTATGCATGTTCCCATTTATATTCCACTTTCCTGTGTGCTGAGGAACTGTTTAAATACAAATGGTGGTGGGGAGGGGAGGTTAAGTACAAGGCCAGATTACATCAGTTATTTATCAGCATCTGTGTAATGCACAAATCAACTTATAGATTGACAAATCGATCAGACAATTACGTTTTACCCACAAATGCTCAAGATGTGCATTGATATACAGAAAAAAAGTTTTAAGTGTTGTGGAGAATGTGATGTTTTGGGGTTGATTTTCCTCCAGAGGGCATGGCAACCTTGTTAAGATGCTGTACATGGCATCGTGTACTCTATAAAGTACTAGATTTTCAATGAAAATCTGTCTTACTCTGCCAATACCCTAAAGCCATGTTTGGGTCTTCCAGCAGGAAAGTCATCCAAATCACAAAAGACTGTTAATAATCAAACTCTTTCTTTTCCCTTTAGCATTAGCAAGGGATGTGAGACCTTGATGATGATCTGAAGATGTTCCGTATTGAGGAGTGGTCTTATTTTCTTTCCTCTGTGCTATCCCGTCCAATCAAGCATTATAAAAAATGTTTTTTTCTGTTATGTTGCCAAAACCGACATGTAATACTCTGAGATACATGAATGCTGTCTACTACTTGTGAAGCAGATCACATGTCGGTTATGGTTGTAGTAGGATAGTTATGGTTATTTCCCCTCAAATGTTCAGTGTTAGTTTCACCTAATTAACCACAGTCCAGTAGTTGTGTAGCTGACTGTATATCAAATGACAAACCTGAGGCACATTGGTAAAACCACATTAGGTATATGACTTTCTCTTGCAATTAGTTTGCTGCTGTTAATGTTTTTATAAGCTTAGCAAATAAGCTTATAATAAATTGGTAGGTTTATTGTGGAAGGTAGCAACTAAGACAAGCAACATTATGTGAAGTTATATTAGTTTCATTACACAGCAAATTACACACACAAACTGTTCATATTGAAGGTTTGTACATGCATATCCAGTCAGAGACGCACTGAAATCGGTTTATCATCATTTATGCAATCAAAGTCAAAGGAAAATACTTCAGTGGATACCATTAATAAAAAAGTACAGATTACAGTTTAATGGGTCACAAAATAGCTATACAGAGAGACAACCTGCTTTTACACAACACGATCACCCTTCTTTTAATTAACCAGTATCTGTTAATTATCACCAGTCTTGGACTTCAGTACTATCTCCTGGGCACTTAATTCATGCCATTGTTCTCTAGGTGTGTTTGTATAACGTCATGTTTGCATCATCAACATCAAATCGTTTTTTTCCTAAACATAAAAATATTGCTCTTGTACCATAGATATCGCTTTACTACGCTTTAAATGTTGCACGCAGAAATTACTAATTCGTAGATTTTATAGAGGAAAAAGTAATACTACATCATAAAAAAATGCAAATCTTTGCAAATTGAAGATGATTAGTTTTTGTGAATTTACATTCTATTCTGTAAATGCACAACAGCTGTGTAAAATTAGAGGATATGTGTGCTTTATTTACATGTATTTTTAACAGTGTATATAAAAGCGTATATGTTATACGTGGATTGTGGGGTATTGTTACATGAAGATATTAGCATGTGTAGTTTTACTATCTGTTGCATTTACATTGAATTGTTCTGCATAGAGTTTGAGTGACCAAGTTTTTCATTGATATTCTGAATCCAGAAATACTAACACAACATGTACACATCAAATGAAAATATTGTCTACACAGTCAAAACAATACACCATCAATAATAAATTTGAATGCAGACTGGAGAGTAGTGAATCATAAAATGGCTATATGAAAAGACTATTTTGTATAAAGTCTATTATACAAAATGTGTCTCCTGAATGAAGAGACTGCACAATTCTCTGATTATCCGAACAGGCTGCTACATTGTAAAAATAATGACCTTGTGTTTTGCATGCAGACCAGATTTCACATAGACATTATTTTGCTGAAACAGATGCGGGAAATTATTTGTCCTGTTCATGATCTAGCTGTAATTCATTGGTGAGGTTCACTGACGGCAAGTCCTACTTTTATGGTCTAGCTATCTTCATATTGAATGTCATAGGCAAGTGGACCGTCGATGGCAAAGCCTACATAGAAGGACACTTTCTCTGTGCTGTGCCCACTTCTTATTCCTCCAAGGTAGGTAGGTCGGACAGGGATCTGCAGCTTGTCATACTCTGCGTAGAGCTCCCCTTGCTCAATAATACCCTTTACTCTAAGGAGCTTGTCTTTAGTTCCCTTTTTCTTGAAGATATCTGCGCTCTGCCAGAGAATATTTCGCCAAGAAACACCACTGAAACCACTGTCAAGAACTGTTTTGGAAACCAACCTGTCTAATCCATCTGTCTTTCCCAGATATAAGTGGGCAACTGGGGCTCTTGCTCTAAAGATGGGAGAGAGTTGCTTTCGGGATGCATTTCTTATCTTTTCCACATATGTAGCTATTTGCTTGTCAGCATGTGTCTTTCCAGGCCACATTAGCAGCATTGCAAGAAAGTAGGGTTCTGGATACTGATGTGATAATCCAGCTTCTTGTAAAATTTCCCTCAAAAGGTCATTCAGCTCTTTCTGGGATTTTGCCAAGTGAGATTTTGGTTGGATCAGTTTAAGGATTATGTGTGAGAGCAAATGATTGGTCTTGTCCTGAAGAGATTTGGTGGTACAGTTCTGGTAGATGAAGGAATGTTTTTCAGTAATTCGTTCGATCATGTCTTTCCGGACCTCCAAAAACTGTAGAATTCTTGAGAAATAGTTTGCCCTGTTTTCTTCAAGGAACATCCTGCATTCTTCGATTTCCATGTTTAGGCTTAGTTTGGGCTTACGTGTTTTTGCACTGAGTTTTTCCTCAGATGATGAACAGAACAAAGAGATATAGTTTTTAAAGTGATCATTGATCCAGTTCCTGTTTTTGTTCAGCTTTTCTGTGTCGACCACACCCTTTTCTCTGGTGTAGGTGAAGAACACCTCAAGGAATTCAAAAGCTGTGTCAACATGTGACTTTAGGGAAATAAGAAATGGCTCATACTCCTTCAGGACATCAGCAAAATTCTTGTTGGCAGGAGTACTGGGAATTGAAGACAATGGCATCTTTCCTTTGAAAAACTGCTTAATGTACTCATTTTTCATGGGGTCATTCTCCTGAAACAGTGGAAGCCCCCTCACAATGTCAAAGACTGTCATAGCAATGTCAATCTCATTCATGTATCCAGATATATTGTAGATGTTCTGCTTCCAGTGACGTCTCTCCTCAGTATCAGCATTATCATCTGTCTTTGCCAAGATCTGCGCTCTTTGGAAAGCTTTTATTGCGGCTTTAGCTAGCTCGAGAAATTCTTTTAAATCCTCAGGCGTGTGGGGTTCCTTCTTTTGCTTTTTCCCCTCAATTTTATGTTTTAGTTCATTCCGTGAGACTTGTCCAACAGTGTCAACAGTGTATGAATTTTCCTTGGTGGCTTTAGCATTGTCTGCCCATTCCTTCGCAAGTGCAAAGTTTCTCTCATTCAGGTAGAAGTGCCTTGCTAAAGCTTGGGGAATTGAGAAGTCTTTGTCGAATCTCTTTGATGCTTCAGTTAATATGTCTTGAATTTTTTTCAGTCCATCATTTCCAGATTTTATGTCTTCAATCAGTGGTGAAAACAGTGTGTCCTTCTCATCACCTTCAGTCTTGCGTTGTCTTGTAATCAGCATGCTCTTAACCGACTGCAGTAGGTTATCTTTGCCTATTCCTCTTTCAAAAAACAGGTCGGTGTGCAGCAAATTGAGGATTATGTCAGAACTTGGGCTGCTGTACCTCTCTTCTAAAACCTTGACACATTCTGCTGCAATACGTTGATGTACAAAGCGAATAGCTCCGTAAACTCCACATTCTTCAACTTGGAACTCAATTAGCAAGCATGAATAAGGCTCCATTTTATCTATTACAGATTCGCTTCCCCAGAGTCTCCTTTTAATCCCAAGAAAGTCCTCACACAGAGACACAGAGATTAACGATTCTGCTACATGTCTGTTAAGCAGTGCCAGTATAGAGAGCAACTGGGCTTGTCTGCTTCCAACATCAACATCTGTTAAGATGGTACCTGCAATGTTTGCCACATACTCCTGATTGAAGTTGGTTTTCATGATCATAAAACTGTAGAAGTTCTCTGGTTTGTCATGGACTTCTTGAAGCTCTTTAAGCTTTACTTCAAAGGCATTTTGTTCGTCCTTTGACAAAGCAGCCGTGATGTACTGGCTGCCATTTACACGGTTTAGGTATTTTTCTTTTGGACTTTTTGAGCGTATACAGTTCAAAATTACAACAAAAGCTTCCATTTCACCAATGGTTTTCCTTAAAGAGTGCTGCAGCTCTTGTGTGTTCTCTATGTCTTCCGAGTCTTCCACTAAAAGCAAGACTGGTGTTTTGAATGAACGCTCAGTTTTACAGCACTTCACCAGATAAGCGACTTGTTGCGCCACATCTGTTTTTGGGATCGTGTTATCTCTCAACACAGCACATCTGAACTCTTTTCTCAGATCCCACATCACATGCATGGCTAAAGTTGTGCCACCACATCCAGGATGATGAAAAAGGTTCACCATGACACATGTAGTTGTCGGGTCATTGGTTTGAGATCTGATCATTGTCCAGACATTGCTATGTTTATCCCGTTTTATAAAAGGCTTTGTTGGAGTTTTTTCTGAGAAGTAGAAATTCCACCATTCCACTTTGTCACCCCGATAGAATTCAGCCTCTTTTTTTATTTTGAAGTTTTGGAATTCTTCACTGTCCTCATCATACACATTTTCACACTGGTTCAAGCATAGGATATCTAGAGCAGGCATCGAATCCTCATCTATTTGTTTAAGAACCACAGAGCTTCCATCAACAGAAGGTAGTAGTCTGTCTGTTGTTTGGCTGTGTTTCTCAAGTATAGTTCCATTGATTTCACTGAGTTCTAAATCACAGATGCTTTGACCATTGATGTCTAGTTCTGTTCTGGTTTGGATGAAGTCTTTCCATTTTTGAAAAGTGTTGCTTGTTGTGCAAATGCTAATAATGTTGTGTGTTCCTCCAAGATTCTTGTAGAATGACATAAACGTGTCAAAGATTGGATCATTCATGGCTTCGACAATAGACAGAAGGAGAAATATCACCAAGAATCTGCCTCTTGGAAGGGTGTCTGGATTGCAGAGGAAGGAGACCATGTCCTGCACCTCTCCGGCTCTGTTTATTAACCACTTGCTAGGAGAAAGTGGTTTATCAGATTCCTTATCAATGTCCACTCGTCCATTGCACAACACCCAACTGGTCTGTTTGTACAAGTTTAGTTTTTGTATTATTGTTCCTGGGTCCCCACAAAACTGCCTTGGAGTGTGAAGGTTTGCAATTCTGTTTTGTCTGTAGTTGTGACAGGATCCATTTTTCACTGAATCTGGATCAAAGTCTAACACGCAGAATAATTTCAGTGCAGTCAGAAACTTTAGATCTTGCAGTTGTTCTGAATGACTTTTGTTCATTACAATTATGTAGTAATCATAATGAGCTCCTCCTCCACATGTCAACAGATTCTTTAATTTGTCTCCCTGATTCGATTTTCTTTTGCGTTCAGGCTTCTTTTCTGCCTCCTTTCTCATTGTGTCCAGAACATTCAGGTCTTCAGTCACTTTGGCTAATTCAGCCTGCATATCTCTGGGGTTCCCAATTTTGCATATGTCTCTGGTTGCAGCTCCATCTCTAATAAACAGTGATTGTCCTTTGCTTTTCTTCCACTGATTCTCTTCATCCAGAGTCTGGGTGTAGAATATTTTACCATGAACTACGCTGTGACTTGGAACAATGTCCACCTCTATGACGTATTTGCTAGATAAAGTGTTGTCACGGCCTAGCACTTCCACAAAGCGGGGTTGCCTGATGCATCTTTTTGCATCATCAGCATTGTCTTCAAAATATGATTTAATGCCCTGATTAAAGTGATCAATGACAATATCAGTTTTATCAAGGCTGACCCCCACAATCTCACCATGACCGTATGTAGAGTCCTTGGAGTCTGCTACACCAAAATGGATGGTCCCATTTGTCCTTGTGTTCATACATCCGGCTGCAAAGCGGAAAACCTCTTTGTTGATTTTTTTCTTCATTATGTGAATATCTTCTGCTCTTCCCAAAAACTTGTACTCGTGTACGGGGTCAACTAGATTACTCGGTCCTGTCTCTGGTGGTAATATATAGTTTTTAATATATCTGTGAGAGGCAGACTGCTGGTCAAACGGATAGAAACTGCACTGTTTTGATGTTCTCTGCTTTCTCTCAGCATTTTGAATTTCTGGTTTTGTTTTTGTTCTTGTGACCTGTGTTGTAAGTTCTTCTGGTTCTACAGATTCTTGCTCTCTGACTTTAGTAGGCAAATTCTTGGAAGACAATTCTGGTTTACTTTTGCTGTTCTCCATTTGTGGGGGTAATACTTTGAACATTTCTGTTGGTTCACTTTCAGTTATGTCACATTGTGTTTCTCCCACCTGAAATTCTGTTTCAGTCTCTTTTTTTGTAGGTGGTGCTTCATTTAGGCTTCTGGATGCTGAAATTGTACAAGGATTTGGTACACCTTTTTTGTTAGATTTCTTTTTCGATTTCTTAGTTTTTTTTCTTGATTGTTTTGCATCAATTGGCATGCTATCATTTGATGATATGTCTGACTTAGTATGCTTTGTTTGTGAACATCTAGGAGATGCAGAATTTGATTGTGTTGGAGAAGTGTGGGTGTGCATATCGGACACATTTTCATGAGAGTTAATGGAGACTAACTTCTCTAATGTGTTTATGATTCTAACAGCTGGACCATGCCTAATGCCTAATAAATCACATAAATCTTTTGGTTTATAGCAGATGAGTTCTTTTCCTGACACGTCCTCTTCATACAGTTTGTCAGCCCATGTTTGATCTACCTTCAGTTCCTCAGTCAGCCACTGGTGAACATCTTCTTTTGTCCACTTCTCGACTGTAGGAGGACGTTTAGTTCTGTGGCTCATTGTCCAAAGAGCAAAGACTTTTTCACTAAATCACAGGATTTAGTATGACTGCAAAAAGAGGTGCAGAATAATAGGTTAGAGAGTATGCTTTTGGTAGTGATTTGCTTAGAAGGTGGAGGCAGACGAAATTTGATACAAATTAGACAAATAGGACTCCCATACATTTAATGATTGCAATATTTACTAAAGATGCACGAGTACCACTTTTCCCTTCTGATAGCAATGCCTGATTCTCTTTGACCAATACTGATATAAAATTTGTATATATGTATGCTTTTTTTGCACTTTTAGTGTTTCTTTGACACTGCACCTTATTCTCTTATGTCCATGTTCAATCAGTTTTTTTTAAATATTGCATTAAAATTCATGCTTTCAATTTTTTTAGTACAGAGACATCAGTGTTCATGTTTCTGAAAAACGCTGAACTGGTATATAAAAGTCACAAAATCCAGTCTTTCTTTTTAGACTGAGTTGCATTGCTCAGATACATATCTGATTTACATATCTGATGTACAATATTTTAAAGCCACCTTTGATTTCATCAACTTTTACTCAGTAAAAAAATCTGCCTTTAAACTTGAGAGAAATAATGGATTGACATTTATTTTTAGAATTACTGATATTGACATAAAATATTTTATTGAGCAAAATAGTTCAAAACAAACATTACATCATTTAACGCTGAACGATGTTTCACATACGATTTTCCTTTTGTCTCATACATGTGTCCTGTTCACTAGTGTTTACATCTCTAAGCATCACACTGCTAGAGTTTAATAAATATTACAGTCGTTTACACTGTCGTTGCCAGCTGTTGAGGTGCAGATTTTCTCCCTCTTTTGCTGCTGATTTACGCAGTGGACTGGTGCATGCACACCACAAGCAGGGCTAGTGGACACACAGCCTTGTCAAGTGTTCTACTATGCTAACTGCCAAAAGAATAAAGGCTCATTATTACACAGAAAGGCTGATGGTTCTAATGTACACTCCCTCGATAACACCCTGGAATAATGTTAACTCAGACCGTAACTGATATGTCTTTTTAAAATTTAAATATGAATTAAGCCTATTGTTAGATTTGTAGCCTCCTAAGTGCATTTCTGTCTTATTCTGGTAAGACCAAGGTTTCCAAAGTGAAGTTATTGTTTGTTTATGAATGTCTAAGTAATGCATCTGATTACATGCTTACCTTACATTTCTTGAATCAGAAACCCCCCTATAACATACCAAAAAGAGTCATAACTTTCACCTGCCATTATCAGTAAAGGAATCTTAACTGCTAACTTGCTGATAAAGCCTTTCTCTGCTTTTAGCTCAGTGTGTACCACATCAAGTATGTTAGCCATTACATAAGCAAAATTTTCTCCTTCTAACATCATGTGTTGTTTAGCATTATCATCAGGATGCTGCATATTGTTTGTCCTTTGCAGACAATTAAACTAAATTATGTCAGTAACAACGTATGCTTTCTCATTGCATTCACTAGATTTTTTACTTTATGCACAGTATAGTAAGTGTTGGAAATGGGCCAGCCCTTCGCTATCTTTGATTGGTTTAGACCACGAAATGGGCTCTGTTTTTAACCACAGGGAGACTTTGAGTCGCGAAGACTTTTTCTTTTTTTCCCCCATCGAACGGCTGGTCGCACTGGTGCCCTCCAGTCCACATTTTACAGCTTTGTTAGTTTAGTTTCTGTTCCCAGGATGGGGGGCACCTTTTTTTTTTTTTTTTGCTGATGCATGCAAGCAGCCCAGTCCCCAGATAACCCACTTAGTTTATAGGTTTGGATCTGATGTACAATATCCATGACTGTAATGTTGTTGCCAAAGCACATAGCATTTTGAACCTGCCATAGCAAATCCATATTGGACACTGCATTCGCTACGCCATGCTCTTATGCATATGCTGGGTACTATTGATCAAAAATATTTCTGCTCTAAGAATCTGGCAGCACTGCTCCTTTTTGTTGGGTCCTGCTCCCACATACAGTGTGACCGCTGATGCCTCACGCATTATGGCAGTACAGAGCTATTCAGGGCTTCTGGTTCCCCACCTCACGTCAGACCACATCTTTCACTATGAGCTGAAAGTGGTATTTCTGACCCTGTGCCACTTTTCACCAGGATTACAGTCCTTATTCATAACTATATTCCATACTCTATGATTTACACCTGATTACTTTCTTAAATGTTGAGCCACCAGGTTCTCTTGATAGCCCCATTTCACACTAAGATGCTGTCTCCTGCAGGACAACACTAATCCCTTGTTCGGGCAAAACGTTTACAAAAATGCTAGCTCAAAAAGCAGTGCTCTTTATTTAGTTTAGTATGTTTAATCTAGATAAAAATAAATCTCATGTGTTAGTGTGTTTTAATGTAGGTCAAGGAATACTTCACAGACATCTTGGTCAAGGGCAGCCAGTAAGGAATGTGCTTGAAACCACATCTGCAGGTCCATAGGTGGGTTTTTGTTAATACACCTACCAGACTGGTTGACTAATGATTAATTGCTTTGATTACTGCAGTGGCTTCTTTACATGACATGTATAGGTCTACAGCACAATGATAATGGGGACTGTAGTTAAAGTACGTTAGTCAAACAAAAGCTGATTCCATGTTTAGAAGCAAAAGATATATAAGAATACAAACCAGAACATATTGAAGCTGAAGACAAAGTTCTTTCAACACAATAGAAAAAAGCTGCTATGGTGTAAATTGTCCGTTGCAATTTTGAAAATGCAGCAGTTGTGGCTCTAGGGTACACCTGACTTGTATATTTAGTGTTTTGTTTTAATATGTCATACTACAATATGCTTGTTAATTGTAAATGCAATATATGCATAAAAAGCACATTATTCTGACCATAGATTCCTAATTCTTAACAACTACATTTGTTGGCTTTAGGGGGGCTACCTTTGGGAGTAACTCAACTCAATATGATTGGCCAAAAAAGCACACAGATGCCTTTTCAGCAAAGTAAACAAAAATAATTTTCTTTCTATGCAACTTTTGTTTGCACCACTGATCTGTATATTATGGTACTTTAGGCATGCTTAAACATGGTGAATAGTTTGTTTCTCCTGTCTTGTCAGTTAATTATTTACAGAGTAGCTAGTCATCCGATACTTTATATACACTGAAAAAACAGTTCATACTAGGTCTCCACCAAACAAAGAGGATTCCATTGCTCCACCTTAAGAAAACATTATAGATAGATAGATAGATAGATAGATAGATAGATAACATTATATACCTTATATATAGATTATAGATATAGATTATATTTCATTACCTGGATACCATGTAATGTACTAAATATTGAATATGACTGACGCATGACAAAGCTATATATTTAGAAAGGGCTTACCCATTACTCATTTAATTTCATTCTGTCACGTCAGCATGAGCTCCTTGAACCAGGTGCATCTGTATTTAACGCAAATGTAAAATGTAAAAGCACTTAGGTACTGTATTTGGTCCACCTTTAGAAAATATTCCAAGTAATGCATTAGTGGCTTTGAAGAAAGTCAAAAAGTGACCATTGGGCTCTAGGAGTATTTGACCCAGATAAAAAAATTAAGTCAAGTGGCTTTTATTGTCATTACAGTTCTGTACAAGTACACAGTAAAATGAAATCTACCACATGAAACAAAGGGTACCACATGAAACAAAACGAGAGCAAAAAACAATACAGTACAGAACAGACTGCAGAAAGTGCAACATGACTGTAAGGTGCATAGATATTTAACAGGTAGGTACTAGTAATAAGGTGCCTAGAAGTTACATGCAGACAGTATACATTGCACATAAAACATGAAACACAGCACAGAGGTAGTAAAGTGTGTCAGAACTGTGCAGTGACAGCACGGGTCTTCCTGTATTTGTAAATTACTGTAAATTAATAAAAGCAGTGGCCAAAACTGCTAAGGCGTTTAAAAAATACTCAAATATTTTGTTCTACCTTAAATAGTGTTGCAGTACCATTGAAGCCCCTCAAACACAGAATCATAAAAATATTTTGGCAAATATCAAGCTTAACCAATAAATATGTTTCACTGGGAGATTAGCAGCTAATGAGTGGCTAATGCTGCAGCCCAAACCACACACACATATTTTGGGATGCAGCAATAATTCCTTAACTCATCTTAGCATTCTCAACTCATGATTTCAGCATTCATTTCTAAAGTATATTACTTAGAAAGAGAAATACAATTGTATTATAGAAATACAATAAAAAGGTGATGCGTTACACTGGTTGCACTGTGTACCGGTCTTCTTAAATCAATACAACTACAGTACACAGTTCAATCCTGTCTCAATGTGGGCGTTCCCACAATGACAAGAACAATTTTGACGATGTAAATATTCCAAAACTTAATCTAAATAAATGTGTATATTGCATGGAACAGTGTTGATCGCATGGAACATTAAGACATGATCTTGTTGACTTCTGCTGGCAATTTTAGTAGTTGATATAGTTGATATGCCGTCTGCTTTGTTGTATGTTTTTTTCTGGGGATATTTAAGTACTGGAGTTAAGATCTACTGAAACAGAGTACGCCAGACATAACATCCGCATAATAAACACAAAAGAGAGATTGTGTGTTGTTAACTCAGGGTTCAAACAACATAGTACTTACACATTTGACCTGTACACTTCTGGCATTTGTAACAAATTCAATAATGATTGGCATATCTTGAGAATCTATTCAAGGTTTAAATGAACACAGAAAAAAAACTTACCTGAGCTGCTTTAACTGTAGTCTATCATTCATGGACTACCTATTTCTGTCATTCAGATGGATTTGTATACATGCAGATATTACAGAAATCATAAAAATCTTGTTAAGGTGCCTGACTGTAGGTTTAGTCAGCCGTGCCTCATATTGAAAGCTGAAAGTGCTCCTTAAGTTAAGAGCTTCCCTGATGTTTGTTTTTCTCTTGTAGGGAGCGGCTAGGGAACTGACATACATCCTCCTATGACAGTGCTGTTTTGGTAACAATAGCAACCTTTCATAATAGCCCTGCATTAGATGACTTTGAACTGACATAAAAAAGACACATTACTTTATGATCTCAAGTGTCATATCCACCCACATATCATAGTACACTTATCTCTACGCAGTTATGTGGCCTTTTTTTTTTTTCTTCCTCCCTGCGCCCTCAGTGATTTCAGTTTGTCCCTACATCTTTTTCACAATTGCACCAGTCATAATAAGTTTTTAGTATTAAGCTGATAGATGCAAGCTTGCTTTTGTAAAAATTATATTCGTAAGCTTATACTATAAACATAAACGCCACATTGTGAATGTCCTTCTCGTGTACATTGTTTCTAACTGCACTGTCATCACTGGAATTGAAACAAACACACCTCTCTTCATATCATACCTCGCTTCAAATCTACCAGAAAATACATTAATGTGCCTAGATCAGTGTTTCCCATTTCTGTTCCTTATACATTGTGTTGTTTTCCTTGCACCCAACACACCTGAATAAATGGGTCAGCCCATCAATAAACCCTTACAGAGTGGATGTCTATGATAGAGTAGAGAAACACATGTAAGGCTACATTCACACAAGTGAACCAAATCCAGTTCTCTTGTTAGGCAGTTTACATTATCTGTGATCCAACATCAACCTGAACAGATCATGCTTCTAAACATTCCCACATGCGCAAAAGAAAATTCTTAAAATGCCATTCATCCAGAGCTAAACAATAACTGCTGATGGTGCAGGTTCACTTCCACAGGTGTCAGTTTACCACTGAGAACATGTTCAAGCTCACTGTAAAAGGGCATATTGTTTGGCCATCTTTTGGTTTATGTAAATTTGCTTTCTTCTTTTCTTTTCCTTGACGCTGCAGCCTTGTTCATGCCACATTTGGCCATTTCTTATGAAATCTCTTTGAACACAGTGTGTTATGACCAGTGTGAAGCTGTCTTGCCGTGAAAAGTGAATTCCAAGCTGGCTGTTCAAACTGAGCTACATTGCTGCATATTGGATATCAGACTGTGAAGACACAAATAAGTGTCCCAAAAATCATATTGATTTGACAATGGCAGATTCAGTGTGTTTATACATGGGCTGAATGATAATTAAATACATGGTTCTAAGAAGAATTCACACGCACACACCGTTCTGCCATTTTCCCTTCTGCCCTTGATGTTTCTCAAAGACTCGCCCATCAAGTCACAAAACAAGAAATGTAAGGTGTAGATGTAAACAAGGTATGACCCAAAGCCTTTTGGAGTAGAAATGCTGATCTATGACTGGATTCCTCTCTTACAGTATTTGCCATGGCATAATTGGCTGGAACTAAACATAGGCTTTAGTAATGATCACATGTAATTTGTTTATGATGTAGTATTTAGACAAAATTACATCTACTTTCTGGCCTTTAACACTATTTTTGACTACCAGTTGATGAATCTGCTTACAAATGACAGGTTTTGAAAACAGCCAGGAGTGCCTCCTTTCTATGTATTAGGTAATCTTTTGCAAATTATTTGTTGATCAGTGAAAAACGTATGAAAGGATAAGGAATCTGATGTTTGAAACAAGTACAACAGCATGCCCTTATGATTCTCTTGTCTTTTTTTGGTGTTTGTCTGACCTTTTTTTTATATTGGTACCAGTGAGTTCACTAAATAGGTTTTCTTGTCCAAGCCCTGTCTTTCTTTTTATCCTTTAACCCCCACTTGTCACAGCACTGGACTTCTTAAAATAAATTTGGCTAACCAAGCATGCAGCCCCAACCAAATCTCACCCAGCTTCATCACCCTAGCCCTTGACCAGTTATGCAACTAAGACGGATCTAAAACTATTTTTTTTGACTGCCAGCACTGTGATGAAAACAAGTGGTAAGCCTCAAGGGAATGTCATCCATCTTAAAAACCTTTTTCACCTTTTGTTAAATGACTTGTATTATCTTGTATAACAAGCTGTGTCATACACGGAACTGAATGAGTTTATTGATTTAAGGCCTGTGTGCAGTAGTGTCAACATGAAGAATAAAACAGAATGCAACAAAAGCAGCTGAGCAGCAAATAAACATTTTTCATCATGCTACTTTTCCATGCTAAGGTGATTACTCAAAGGTTTTCCATAACAAATTTCTAATTACTGGTCATATTCACAAATGGAGGACATGCTGTTCGCTATATGCATTCCAAAAGCTAGGCTGCAACGGTGACAGATTCTTAACACTGTTCTTTCTTGATTATATTACACTAAGCTAAATTTAACTAATCTATCAAAGATGCTTTTTGCCATCTTTGGAATCGATATGGCACCAAAAAATTGCAGGCGAAAGCACTGTTCATGTTAATTATCCAAGCAAAACACATGTGAGTAATATTTTGTGGAAGGCAAAACATGAATGTATTTGTAAATGAATGCTGTCCTGCATTAAAAAAAAAAATAAACAACTAAATATTATTAAATATTATTGGCCTTTTTAAACAACATGTAGTAGTTTGTGTTACCCCCGACAAAGTCATCAGCATAGCATTTACAACAAATGGTTAATTTGGTTCCTTTCATTCAGTATGTAGAGTTTATACAACAAAACAGTAGATTTAAAATACTACTAGACTCAGCAGTTGGGATTAGAATTATTTGGTTATACAATTGAAAGAAAAAGTGAGCGAGCCCTTTGGAATTACTCATATTTCTGCATTGATTACTAATAATATACGGTCTGATTGTTACAGTCAGAATCACAATTATAGACAAACACTACCATGTTACAGTAACACATGAAGCAGGAAAAGGCTACAAAACCTTTAAGGGAAGATCCATTGTTCCCTTCATTAAGCGAAACACATTTGCAGGGAAGATTACACTTTTCCATACTCATAGCACTGTGCACTGCCACTTTTGTCTATGCCCTATAAGTTTTTGCACGCTGATTTATAATACCTTCTGTACTGTTGTTTACAGTATACAGCTACCCGTTACTGTCATCCGGCTTTCTGATTGGACGGTTTTGGATGACTTGTGAATGTGGAAATACACAGCTGCACTGTTCTCCTGCATAATATTTATGTTCTGTGCTTTTATTATTGTACGTACACTCTCCAGGGTAATAATACTTTGAAAGCTGTATACTTCACTTAACATTGTCACTTTATTTTCATTGCATACCATTATACATTATTGTTCTTTACTGCACTTGGGCTGCTGCAATATGTGACTCCCTCTGGGATTAATAAACTGATCTATCATCATCTATCATGTATACAAAAAATAATGTAAATAATTAAAGAAAATAAATGGGGTGAATTGTAATGTAATGTAAAGGGGTCATTACAGACAGCAGTCAATTGGGCTCAATTAGGGTCAATTAGGAAAAAGATCTATGGTTAGGCTGACCCACTGTCCAATAGAAGGACTTTGTCCTCTGGCTTTTGTCCTCAGCCCACCACTCCTCTACACTCTTCCCTTCTGCCGTGGCATAGAAAAACTTGTTTCCCACCCTGCTATGCCCAAACTCCCTGATGTTCGGCTGCCCACACTGAGTGCAATTGTACTGGATGTTGGCAAACGTGTGAACCTGGTGCTTTCCTCCTTCTCCACTCTGTGGTCCGACTCTAGACCTTTCCTTCCTGGCCTGGCTGAAGAGGAGTCAAAAGTTGGGATGGTCAGAGTGGGGCAGGGGTGGGGTGAAGTGCTAGGGCAGGAAGCAAAGTTGGAGCAGAAGCAGAAACTGGACGCAGTCCCGGTCACACAGTCTGCCCAGACAGGTACAGAGAAAAAGGGAACGCAAATGACCTCGGGTGTAACACCGCAGCACCTGGCCTGCTTGCCCTTGTGAAAAAAGTAGACTCTAGTATACTAAACTTTAATATGCCACTAATGTGTACTCACATCTACACTAATGATGAATGTATTTAAAGAGTGCTAGGGTTACGGTTGGGGTTATTTTAATGAAGTTCTGAACTTTTCTGCTCAAACATGTCAATATCGGTGTCAAACGCATTAATGTATGTTTAGAAAATTGTGTGGATGCCAGGGCCTTTTTTTGTCTAAGGGTAATCTTCAGATTTTCTACTTCAGCTGTTGCTGCCTGTGTAAGCTTTGCATTCTTTGTCCAAAAAGGTATAAAGGGAAAAAGCAGGTTTTGGGCAAATGTAAAGCACATTTTATAAAAATGTAAAATTCTGATTCATACTCTCTCACACACACTTTGTTCATCTGTTATTGTCTTAGGATACGTTTACACCATTAAAGGGTAAAATAATTTATGGAGTAAGGAGTCCTATTAAATAAGAACTGATAAACATAAACCGAAATAATATTTTTTTTAAAAAGCTTATGGTGCTGGCTGCAAAACTATCCAGAATGTTTGTGCCCATAAGCTAAAGATTTGGCAACCAAGCTATACTATGCTTTCACCTTTTGTTTTGATGTGGAATTAGAACCAAGTTGTGTGTCAAGTTTTTATTTTGCAGCAAAAGTAGCGCGCATCGCAGTGATATAGTTGGATAAAAAGAAAAGAGGCTCTCTTGTATGGTTTGTGGCCTTTTGGGGTTTTCTCAGATGGTCAGCAAATTTTGTGAGTTGTTGGGGCAAAAAAACTTTTGCGCTGATCAAGGACCAAGGTTCGCCACTGCCCCATCTGCGCACAGACCATGTTAGTCTGTGGAGAATAAAACAACCAGTCCCCAGAACTTCGAAACCTGAACTAAGAGGAGTGAGCCATGTTACCAACAAGTGCCACCAATGCCATAAAGAGGACATGTGTCTGGTTTGGTAGGTTTAAAAATTTTCAATGTCATGGATGTGGTAAAACAAGACATTAAGAGCGAGCATGCAAAAGCAGACGCACTGAGTTTCACGGCACCCTCAAGGGTTCTCGGCAGCATTCAGCATTCTGTCGGTTTAGTGGCCCGCAGCTCTCAGTCACGAAGTAGTTTGGAAGTAAACTTCATTGACGAGAGTGAGACATCAGTTCAAGGAACCGCGATGTGGCAGGTTGCTACAAAGGGACAAAAAAACAACAACAATTTTCTAAGCTAGATTTGACTCAAGCATATGCGCAGTTGCCATTGGATAAAAAAAAAAAGCAAACCATTTCTCACAACTAACACACAGCGCGGATTATATTTGTGCAACTGGCCAATATTTTGGACAATATTTTGATTACTTGACACACATGAGCATTTAAGTAATTTGAAAAAGGCACTTCTAAGGTTGGAAGATCGCGGGTTACGGGTGAATGAAGAGAAATGTTCATTTGTCACACATCTCGGTCATGTCATAGACTCATGGGGATTACACATCCTATGAAGGAAATATTGGGGGCAATTGAAAAAGCGCTGATGCCCAAAAATGCGTCAGAGATAAGATCTTTTCTGGCAATGCTCAGTTATTATGGTAAGTTTATACCAAACCTGTCTACTGAATAAACCACTAACCGAGCTGTTGCATAGAGACAAAGAAAACAAAGGTGTGTCTCACATTGCTCACAGACCACAAACCTTTGGTGAAAATCCTGGGACCAAAAACAGGAGTTCCTACTTTAGCTGCCGCTAGACCCCAAAGGTGGTTACTGATTCTCAAATTACTATGATAAACAATACAAACCTTCCCTGCAACATGGCATTGGTATCTCAATTACCCCTAAACATTGAGGGTCCTGAGTGAAATCCAAATTTTAGGGTGTCTTTTTTGGACATAGTGCCCATCTCCTCAGTAGAGATTGCTAGAAGGACCAGACGCGATCCTGTGTTACAAAGGGTAAAACATTTTACCTTAAATGGCTGCCCTAAACAGGTAACTGAGGAAAAGCTTAAACCATATTTTTTTTATTTCCTTTTTGTCATAGACAGTTACTCTCATTGGCCTGAATTTGCGTTAATGTCTAGTACCACAGCAAATAAGACCATAAAGGTACTAAGAGGGGACTTGGGGCTACTTGAGGTCTTCTGGAAGAAGTAGTGTCAGATAATGGCCCCCTATTTACTTCAAGAGAATTTCAGATATTTCTTGCACAAAAATGGGGTAATACATAGTAGGATCTCTGCATATTATCCTGCTTCAAATGGGGCTGCAGAATGTTTAGTCCAAAATTGAAAAGAAAATCTCCAATAAAGCTTTTCCAACGGAAATTTAAAACCAGGTTGTCTCTCATAAAACCTAATTTTTACTTTTACTGGGCTTATGCAGCAGAAGCAGGATGCCAAGCAGGAAAAACAGGCTGGTAGTTTGAAACACTTTCTACCAAAGCAGCAGGTATTGGTTCGAAACCACATGGGAAAGTGTTAAGTGGCTACCAGGCAGTATTGTGAAGTTGTTTGGAAAAATCTACAAGAGCCATATAAACCATTTTCTAAATTAAAATTTCAAAATTTCCTGCTCCTCTTTCCTGCACAGCCCTCTGGGTAATGTAGTGCCCACCAATACAGTTCTTACTTCAGATGTGAATGGTCTGGAGGGGTCCCTGGACTCTTCTCATAACATTAGACCCAGAGGAGATAATGGTGACAGTTTTTCACACAAGGTGACTAAAGAGGAGCCAAGGGTGCACGCAGGCCAATTCAGCAAGCTTCAAGGGGAAAGAGGTTCAAGACATATTAATGTGAGAAATGTCTTTCTAATTTTAGGTTTACTAAATTTCACCTAATTTTAGGTGTTTTACTTCGCTCTGGTCATGAGGCTTGTTTAGAAGGATGGCGAAGCTTTTTAGTTTGGCTAGAATCTAATTTTATCTCTGTCGATTGAATGATTTCAAATAGTTCAAATAGCATGTATTTGGGAAAGGGGGTCTAAATAACATTTGGGGGACTAAACTTTCCTTAAAATTGGCCTAGTGACCCCTATAATAACAACTCATCGAGTCAGATCTTGAGTGCTCCAACACACCAGACTCTCAGACGTATCGCTTCAGGTAGAGAAGAACAGACAGCGCGGAGTGGGTCTGTATATCTGTGACTAAACCTTCAACCTACATACCACAGAGAAGACCCTTACTGAAGAGTTTTCCCACTTTTAACCCTCTAGTTTACTAGCAAAACTACAGCACCTGCAGAATCTGAGTATTATTATTATTATTATTATTATTATTATTATTATTATTATTATTATTATACCTAGAAGGTCCTGGATGTTCCCCACTGTAGTGAAGTGGGAAGTGAGTGGAAGCGGGTTTCTGATCAAGTTGACAGTGACCGTATAAGTAGGGACTGGAGAAAAGGATTATCAGCGATTCGATCCAGTGAACTGATCATCTCGTTCCTAGGAAAAGAATGAATAAAATGAACTGAATCTGTTCACATTTATGTGATTAAACTTTTTATTTTAGATTTTAGAATGTTATTTTAAAACACAACAGAAAATAAGTTCCTTATATGGGCCTCTATAATTAATACTATTATTATAAATCTTATTTTGTTGTTGTCTTCCATGACTATTTATTTATTTCTGTTACTATTATTAAAAATATTATTATTATTATTATTATTACCTGCATTGTCTTCTGTCCATTAGGTCATTAACTCCATTAATGGGTATGTAGGGACATGCCAATATGATGTCATCGCGTCTGCAGCTTTAAAAGTTTATAAATAGGGACACACCTACAAATCCCACACTTGCACTTGAGCATTGCAGCAGTGTGTAGTGCAGTACAAGCAGGTGGAGTTTATCCAGCTCTATTCATTGTAGAGAAAATTGACTTTTTAGAAGCATTGAGAAATGCTGCTGATTTTTCATGCAGCACAAATCAGCTGATGTGGAGCTGATCAGAAATGTCTTGGACAACAGGAAACATGAGATAATGAATATGGCTGGAACACAGAGAGAGTGCATTGAAGATGCTCAGAGTGTAGACATGGAGGCTGATGAACTGGCTGAGAGACAGCGGTGCCAAGCAGCTTATGAAGAAGATAGTGTTTTATCAGGGAAACAAGGAGGCCGTAGAAGAAGGCAGCCCTTCAGTAATCTGGGAGAAACTGGAAAATACCCAGCTGAGACTGGATAGACTGGAGATGGCGCTCCAAGATGAAAGCGAGAGGTTCAGAAAAGAAAAGGAGGACACAGACAGGAGAGAGAATCGTGGCAAAGAGGACAAGTTGACGGAGTGCAATAAGGGAAAAAGAAGGAGCAGAAAAAGGCAAAAAAGAAGAGCCTTTGGAAAAGGCTGACTTCAGGGTTCTGCGGTTAGAACAGCAGAACCCCCAAGCTAAAGACAAGGTTTGCTTAGCAGAGAACGCTTGCTACCTGTAGAGGACAGCAGTAGTGCTAGCCGAGAGCCACATCCACCAAGAACCCCAGCTCCCAGAATGCTCACATAGTCTCACATAATAAACAAACTAATAACCAATAATAAATAAACCAATATTGGATGATCGTGATCTTTAGGCGGCACTGCATTAAAACAGACTTGATTTTGTAATAGAAATCACTGTGTGGACTCAGGAACACTTACTAAAACCACTGTCTGTAAACACAGCTCAGCACAGAATCCACAAATGCTCCTGAAAACTCTAACATGCAAACAAGATCCGTATAAAAACAGAAAGGCAGCTGCTATCTCTGATTAAGGCTAATGCAAGATGGGCTGAGGTGAAGTGGTACAGTGGCCTGTGGTCCAACAAACAAAAATGCAAAATTCATGAACGACATATGCTGCCATCCAGACTACTGTAATCCAGATCTGTAACATACAGAGAATATTTGGAACATTATGATATGAAAATCACTGCACAGGAGACCCTGAAAATCGTATATCAAGCAAAAATGGAAACACTTTTCAAACCTGTCAAAACTACAGCAACTGGTATCCTAAGTTCCCAAATATTTACAGGGTGTTGATAAAAGTTGATGAACACGATGGTAAACATGAACCTGGTCCCAACTGTTTTGAAACATGTTGCTGGCATGAAACTGAAAATGGTCACATACCTGTTAGGGAAAGTTATTGGCTAGGGGGAGATACTGATTATCACGTTGGACCACATGGGGGCGCCAATTCACTGGGGTCTTATAAACTGTGGGCTCAGCCGGAAATGGTGGCTGGAGCAACGACGGGAAACCTTAGGGCGTCAAAGATCGAGTTTGGGACTCTCTCTCTTTTCTTCCTTTGGTGGACATCCTTCCCATCAACTGATAAAAACCTGAACACTACCATGAACTTAGATTGAGCTGGCTGGCCATGGGCTCATGGACTGAGCTGCCCACCCCCAAGGTGATTTGAGGACCCGGACAGGTGAGTTAGTCTCTCATTGGGTCCAACCACACACACCTCTATGCAGGGTTCATCTGCCACAACAAAGTGCAACACGTAGGGGCAGTGTGTCTTCGTCACAGTCAGGGGCAGGATCCTAATTGAAACCCTAGACAGTTTTTGTGGGTTACGACTCGAGTGTACCATTGGTCCCTGGGCTTGTGACATACCTTTTAAACAAGGATAAGTTTTCTCACTTTCAACATTTGACATCTTTTACAGTAGAGACAGAATAAATGGACAAACCCATCACTACTAAAATGTATTTATCCTAAAGTGTTAAATTTAAAATGCCTCTCTCTTATTCTGTCCTAACAAAAGCTAAAAGCAACAATCAGTACATTTTGTTTGATCTGTATTCATCATCCAGGCCTTGTTGTGCTGTGCCTCAGTTTGTGGTACAGCATGGCGGTACTGTTCCCAAGGAACATTTACATTTAGCAAACCATTTTGGTGATTTCGCAAAGGCTGAAAAAACTCTGACAAAGACAAACCACATTTTAAAAATTAGGCATGTTAACTGAGAGAAACATGGTACTATGGGTACAAAAATTTTGTATGAATGGATACACAGCGGTTTGTGTAGCAGGCAGTGGTAAAAATGACTCATGTTCTAAATAAATAAATAACAATGTTCTGGATACGCTTCTCAGAATTACAAGGTTGTTAAGGTGTCCTAATACTAATATTGCTAAATGTAAGCATGGCATTGCACATTAAATTGATATCACTGAGCTACATGAAAGTAACTCAGGCTAAGTGGTGTTCTGGGGAGTGCTACGTGATGGAAATGTCGAATGTTTATAGACAGCTCTGTACAGAAAAGCTCTATCTAGGTTTTTTGGATAGTCTAAATTTTCTTATCAAAAATCCTGCCAGCGCTACAAAACTTTATTTTCCAGCTTCTTGTTCAAATATTCCTCTTCAACTTAACATAGTTCCATTACAAGAAACACTGCAGTTTGGCAATAGTTTGCATAATTATGGCAATATAACAATTATATTGTTTTAAAAACTCAGGACTTTATACAACAAATATGTTTTTAAAATACAAGGATAATGGCATTGCCAAATATGTTGTGTGAGTACAACTTTACAAACTTACTGTCAAAAACTCTCTAATTAAGTAACTGAGTTACCTGTAAACCAGTGATGCTGATACTCTGACCAACCATATGGAGCCTCAGTCTGAACTTGTGACCACTCAGCGGAGCTGAAACAAATGACTGATTCGTTTCATTGTTCTGTCAGTGTTTTGTCATGTGACAAGGCAACATGCTCTTGTCAATCACACGAGACCAGCCGGAGTTCGTGACCAATCATTAAAGACCACCATGAAACAATTCCTTGAAAGTTCTAAACTGGATTTTTATAGGCCAAAATAAATGAGGATTTTAAATAAATAAATAAATATGTTCAGAACCTGATAGGTTAAGTTACATTTGTAAAAATTACAAGGTCGTTATGGAGTTGCAGTACTACTATAGCTAAATGTGAGCTAATGCTACTGTGCATCGCATTAATGTCACTGAGCTATATAAAGTACGGCAGGCTAAGTGGTGTTCTGGCCAATGCTACATGATGGACATGTCTTATCACTTGTAGTCAGCTCCGTACAGAAAACCTCTAGATAGGATATTTTAATACTTTTTAATGTTTGTCTAAATTCGCTTATCAAAAACACCACCAGGGTTGTGAGACTATAGCATTTTTTCACCAGCTTCTTGTTCGAATTTTCCTGTTCTACCTTAAATGGTGTTTTTCAAAATCTATAAACAGTACTGACCTATTGATTTTGCGAAACAGCAAGCATCAGCTAACATTAATATTTGCCACCTGTCCAGCAGGAACAGAGCTCATCCATTCATGCTTTTTAACCCTTTATGAAGCTGAGCTCTTCTTGCCAGCTGTTTATTTGAAGTTTCATGTTCCACCTTAAAAAGCGCAGCAGTTTAGCGATGCTACATTTTACACTACATAAAATTACTTAAGAGTCTTTATAAAAATCAGTAAGGACATTACATTCTATAAAAGCCCAGACTGTGGCTGCTTCATCTGCTAGACTTCCCCCCAGTCACCAGAAGGAGGCAACGAGCCGCTCCACAGTGATTAGGGGCAATAGGCTACACCTGTTCCTCCCCTACTTAAGGGAAGCTCAGAGGGAGCTTTGTGCTCAGTCTTGGGATTGCATTTCAGAGTGCTAGACAAGGCTGAGCTGGTATTTTGGTAAAGATCCTTGAGTTTTCTCCTGGGTCTCTTCTCTCTCTATGCCTGACCAAACAGTTTGAGTTTTTCTGGTGTCTCTTTCCTGGGCTTTTCTCAAGCCCCTTTCTTATCTTTAATTTAAAAAAGTGTGAGAGGAAAAAAAGAAAGCAACTACTCTAGTGCTGCCATCTCTCATGCAATTCAGTGTAATCTTAAAGTACACTAGGGGACAGTTCTTATTTTTGGTGTTTTTGTAAAAGGATCTTAAGCAGCAATATTAAAGACCCTTGCCTCATAGTGCTGAAGGTATATTTTTAACAAGCTCCTGTCCCACACTTCCTTTGACCAAGTCATTTCTCATAGCAAGTGACAACAGTGTCCACTTTCACTAGATTAAATTCTGGCAGAAGTTACTCCAGTACTAAAACATCCATAAAATGGTGCTAGTTAGTGTAGGTCTAAAGTGCAGCCTTGGCTCTAAACAACTTAAACTGTGTTTTAACTGCTGTCAAAGAAACCATTACTATTTCCTTTTGCCTTTTCTATTTTGTTTACTTGTTTTTCATGTCAAGTATTGCATCATCTCTGATTTGAAATGAAACTGGATATTAATACAGATTTTTTTTTTTTTTTTTTTTTTTTTTTTTTTAAACTAGTTAGTTAATAAATAGAAAAAATTATATTAAGAGGAAAGCTGGCAAGCTGTAGCTCTGAGATGGGTTGCGGGGGCACGGCCAAAAAACATGAGGTTACTAAATCTGTGTGCAGATTTGGTGCGTTAGCTAATGAGAGGAAATGAATATATTCCTCCAAAAAAAAAATTTAATCTCAAGGATCAGGTTTACACAAAAGGTCATGGATGTATCTGAACTGTTTTCAGGACATGATGAAATATTGATAAGGAAAATAAGATATTAATGACATCTAGCTAAGGGAGTTTGCTTAAAACTTAATCAAATTTGTGGAAATTATACCCAAAGGACCCCATGTCACGTTTTGTGAAAGCATCTAGTAGCCAGTGTTGTCTTATAAAAACGCACACAGGCATGCGCCTTCACAGTGACCTGCCACTGGCCAACTTGGACTTGCATACTGGGGAAAGAAAAGACTTGAACTTCTGCTGGCTTAAGAGGAATACGGTTGGCCAGACAGACAAATCCCTTAGGTGCTTAAATTCCAGACACTTGAATGACCAGACTAAAACGGACAACAAATTAGAAATGAGGTCCGCACCCTAGCTAAAGGAGTGCCAGCCTGGCAGGTAGATCTGGACGTACAATAGTGGGGAAGAAAGGTACAAAAAAGGAGGGAAAAAAAATGCAAAAAGGAAATTAAAAAAAAAAAAAACGGTTGGGCCAGACAGACAAATCCCTTAGTAAAAAAATTTCCAGACACTACAAAATTACCAGTGTGGACTGTTTACAACAAAAAAAGGAAAAAATGTCCGAAAAAACATTAAAAAAAGGAGGTGCCCACAAGCCGGGCAAAAAAAAAGGGGAAAAAAAAAGAAGGGAATTAACCCTATGCTGCACAAAGAAAGGTGTGTAGCCAGGTGGGACTGTAGGTGCTTATTGTTGATGGCCTTGTTGGGGTTTGGGGGCTGTAGTGCTTGCACAAGTTGCAGAGGTTACCCTGAAGCAGGAAATGTACAGCCTGTCCAGGCAGATCAAGAGGAGAAGGCAATACAAAAAGCCTCAGGTATTCTGGCTCCAGAACATTTTCCATGGGCTCTGAAGGTTTCAAGTTATGCTTATCAAAACAAAAATAAACAAAGAGCATATGCTCTTTAAAATCTTTCAGCATGTGAGACACCATTACCACTTCAAACTTTCTGTACCACTGCAGACCATTGCCTTTTGATGTGCAGGCTTTATCACTCACTGTGCCTGGGTAAGTAGGAGACACGCTGCTTTGTCTGGCAGACTTCTCTGAGACACAGGGTTCGACAGACAGCCCTACATGGGCCCTGCCTAGCCTGACCACGTGATTATATCCATAAGATTAGTTTAGGTTCTTTCTCTTCCGTTCCTGACTCCATCTGGGGTTCCATCTGGAGTGTTTGGGTTGCAGCCTGATCTCCATGCACCTCAAGAAGAGGTACTTGACACCCATTAGCTCCCTTGTAACAAAAGAATATTGGCATCATTTTGAATTACAAATTGTGCATAAGAAATCTGACAGGTTTAAAATGCTGCTGTTAAGCTGGTTGAGACTGTGCTGCAGGTGTCGGATGGAGTGGGTTAAAGCAGTCTGTCCTGGATTCCGAAGCAGTGGAAACGCGTCCTGTGAAGTGACAAGCAACATTAAGTGTTAAAGACGAGCCAGCTATCTTTAGAATTAGCCAAAATGGACAGTTTACTTTTCCCATTTCCACCAATCCAAGCTCATAATTAACTTCACTGTCACCCGAGTTGGATCAGGTTTGTTTGCTGCATGTAACTGTGCAGGACAGGATAAGTCACTGTTAGGATGGAGTGAAGCCTCAAATACGCAGATGTGTAAAAAAAAAAAAAAAAAAAAAAAAAAAAAAAATACAAGACTTTTGGAGGTGTCTACAGCTGAGCATCTTTCATTAGGGCTAAATAAGTAAAACCAGAGCTACACACGTGGACATAATTGTTGGTACCCCTTGGTTAATGAAGGGAAAAACCCACATTTCTGGTAACAGAAGTAACTTTAATCTGACAAAAGTAATAAATAAAAATTCTATGAAAATGAACAAATGAAAGTCAGACATTGCTTTTCAACCATGCTTCAACAAAATTATAAAAAAAAAAAAAAACTCCCGAAACAGGCCTGGACAGAAATGATTGTACTCTTAACTAAATATTTTGTTGCACAACCTTTTGAAGCAATCACTGCAATCAGACGATTCCTGTATCGGTCAGTGAGGTTTCTGCACCTCTCAGCAGGTATTTTGGCCCACTCCTCATGAGCAAACTGCTCCAGTTGTCTCAGGTTTGAAGGGTGCCTTTTCCAGACGGCATGTTTCAGCTCCTTCCTTCTCAATAGGAAGGTCAGGGCCCCTTCAGAATAGTCCAGTGTTTTCCTCTTAGCCATTCTTGGGTGTTTTTAGATGTGCGTTTGGGCTCCTGTTGCAAGACCCATGACCTGCGACCTGAGGCCAAGCTTTCAGACACTGGGCAGCACATTTCTCTCTAGAATTCCTTGATAGACTTGAGATTTTATCGTACCCTGCACAGATTCAAGTCCATGTATATAAATATATATATATATATATATTATATAATTGTACAGACATGTGAGGGGGGGTGGTTGGGGGGCAGGTGGAAAAACCGGGTCCAAGCCCCCCTTGAGCAAGCCAGAGGCAACAGTGGCGAGGAAAAACTCCCTTGGGTAAGGAAGAAACCTCAAGAGGGACCAGGCTCAAGGGCGGAACCCAACCTCCTCAGGTCAACCCGGATGAGACGAGAGAGAGACAGACAGAATTAACATAGAAGAACATCTAATAGATCCAGTCTGATTAGATCCAGTCTGATTAGTCCAGGAGGCAGTAACTGCGAGTTGGAGCCGACCATAATAAGCAGGGCCAGACGCTTGTCAGTGTAAGGTTGTGGTCATGCCAGGTGATGAAACAGGACAGGAGACACACAGTGGCGCTGATGCTCAGGTGCCTCTAGCCACTCTGGGGGTTCTGATGTGATCACGTCAAGTCCAGTGATTAACAAAGAAGAGGTAAGAAAGAGAGAAAGAAAGATAGAGATAGAGAAAGTAAGAGAAAAAGAAATGGAGACAGACACTGATTAGGAGGATTAAGGATTAAGAGGTAGATACTGTAACTTGTTGAATTGAGTGTGTGTAGTCCTGAGAGTCCTGGAGAGGATTCCTCTGCGCTGGTAGCCCCTCAGTGTGATCCATCAGGAATGATCCGCTGATAGAGGAGACAGATAAGAGGGAGAAGTTCGGGTATAAGGTCCATTTATGGAGAAACGTAAATTAAAGCGGTAAACAGATGTTATCAGCTAAATGCTTGTGCAAACAAGTAAGCTTTGAGTCTAGTTTTAAATGTAGAGAGTGTGTCTGATTCCCGAACAGATAATGGGAGAAGATTCCAGAGTTTCGGGGCTACGCGAGAAAAGGTTCGACCACCTGCTGTGGTTCTTCTGAACCTAGGTACTGTCAGCAGGCCGCTATTTTGTGAGCGGAGCGCACGCGTGGGTACGTATGAGTAAAGTAGTTCACTGAGATACTGAGGGGCCAGACCGTTCACTGATTTGTATGTAAGGAGTAGAATCTTGTAGTCCACACGAAATTTAACAGGTAGCCAGTGTAGTGACGACAGTATCGGGGAAATGTGATTGTATTTTTTAGTTCTAGTAAGGACTCTAGCAGCTGCATTCTGGACGAGCTGGAGCTTTTATGTAGAGCCTTATTTGTGCATCCGGCTTAAAGGGTGTTGCAATAATCCAGCCTAGAAGTTATGAAGACATGGACCAGCTTTTCCACATCTTTTAAGGATAGGATATTGCGTAATTTAGCAATATTCCGTAGATGGAAGAATGCCGTCCTAACTATGTTACTGATATGTGCATCAAAAGACAAGCTGGTATCGAGGATTACGCCTAGATTTCTCAGAGTTGAGCTGGGAGTACTAGTGTGGCCATCTATATTCAAGACAAATTGGGAGAGTTTAGTTCTCTCTGCACTAGGGCCGAGTAGCAGGACCTCAGTCTTGCTTGGATTAAGCTGAAGGAAATTCTTAGCCATCCAGTTTCTAATATTAGTAACGGTGAAAGCGGACGTCGAAACTACGGATTATGTTACCAAGAGGCTGCATGTAAAGGGAAAAAAGAAGTGGCCCGAGCACTGACCCTTGAGGGACACCATATCTTACTAGAGTATAACTAGAGTGCTTATTGTTGAGACTAATAAACTGATAACGGTCAGTGAGATACGATCTGAACCAGGATAAAGCCTGGCCTTTAACGCCAAATTGATGTTCAGGTCTGTCAAGGAGGATCGTGTGGTCAATGGTGTCGAATGCAGCACTGAGATCTAAAAGAACTAATATAGATACCTGACCATTGATCTTTGATAAAAAAAGGGAGATTGGAATTTGGTCTATAGTTGGTGAGCTCATTTGGATTTGGTTTTTTAATTAGGGGTTTAACTACTGCGAGTTTTAACGATTTCGGTAAATGTCCAAGACTAAGGGACAAGTTAATGATAGAGAGCAGAGGTTTAACCATGCAAGGCATGATCTGTTTGAGAAGTTTTGTCGGTATTGGGTCTAGGATGCAGGTAGAGGAATTAGAAGAGCTAAATAGCTTAATTAACTCATCCTGGGTGATGGAGCTAAGCAGCGTTCACCTATTGGGCTGACAGGAAACACGTCATCCTGTGTTACTAGATTTACAGATGTATGTTGGGTTAGTGTTCTAATATGTTCTGTTTTGTTATTGAAAAACCTGCAAAAAACCTGAAAAAAGTCATCACAGCTGTATGTAGTTTGAATACAATCTTCGAACTGTTTAATGTTACTACTGAGTTTAGATATTGTGCTGAACAGGACTTTAGGATTATTTTGGTTTTTCTCAATGAGCGATGAGAAATAAGCAGTTTTAGCTGCGTGTAGGGCATGTTTATATTCCAGGACAGTGTTCTTCCACTCACTTCGGAAGCAGTCTAATTTTGTTATACACCATTTACGTTCATAACTACGAGCTTTTTGTTTGAGTATGATCATTGTACCACGGCGCAAGCGTTTTTCTTCTAACAATTTTCCTCTTTATCGGAGCCACACTATCAAGAGTTGACTGAAGGGTGGACTGCACGAATTCAGTAGTACTTTCAAGCTCATCGAGGCCCAGAGGGGCAGGGACGTTTGAAAGATCTGGTAGCCTATTTATAAGGGCATCTATAGTAGAGGCAGTGATACTTCGTTTATATTGGTAGTGGGGCGGCATGTAGACATTATAATCTAGAACGACTTTGTATATTATCAAGTGATGATCTGAGATGCAGTCACTCTGAGGGACTGTGTCTAAGTTTTCTACCCTGATTCCTCGCGATAATACCAAATCTAAGGTATGGTTACAGCGGTAAGTAGGTCCTATCACGTTTTGAATATAGCCCATAGAATCAATCAGAGCCTCAAACGTTATTTTTAAGGGGTCTTTGTTATTTTCAAAATGAACATTAAAATCTCAGACTATAAGAGCCTTATCTGCAGATAGGGCTATGTTTGTTAGAAACTCTGCAAACTCTGTAAGAAATTCAGAGTACGGGCCCGGGGGACAATATACCGTAGATAATATTAAGCTAGTAGATCCAGGACAAGGGCTGGCTACTCGAATATTTTGAAATTCGAAGGCGTTTGTTTTGTGGCCTGCAATTTGAGTGAGGCCCATATCAGCATTATAGAGTGTAGCTACACCTCCACCTCTACCACTGATACGTGGGGTGTGATAATAACTAAACCCTGGTGGGGTAGATTCATTTAGAGCTAAATATTCACCCTGTTTGACTCACGTTTCAGTGAGACATAACACATTGAGTAGCTTTTCAGTAATTATTTCATTTACAGTATCTGCTTTGGGTGCCGGAGACTGTATATTTAGTAGACCGAGCTTAATACGAGAGCATGTAGCGCTACCACTACAGGAAGTTAAACTGATTTTAACGAGATTGTTAGGACAGATTGTTCTATGTCGCCGTTTACGAGCGGGACGGGTAACAGACACAATCGCAATGATGTAGGACATGGCACTAGTTGGGCTATTGAGAATGCTTGTATTAGCATGACTAGCAGTAGCAGTAAGAGAGTTAAATGTACATACATTTCTCTCTCAGAGACAGAGAGAGACTTGACTTCGAAACCTTTTAATTCACATCAAACTCTAGAAACAAAAAACACACTGAACTTTAAACAGTCAAACCCCACACTACAACACCTTCACACTACCACAGCGTTACTTCACAAATTCAGGATAAACCCATCCTGATTGTCAAAAAATTAATCCATATAAATACGTTTATAAAAAGCATATTTTAACCGGAGATGCTGTAGAACAAAACCCTTTGCCATCAGTAATGGATCCGTCCCCCCATCTACCCTGACCTTGTTCTTCCTACTGCACCAAGTCACCAATTTCTTGGGAACAGAATACTTGGGCCTGTAAATGAACAAGCTGGGCTTAAAAGAACCTAAAATCATCCGAACCGCACGCAGTAACTGACACAAACAGGAACACTGAAGAAATACAGTAGATAGAAAACCGTCTAGGTGAAACCGCAAAAAGGGCAACTCTCCCCAACCAAAGGATCGAGTAGTGCCACATGTCTGTTTGTAGCTAAAATCCCATGTACAATTCTCCACTGGAGAGCTCCCAGTCTCTTTTTAATGTGCCTTTTGTACAGGGACCGCCAGCTACCTTTCAGGGAAGAGCCTGACCCCATAACCTCAGTCCATTTTGTTCCATGTAGGTCCATCAGAGCCTGCAAGTTTAGAGTCTTTGTGCAGGCACAATACAATGCCTGCTTCGTAAGTCCACTAAAGCTCCCAAGAATCGGGGTCTCCACTAAGAGAAGCTTTCCTTGTCCCTTGTTCCACTCTGACCACCAACTCTGGAGAAGCAGCCAGTCCACCTTGACGGCCCTCCACAGGTGTCTGCTCTTGATTTCTTGGGAGCGAGGCTGAGAGATCACACCTCACGTGATCCAACACCTAGGAGGCCAGGCACACTGACCTGAGGCCAGCCAGATTCGCCAGCTGCTCTACAGTCACCCAGTCCAAGCCCCTTCTCAAATGAAGACCTGATCACAGCCTTGAGGA
Organism: Prochilodus magdalenae; assembly: GCA_024036415.1. Lineage (NCBI taxonomy): Eukaryota > Metazoa > Chordata > Actinopteri > Characiformes > Prochilodontidae > Prochilodus > Prochilodus magdalenae. Next base: position 518,668 of record JAMWET010003914.1, on the reverse strand, counting down.
GGCTGACCCTTAGTGTGCCAGAAACCTGTGTATCAGGCCTCCTTAATCCAGAGAGTCCAGTAAAAAGATAAAACAGGTGTCTGTCCAGGTCCATCCACCCCACGGCACAAAGGAGAGCACAGGCCACATCCATCCAGGCATGATGCCCACAATGCAGAAACCGCTGCGCTGCCTGCAGGCACAGAACAGTGACTCTTGAATGTCAATCAGTCCCTGTCCGCCCTCTTTTACGGGAAGATACAACACTGCGGCCCTTAACCTGTGCTTTCTGGATGTCCTCCATCAGTCCCCTGGATGGATTAAGCACAGTGAATTTATGCCACAGAATTGACACTACAAGGTTATTGGCTATCAGAACTCGACCCCTATATGATAACTGGGGGGGAGCAACCATGACCATTTAGACAATCAGACATGGACTTTCTCCACTAAACCCTTCCAATTCTTAGTCTTGATGTCCTCTGTCCCTTGCTAAACCCCTTCCTGCCCAACTCTACAGCACCAGGAAGCGGCGGCAGGGCATGCCCTCTGGCTTTGGGTCCACACCACACAGCCTCAGTCTTTCCCCAATTCAGCTGAGCAGAAGACGCTCTTTTATAAATAAAGAAGCTTTCAGAGCAGCAACATCTTCACTATTATTGATTACTATAGTAACGTCATCGGCATAAGCAGAAAGTCTGATGGAACTCTCAGCAAGCTGCAGACCCACCAACTTTGTCCTCAATAAACAAAGAAGGGGTTGAACAGCAATGGCATAGAGCTGACCAGAGAGAGGACATCCTTGCCTTATGCCCCATCTAAATGGAACTGGAACGCTTAAACCGCCACCCACATTAATCAAACAGGAGGCATCTTTGTACAACAGCCTGACCCATGACAGAAAAACCTCCCCAAACCCAAAACACCTCATTGTACTAAACAGGTACTCATGGTCCACATGATCAAAAGCTTTTTCCTGATCGAGTGAAAAACCAAACTCTGTGCCAGACAGACCTGCAAAGTCCATCATGTCCCTATTCAAGAACAGGTCGTCATAGATGGATCTTTTAGGCACACAGTGTGATTGGTCCATGTGTATGATAGTGTCCAGAGCACCTTTAAGTCTTTTGGCAAGACACCAAGATAGGATTTTATAATCAGTACAGAGAAGAGACATCGGCCTCCAGTTCTTCAGTAGGCAGAGGTCCCCCTTTTTTAGCAGGAGAGAGAGAACAGCCTGCTTACAGCTTGTTGGAAATATTTGTCTGTGAAGAATCACCTGCAAAACACTAAACAAGTCCTCTCCGATCACTCCCCAAAAAGTCTTAGTCCCTCAATTCCTGGGGCCCGACCAGAGGTTAGCTGACAAACCGCCTCTGTGACCTCCTTAAACGACAGAGCTGCATCTAGCGCTTGACTGATCCAGCTGAGGAAGGCCTGAGGACAACACTTCAGAGCAAGATGGATCCAAAGCTTTAAAAGCAAACAGAATGGAATAAAACTCCACAGTCGGCACAGTTCAACAGGGTCCATGGTAACTTTACACAACAACACCAGTGACTGGTGTCCAACCGTGGACCGTTCCAAGTTGAAGAAAAAAGCAGTGGGAACATCCATATCGTTTACTGACAAATATCTTGATCTAACAAATGCCCCTTTTGCTTGGTAGCCAAGTCCATCTGGAGTCCAGAGGCACTCTGATTAATCAAGAGGTCATGAATCCTCACAGTGCCCAGCTCAAGGGCTTGAACAGCTGTCCTAAGAGTAGCTGTGGAGTAAGACAGAAAATCCTGATCTGCAATTTTCCTACTTCCCACCATTGCATGAGATTCTCAAACTCTTCTTTCTTTGAAGCCCACTCACCCCAAAACACTTAAACTCTCACAAAAGGATTTATCTTGTAAGAGCTTTCTATTAAAATAACAAACACATCCTTTTTGAACATGGGTTACAAACAGAAAATCCAGAACCAGACTTCAGATTTAGCTTTCCCGACCGCAGTCACAAACTTTTTTAAACGAAACCGTTTCTGCTGTGAGAGGATGTCGTACCCAACATTTTTCTGAACCTTTAATACTGAGCACACAAACTTCTCCAGATCAAGGAAGAAGTCACTCACATCCACAGACCGGCTCTTAGTCTCGTCCAGAAAGGTGTTAATCTGGTCTACCGTGTACAGCATGTCACCGCTGAACTGACTACAGCCAGCATCAGAGATCTCAGTCAGTCCTCCTCCATCATCTCCTGGTGGTTGGTGTAGCTCAGCGGATAACACCACTTCCTGTCAGGGAGCAACCACCACATGTGGGACACTGGGGTTCAAATCCTGGTCTGGGCTACACCAAAGAGAGTCCTTGGGCAAGACTCCTAACACTACACTGGCCTACCTGTAATATGATTAACTTTGTAAGTCGCTCTGGATAAGAGCGTCAGCTAAACACCGTAAATGTGATGTAAAATCTCCTCTTCTACAGACACGGCAGAGCCCGACTGCAATTCACAGACAGCTACAGGATCTACAGGCTCCACAGAGTCCCGCGCTGCCGTGCTAAACCCACCAGCACTTGGCCAAGCTATGACACCACTATCGGTCACCCCACTGACCTCCCCGCTATCTCCACCAGTCAGAGCACCAGCTCCACGGTCACCACGATCAGCCTGCATCGTGCTCCCCTTTTTCTCTAAAAGACTCGCCACCAAGCCTTCACTCACCTCCACCCTTCGACCTGTCTCCGGGGCGGCCTGTGCAACAAGCCTGGATCAAGCGGGGGGTTTTCTGACAGTGTCCTCCACGGCAGCCCTGCTGCGCTCGGCCGAGGTAGATGCCTGGTTCTCCTGCGGCTCAGTCTGCTCTATCAGCAGGCACGCAAAGCGCTTGTGCCCGATATCCCCACACCCGAAACACCAAGACTGTCCATGCTGGCGTACACCATGTAAGAGCTGTCCCTGTGAGGGATACGGAAAGACATCTCCAGACTTTTATCAGGGCTGGTTAAGAACATGAACACCTGGCGCCTAAAGGACAGGATGTTTTAAGCGCTGCATTTTTACAGCCCAGCGGAATCATAGTGATCGCACTAGCCAGTTTACCAAAGTGATCAAGCTCCTTTACCGCAGCTCACTAGGAAGGGAGGGATGTTAGAAATGGCGACTTTGGCATCCGGTGTACGTAACGGAGACACCAGTACAAAAGTCTCCAACACCCAAATATCAAATCAAATTTATTTATATAGCGCTTTTAACAACTGATGTTGTCTCAAGCAGCTTTACAGTAATCAGTAATAATTCATTAAGGAGAGAAAAGGAAGAAGCCCCCGGTGAGCAAGCTGTAGGCGACAGCGGCAAGGAAAAACTCCCACAAGCAGAAGGAAGAAACCTTGGGAGGAACCAGACTCACACAGGGGGGACCCATCCTCCTCTGGTCCAAACTACAATTTGAAAATGTTCAAGTAACATTAATTGAGTATATAATTATTCTGATCTGGTCATAATGGTTATGAGGAAGTCAATAAAGTAATAATTGTGAAATAATAGTCCGGTTTGGTAGGAATAGCGGAAATATTAGTCTGCAGCGGGAAAGCCTAGTTAGTCCTTATTGGTGTTAGGCCGTGCAGGCAAGAAGCTGGTTAGGGGCAGGTAGCATGGAGACCTGGTCAGTCTTCCTTCAGTGTCTGGCTGGGCAAGTAGGCAGCTTGTCAGAGGCGTGCAGCAGGAAGGCTTCAGTAGCAAGCCGGACCGGAGGGCAGCCATTAGCTCGGTGAGAGTAAAGAGGCACAGTTAGTTCTATTTGGGACTAATTACGGAGCACAGGAAGTATGAGCATTTCCAGAGTGTGGCAGCGACTCCGGTATCTGACTATTACAGCCTGGCTAAAAGGACAGAAGCAGAAGGTAACACAGACTTGGGAGCACCCTGAAACACTGGCATCCATTCGCTCCACCATCAAACTGACTGATTGGTGCAGCGGCGGGACGACAGCACCAGCATCTCAGTTCACCATAAAACCCTCTGCCCATGAACCCCTGGATCTGCGGCCTTTATTTAAGGGGGGATATTAATGACCAAAAGCTAAGCTAAACAAGTACATTTTTAACCTAGACTTAAAGGTTGAGACTGTGTCTGAGTCCTGGACATTTTCTGGAAGGTTATTCCATAGTTGGGGGGGCTTTATAAGAGAAGGCTCTCCCCCCTGCTGATACCTTAATTTTAGGAACTAATAAGAAGCCAGCACCCTGTGACCTTAGTAAACGTAAAATGGAGCCTTGTGGGATTCCATATTTCACTTTTGTATGATTGGAAGAAACATTGTTTACTTCTACAAACTGGTAGTGATCAGTTAGGTAGGATCTGAACCATGATAAAGCTGTTCCTGAGATTCCAACTCTATTTTCTAATCTTTCTAGTAGGATATTGTGGTCTACCGTGTCAAAAGCTGCACGGAGATCGAGACGCACTAACAAAGATACATGGCCTTGATCAAAAGCAAGAAGGAGATCAGTTGTTATTTTAACTAGGGCTGTTTCAGTGCTGTGATGGGGCCTAAATCCAGATTGGAACTTTTCATATATATGATTCTTATGTAGATATAGACATAATTGTTGGGTCACAGCCTTTTCTATGATCTTAGATAGAAATGATAGATTCGAAATAGGTCTGTAGTTAGTCAGAACACTAGGAACAAGATTTGGTTTCTTGATCAGAGGTTTAATAACTGCCAATTTACAGGTTTTGGGCATGTGACCCATTGTAATGGATGAGTTAACTAACATTAGCAGCGGTTCAATTATAACTGGAAGTACTTCTTTAAGTAATTTTGAAGGAAATGGGTCTAGTGTACAAGTTGTACAATTTAACAAAGAGAATTTTCTCCAGTTCTTGCTGTGGAAGCGGATAAAAAGCTTCGAGCATATCATCTAAGACTGTATTTCTTGCTATCAGCCAAACTAGTTGACAGACCGGTTTGATCTAATATTAGGGGCTGGATGTTTAGTCTAATATTCTCAATTTTATTAATAAAGAAATCTATAAATACATTACTAGTGAGGTTTGCTGGAATCAGAGGTTCAGCACTCGCCTGATTTTTAGTAAGTTTAGAAATGGCACTTAAAAGAAATCTAGGATTGTTTTTGTTATTCTCAATCAGCGAGGCTAAATATACTGAGCGTACCTTAGCGAGTACCCTTCTGTACTCAAGAAGGCTGTCCTTGTCCAGTGGAATACTTCCAACTTAGTCGCTCGCCATTTCCGCTCTAATTTACGTACTGTTTGTTTTAGGTTAAGAGTTTGGTCGTTGTACCACGGGGCGAGCTTTTTCTGTGGGTCCCTTTTTTAATTTGAGTGGTGCTACACTATCTAGAGTTGATCTACAAGTTTTTTTCTAAGCAGTCGATTAACCTGTCTAGCTCCACTGGATCTGATGGAGAGCGAGCTAAGGTCGATAAGTCTGGGAAGACTTCTATAAATTGTGTAGCGGTAGATGATGTTATTGAGCGCTTCATACAGTAACGCGGGGACGAGCGAGTATTTAGGCTAAGATGTAACTCAAATGAAATCAAATAATGGTCGGAGACTACTGAGGTTTGAGGGAGTGTATTTAGGTTGTCTATGTTAAGACCTAGTCAAAACTAAGTCTAGGGTATGATTACAGTAATGAGTAGGCCCTGCTACATTTTGAGTCATGCCGACAGAGTCTAAGATTGATGCAAAGGCCTTTTTCAGTGGATCATCAGCCTTTTCGTAATGAATGATAAAGTCTACTACAATTATTACTTTATTACTGCACACTGCTAAGCTTGCTGCAAAGCCACTGAATTCATTTAAGAAATCTGAGTAGGGTCCTGGCAGTCTATAAACATTAACAAAAATGCATTCTTATTTGTGCACGGATTAGTTATATTAATAGAAAGAATCTCAAGAGTTGAAGGTATCACAGTGTTTCTGGTTAATCTCTAAAGTATTTCTATAGATTACACATACTCCACCTCCTCTGCCTGATAATCTACGCTCTCTACTAACTGATTGACTAAACGCTCATCTTTCAGAAACACAACCACAGCTTTATTCATCCACGAGGCGGAATAAATGTGCTCATAATGTGCCAGTTTGTTTGGGACAAGGATGGCCCAAACTCCACCCTTAACCACGATTCCACCAACGCCTGAATAAGCTTCAGTGTCTGTGCCCTGGCCCTCAGAGCTCAGTCTGAAGGACTTCCAAAAGTGTGTACAATACAATGCAGAATCCCCAGAACGTTTGGGTAGAGGACTTTTATACAGGAGCTTCTATGAAGGCCTCACACCCTCAGGAACAGAGAGACGGGCTCTCCAGTCACAGCATCCCTTCAACTCCTGAATATGTATGGTTTTACTAGATGTGGAGAACGGCAACCTTTTTGTAAGCTTCCCATTAAGAGAAGCTGGCCCGCACTGTTCTCGCCCTCAGGGACACATGGGGAGATGTAAACTCCGGAACGGGGATGTGGGTCAGACCACCAGCCAGTACATGGTCCACGAAGGCCTTGAGGCTCGGGGTCAAAGAGGCTTTAAAGGTACCAGTCAGTCTGCCAATCAATCTCTCTGATCTAAACCCAGTCTGCTGTGCTAAAAGTTCAGCTGGTCGCCACGTCAGGCCCCTTGGTCAGTCAAATATCTTAAACACGTGACTCCAGCCTTAGAAAAGGCTGTGCCCACCATGCCAAACTAGTAGATCTGATTAAGAAGAAAGGGATTAGAAAACAAGGGCTCATCCCATCCATAATGGCCATCATCCCATCCATAATAGCCATCATCCCTTTCCACTTTAAACATTCCCCAAGCATTTAACACGGAAGTCCTAACACCAGTCTAGCTGCTTTAGTCATGGGTCTGCCAGCATTAGGAAAAGGGTGTTTTTGGGGGGGGGGGGTCATATCCAGCCTACTGATTTAAAACGCTTAGCTGGTTCCGCAGCGATGCAGGGGGCCCAATCCACGGGGTACAGTCCTCTCCGGAACAGCAGTTTTTTTGAGGCTCCAGTGATCTGCCAAACACACAGGGGTTGTGGGTAAGCCCTGTATTAACTCACTGCCCCGATTGATCAGGCCCCTTTCCTCCTTCAGCCAAGGCTAAAGTTAATTCTCCAGTTGTAAGCCAGTGGCTCCATGCCATCCCAGAATGGCCAATTCAAGCGAAGTCCTTCTTTGGACATGCATGGTAATCCAGTACAGTCACTCGGTCGGTGCCAACAGCATGGAGGCTAGAGCCAGGTTATTCACGGCTGACAGCACCACGTCTAGCACCACGGTAAGGATAACTGGGGGTAGAAAGGTTCCACCAAATGTTACCTCAATGACCTCTGGAGCCTCCCCAGAATCTTTTCTCGCAGTACATCACAGTTCTCATCCATCTGATCCAAAATGGACACCAAGAGCATTGAACCCCTTCACGTTCCAGGAGCACTGCCCACGCCATTGTCCCAGCAGTGCTGCGCTCTTAGTGCAGTTTACCTGTGCTGATGTAGCAGTCTGGAACTTTTCAAGGCACTCAGCCACACTCTTCATGTCACTGACCCTTCTAATAACGATTTTCACATCATCAGCATACGCAGTCAGTTTCACCTTTACCTCCTTTCCAGTGATGGGACTGACAGCCCACTGTCATGCTCCTGAAACACCACAAGGAGTGGCTTGATGGCTAAATTGTATAAAAGCCCTGAGGTGCCACACCCCTGGCATATAGCCCTGCTGACAGGGAAGAGCCATGTTAGACTACCGTTAATTTTCAGTAGACTATCAGTGTACACCAGTTTAATGTGGGAAATAAAAATCGGACGAAATCCAAAATGTGTGATCCACTCTATCAAAGGCCTTTTCTTTGGTCCAGTGAAATGAGCCCCATGTGGGATTTACAGGTGCTCAGTAGCTTCCTAACCACCACAGAACACACAGTCACCGCTGACCGAGGGGTCAATGTGTGCCAAGTGTCTGTTTGTAGCCACGGCCCCGTGTACTATCCTCCACTGCAGATCAGCTGTGCGCTTCTCTATTGGGGGGTTTGTCCAGCTTCCTTGCGAAGAAGAGCCCAGGGCCAAAAACCCTGACCACCTTGACTCTTTCACTCTGGACAGGGTGTTGTGGTACCCCACCTTAATGCAGGTGTCATACAGTGCCTTTTTCGCGGCTGCCTCCAGTGACGACAGCATCGGTGTCCAAAAAGTAAGGAGAGACCCTTTTGTCTCCTGTGCTGCAGCAGAGATGGGTAGTGATGGGTGAGAAAGCTGATCCCCAGCGGAGCCACGCCCCAGTATCTCCCTGAAGGGAGAGGGGGGCATAGCAACCACTTTCCCCAGCAACCTCTCCATCAGCCGACTGGACAAAACACCAGTTTCCGCACATAGGTCATCTGCGGTCTTCCAAGCACCATCCGACTTCCAGCTTGCTGGAGACGCTGGCGAATGTATCTAGACCCTAAAGTCTGTGATGGTATCAGAGGGTTAAAGAACAAGGGGTCTTCCTCAACAAGTGTGAACGGTACGTCCACCTGCTGACACTTAGCACTGCCGACCATGCTCTCAGTACCGACTGATAGAAGGGCGAGGTTGCTGACAAGTTCAGCTCGTTCACACGCAGCACAAGTAGGTGTTTGTCATGGTCCAGCCCTTCCACGCCCCGAAGGAGCATGCAGGCAGTATTCACCCAGGCTCGACCTTCTCCATGGATCAGCCTTTGTACCGTATGCAGCCAGAAAGCTTTAACACGGCTTGACAGATTGAGAAGGCCCTGTCCTCCTTCCTGCAGCGGTGGGTAGAGTGCAGGTGCCTGAATCCAGTGCTGTCCAGACCAGAAGAAGTCCTTGTCTGAATGTCCTTGATGAGTGAGACTGGAGCCTCCAGAACAGCCAGGGGGGCCACAGCATAGAGGCCACAAGGTTGTTGGCCACCAGAACTCTTCCCCTACAGGACAGCTTTGGCAGGACCCAGGTCCACTTAGACAACTTAACACACACCTTTTACACAACTCCTGCCCATTTCTTATTCTGAAAGAGAGGAGTCCCCAGAAATACTCCCAGGTACTTCAGGCCACCTCTACTCCACTGCAGACCGGCAGGTAAAACAGGGGGGCCTGTCCTCTCCCACTGCCCCAGCAGGAAGCTCTCACATCTACCCCATCTTACTCTGGCTGAAGAGGCTCCCATATATAGGCATAAAACATGTGGGAGAGCGTGAACATCGGCCTGAGATACGTTGAAGGCCGTGATGTCATCAGCGTATGCGGACAGAGCCACACGCTCCCGTAAACCCCTCATGGAGAAGCCCTGTAGCTCCACCCGCAATCTGTGCAGGAAGGCTTCTATGGCCAGGTACAGTGCTCCGGAGAGTGGGCAGCCCTGTTGTATCCCCCTACCCATTTTGAAAGGTGCACTAAGACCACCTCCAACCTTCAGCATAAAAGAGGCCTCTGAGTATAAAATACTTAACCAGGAGATAAAACCACTTTTAAAACCAGACGTGTGGAGAGTTTTAAACAAGTAAACATGGTCAGCTCTATCAAACACTTTCTCCTGATCTAGCGTCAGAAGACCTGTGTCTGAGGAGTCTATGCCACACAAGTCGATGACATCCTGGACCAGGAACAGATTGTCCATTATGGTGCAGTAAGGTATACAGTATGTCTGATTGTCATGCACTATGGAGTGCATGCACAGCTTCAGTCTGTTGGAGAGGCATTTAGCCAGAATCTTATAATCAGAGAACAGCAGTGCTACCAGCCTCCAGTTCTTTAAAAGTCCCAAGTCTCCAGCCTTCGGTAGCAGTGACAAAACCGCCCTAGATGAGCTCACTGGCAACCGTCTCTCAAAAAAAACAAAACTTAAAAACCTCAAACAAGTCCTCTTCGATAGTGCCCCAGAAATGCTTATAAAATTCAGCAGGAAGACCATCAATGTCGGGGGCACGACCAGATGTTTGCTCCTGTACAGCAGTGGTCAGTTCCTGTAACTCACACAGCAGCTCATCTCTACATGAAAGGTCACACTCAACAGCACCGTACAGGTCCATGTAAAAGTCCATGGCTATGGTCCTCATTTCAGCCAGCACCACAGCCACCCTTCCGTCCACAGAGCGAAGATGCAGCATCCTGTTCTGGGGTCTGGCCTCCAGTAAGAGCTCTCTTTCTGTGTACTAGGTGTTATAAAATCTGCATGTAGCTGGCAGGGCTAAGTATGAGGGAAGCACTTTTAATGTGAAGCCTGTTCCTGGGGGCGGCCATTTTTAAGGTGCATTTCCATCCCGTGGTAGATTGCTTATGGAGACTTTTAATATGAAAGCCACTCCTGATGGCCGCCATTTTAGAGTGTATATCAGTCTCGCGACAGGTGGTTAAAATATCGTTTGGTCTCGTGCGGTCGCGTGCAGCTCTCAGTCCGTCTGAAAGGCTAATAATTAAGACATTTCTCTGCTTCTGCTCATCGTAAGGTTGGTTAGCAAAAGCAGAAAGTGGAGGGCGGATTGTGGAAGCTGCAGTTTCAGTGCTTGAATGAGGATCATTCTCTGAGTGTATGGAGTGGCCCACGTTTGGTTTGTACGTGTGAGAGCATGAATGGACCACCGGAGGCTTGAGCCAGATTCGGGTGGCTAACAAAAGCTGGAGAACTGTGTTAAGGGAGACTAACACTGCTGTTATACGGGGTGCTGGTGCCTGTGGGAACAATAGCCACTGTTTTATTTACGCTGTTTGCTTTCTTTTGTTTTCTTTGTACTGTTTTCTTTGGAACGTGGAATCTTTTATTCTTTTAATCTGAGCATATTATAATCTGGGTTGCCTAAAATCATACATGTATATTGAATCTACCTTGCTAAATAGTCAGAATCAGAATCTCTATTTCACCAAGTATGTTACACATACATGGAATTTGTCTTGGTGAAAGCAACACGTATGACAAGTAACAAGAACACAGATTATTTACAGTATTAAACTAAAGGAAAATTACACTAAACAATAAATAGGGTAGGGGATAAATTAAAAAAGTAAAAAGTACTAAAGGTAATAAAGCTGAAGAAGCTGAAAGATGTGAAGCAGATTTAGTTGAAAAATATTATATATAGAAAGTTACAGATGACCTGAATATTTACAGAAAGGGAACATCTGTACAGGTGTGCAAATAGTCATAGTGCAAATAGGCAGAGTGCAAGTAGCTGTTCAGTCCGGTTTGGTACAGTTCAGTTGTATATTTAAGGTTTACAGTGGGAGGTGTCCACTGTGGTTGAGGAGCGCTACAGCTCTGGGGAAAAAGCTGTTAGCATGACGTGTTGTGCTGGTTTTGATGGACCACAGTCTTCTACCAGAGGGGAGTGTCTGGAAGAGGAGGTGTCCAGGATGTGAGGGGTCAGATGTAATTTTGCCAGCACGCCTCCTCACCCTGCTGGTGTAGATCTGCTGAAGTGATGGCAGGTTACATCCAATGATCCTCTCTGCTGTCCTGATGATGCGCTGGAGTTTGGTTCTTTCTTGTGAGGTGGAGGAACCAAACCAGATAGTTATGGAGGCTGTGAGAATGGACTCGATGATCGCTGTGTAGAACTGGATCATCAGGGTCTGTGGCAGGTTGAATTTCTTGAGCTGTCTCAAGAAGAACATTCGTTGTTGAGCTTTCTTGATGATGGAGATGGTGTTTTTCTCCCATTTCAAGTCTCTGGAGATGGTGGTGCCCAAGAAACTTGAGTGACTCCACCATGGACACTGCAGTGTTGTTGATGTGGAGGGGGGAAGGGGGGGTGGATTGCGTCGGAAGTCCACCACCATCTCTACAGTCTTTTCTGTGTTTAGCAGCAGGTGGTTGTTGCTGCACCAGGACACCAGCTTCTCAATTTCCTTTCTGTAAGCAGACTCATCAGCGTTGGCTATAAGGTCCACCAGAGTGGAGTCATCTGCAAATTTTAGGATCTTTACAGCTGGATCTTTGGAGACACAGTCATTAGTGTAGAGGCTGAAGAGAAGGGGTGAAAGAACACAACCCTGTGGGACTCCAGTACTGAGTGTCCGGAGATCTGAAGTGTGCTTCCCCAGCCGCACCTGCTGTCTCCTGTCTGTCAGAAAATCCACGATCCACCGACACATGGAGTCTGGCACTGACAGCTGGGAGAGTTTGGCCTGAAGAAGCTGCGGCACAACAGTGTTAAAAGCCGAGCTAAAGTCCACAAACAAAACCCTAGCATAGTTTCCATGGCTGTCGAGATGTTGCAGGATAAAGTGCAGGGTCAGGTTGACCACATCGTCGACAGACCTGTTTGCTCGGTACGCAAACTGCAAGGGGTCCAGCAGGGGGTCTGTGATGGACTTCAGGTGGGCTAGGATCAGGCGTTCAAAGACCTTCATGACTACAGAGGTCAGGGCGACAGGCCTGTAGTCATTCAGTCCAGTGATGGTGGATTTCTTGGGAACTGGAATGATGGTGGAGGTTTTAAAGCAGGCTGGAACAGAGCAGAGTTCCAGTGATCTGTTAAAAATGTCTGTAAACACTGGAGCCAGTTAGTCACAGCAGTGTTTTAGGGTAGATGGAGAGACTGAGTCGGGCCCAGGGGCTTTCCGAGGTGTCGGTCGATCAGGAGGACGGGGATCTTTCTCACCTTGTTACCAGTGAGAAGCTGAAGGCCTTTCCAGGCTGAAGATGGGTCGTTAGCAGTGATGTGTCTGTTTAGCTGCTCTGAGTACTTGCTCTTCGCAGCTCTAATCCCTTTCTCCAGTCTGTATTTGGCCTCCTTAAAGACAGTTCTATCTCCACTCCTGAACGCTTCCTCCTTTTCCCTCTGAAGCTGTTTGAGTTCTGCAGTAAACCAGGGTTTGTTGTTACTGTATCTCACCTGTGATTTAGTTGAGATACAGCTGTCTTCACAGAAACTGATGTATGACGTCACAGTGTCTGTGTATTCGTCCAGTCCGTCTGTCGGCTCCTCAAACACAGCCCAGTTTGTGGATTTGAAGCAGCCCTGCCGCTTCTCAATGTCTCCACTGGTCCACCTCTTCACTGTTGTGATGACCGGCTTGTTGGTTTTGAGTTTCTGCCGGTAGGTTGGAATGAGGTGAACGAGGCTGTGATCTGAGAGCCCGACAGCTGTGCACGTGACCGCGCAATAGGCATTCTTGATACAGGTGTAGCACTTGTCCAGTGTGTTGCCTTCTCGTGTTGGACACGCAATGTGTTGTCTGTATTTGGGAATCTCCTTCGTGAGGTTTGTTCTGTTAAAATCACCCAGAATGATGAGAAGTGAGTCCGGGAACTCCAGCTCCACTTTCATTACGTGTTCCGCCAGCTGTTTCAGCGCGTTGCTCATGCACGCGCTTGGCCCAATGTAGGTGCCGGCTAGAATGAATGAGCTGAACTCTCTGGGAGAGTAGGACGGCCTACAGGTTATGAACAGAGATTCCAGATGAGGGGAGCATGATTTTAACAGTACCGTAGTGTCTCTACACCAGCGCTCGTTGATGTAGAAGCAGATTCCTCCTCCTCTGCTCTTGCCACTGCGCTCCGCGTCTCTGTCCGCTCCGTACAGCTAGAAGCCCGGGAGGTGCAGCGCGCTGTCCAGGGTCAGCTCGGAAAACAGGTCTCCGTGAAGCAGAGCGCAGAAGCAGTGGAGAAGTCCTTGTTGGTTTGGTTGAGCAGAAGTAGTTCCTCAGTTTTGTTGCTGAGAGATCGGAGGTTGGAGAGGAACAATGACGGTAAAGGTGTGCGAGCCCCGCGCTGCCTCAGACGCACGAGCGCACTGGCTTGTCTGCCCCTGCGCCGCGGAGGAGCTCGTCACCGTGGCTGCCATCCTCTTAGCGTTATCTTAGTGTGAACTTGCCTAATACGCCAAGTGATTGTAGCTCACCATGGTATACTGTACTAAGTTGGGGAATTACATGTGCTGTGTATTTGGTTTTGAAGTGTACCTTTTTTTTTTTTTTGGTTGAAACTGAACTTTTCTTGGTGTGTCAATTTCATTTATGTATTTTCTTTGTATGTGCATATGGGTATTAGTATGTCAGGAGACTGAGGGTGGCACTACAGTTAATGGTTTGGCCACATTTGGGTTTGCTGGGAACGGTGGATTACCTCTCAGTAGTAGCCTCCCATGCTCCTGGTTCTTGGCTGTATATTTTCTACTGATGTAAGCTACTGTTTTATGCTTTTTGGATAGAATTTACAAATTGAAAATAAAACTGGGTGCTAATCATTAAGATACTGCCCTGCTCTAACTCTGTGACATGAGTATTACAGAGAGCCAGCCTACGACTAAACAGCACAGCTACTCCTGCAGTTGTATTAGTCCCACGACTAAGGAACAGCTCTCCCTCCCACCACATCATCCACTCTGCCTCGTTATCATTGTTGCTTTGAGTCTCCTGTAAGAACAGTACTTTCAAATTCTTCTGTCTAAAGCATTCACTAACTACCGCCCTTTTTGTCCTGTCCCTGGGAATAAATCCCCCACATCAACATGTTTTACCAAACATGTCACTGAGGGAATAGAGCTGACCTACACCCCCTACCTGAGAGACACTTACATCAGAGGTGTCTGACATATTGTCATCATCCTGTGACCCAAAGAAGCCCAGCTCCCCCTCCTCCATTCCCACCACACTTTCACCAGGCACAGTAGTCTTCCCAACTGTACTAACTGACCCAGCACTGCTCTCACCAGCTCTCACCTGTACCTGCATCCCCCCTCCAGCATGTACCACCTCTACAGGGGGCTGTGGGTCTGACTCATGAACTACCTCTGTGAGTTCACTCTGCTCACCACTCAGCAGATCCCCATAATCCTCATCTACTCTCACCTGCTCACTACTCACCAGATCAGTGTCCGCCTGTAAACCTCCGGCATTCTCACCACTAACCAGCTCCTCACCAGCCTGATCACCATCAGCTCCCTCACTGCTAACCTGCTCCTGCTCACCACTGATCAGTACACCATTTCCCTACTCACTCTTCTTACGTGCATTAACCCCCACGCTGAGCCCAGTCGTGTCCAGTGCTACCTGTGCACCACCTCCCACCACCCCTCCTCTGAGCCCACTGATCCCAGGCACTTGGCCATCGCGCACTCTATGTGGACAGACAAACTGCTTGTGGTCAACATTTCCACATTCAAAGGACTTCATGCTACCCACGTTGGCGTACAGCATGTAGGACCTCCCGTCATACCAGACTCTGAAAAAGGCATCCAGAGCTGGCTCATTCAGGAACATCAGGACTGGGCACCTGTTCAGCAGGACCATTCTCAGATCGCCCAAGATCCTGCCAAAGCGAAAGAGCTCCCGCTCGATCAATGGAGCGATTTCACCAGGGCAAGAAACAAAGGCAGAACATCAGAACCAGACCTGCTCTCCACTTTGTTTCTTCTGGAATTATACACAGCGAGCTTAGTCTGACCAACAGCGAAATTAAGCAGTTGCCATTTCATTCTTCTTCTATTATTACCGGCCCCCCAAAATAAAATGAGTGAAACACTGTCTCTCTAAAACCACAAAATACACATTTATCATCCACATATGGGTTAATTACTGAGACAAACGAGTTCACAGCTACAGTGCTGTGTAAAATTCTCCCCTGTAGATCACCAGATCTTTGTTAGAGGGGACACACTGTGTCTGCCCTCCCATTCAACACTGATTTATTAAACACCTTGTCACAACACCTGTAGAGATTTTTACCTGAGGGCAGGGCTTGGGAAAGAATTCCCTCCATTCGGTACCGCACTTCCACACCAGTAACTCTGTAGCAAAGACCAGTCCTCTTGGTCTAGCCATTTCACCCACAGGTCGAGAACAGTCCTGATTTGGCAAACAGACCTCTGGCCTAAAACAGAAGCAACGGCCTGGGCATCGTCCATGTCCAGCTGCATTCACCAAAAGTCACAGTTTTACTATGTTGTACGTACATAAAGTCTGAGTGAGGACAGGTACTCCACTCGCAATGTCTAAGCATAACCCTTTAATCAGTGGCTCCTCCAGCAGCCAGAAAAGGAAGTTGCCTGGTTCCAGTCTGTCAGTCTTAAACAGTGCCCAACACTTAAACAAACCTCGATAAAAAAGCGGTAATCCACTCAAGCGCAGTTGCTTACAGTCCATGAGGAACAAAACAGTATCCAGCCCAAGGCCATCTGCTTATCAAAGAATAATGCTGACCACCTTCCTCCATGCCAAATAAAAGCAAGCAACCCAACAGGAGGATCCACACAAGACAGCCGATACCAAAGAACTGAGGCTGTCAAATAATTGATCAGCACTCTTCCTCTGGAGTAAAGCCTTTTCAGCAGTGGTTCAGTGGCAAGGGAATACAGCATTCCAGACAAAGCACAGCCCTGGCGAATGCCACGCTCAGCCTTAAAGGGAGCACTCAGACCACGATTAATCTTCAGCACACTCTCAATGTCCTACAGTACCTTTACCATTGCAATAAAAGAGGGACTAAAACCAAAAGCCCTCGAGAGTGTATCACAGATACTGATGCTCGACTCGGTCAAAAGTTTTCTCTTGATCTAATGAAATGAGGCCGGCGTCAACACCCAGAATATTGGAAACTTCCAATATATCCCTGACTAAACAAATATTATCAGTAATGGACCTGCCGGGTATACAGTAGGTCTGGTCTAAATGAATGACATGCCCCATCACTTCTCTCATCCTAACAGCCAGAACTTTGGAGAACACCTTGAGATCAGTGCACAGGAGACTCACTGGTCTCCAGTTCTTAATCCATCACCTTCCCCAGCCTGTCAGCTAACGATTTTGAGAGCTTTATGTATAAGTCGCCACTGTAGGTCTCCCGACCTCTTGGGGAGTGGCAGTGTATACTGCTTTTGCACCTCCGCCAAGTCTTTCAGGTTCCTCACTTTTACACACCTACAGGGCCTTACCGTTGATCTCCTCAAACAGACCCAGGCTTGGAGATGAGAAGGTCAGCAGGGTGCCGTTACCGTCTTGCCATCCTCCATCTGCAGCAGTCACATGTAATGGAGGAAACACTGGGGGAGTGTCTCTCTGTGGTTGCTCTAGGAGGTCAAGCACCTGTTGAGGTAGTGCTTGTTGTACTTCACTCAGGAGCCGCCCAAGAAGTCTCTGCATGGCAATTCCCGTCTGCTGTGAAAGGAGCCCTGCAGTTTTCCATCCAATGCCATTGGACATGCATAGGCAGCCTCCTTTGCACAGCCCAGCATTCAGGAACCTCCTCCTCAGTGCAGCGAAGAGCACAGAGTGAGGGGGGTATAAGCCTGTTGTGGAAGATTGGCTCTTCCCATACCCATGGTGTCGGTTGCAGCCCCCCTACACGTGTATGCTGCAGTAGAGTCCAGGCACTTAGCATTGATGCATAAAAAGACTCCAGCCTGGAGAGGTCCAGTCCAGTGATGTCCAGGAGGAAGAGATGGCGGAGAGAGATTTCTGGAGCAGTGCATGTGCGGGCTCCCTCCAGGGCAATCCAGATGATAAAGCAGCCTTTGCACTGCCTTGAGTCTGAAGGCAGCCACTCTGCTCTCCAGATCAATGAGGCCTTGCCCTCCCTCATGTGTTGGTAGATATAGCACTGCAGCCTTCAGCCTGTACTGACCAGAAGAAATCCACCAGCTTCCTCTGTACGTCAGCTAGCAGTCCAGCAGGAGCATTTAACACAGCCAGTCTGTGCCACAGGGTAGATGCTAAGAGGTTATTAATTATCAGCACTCTAACCCTGTAGGACATTTGAGGGAGCAGCCATTTCCAGCACGTCAGCCTCCTTGTTACGGAGGCCAGGACATCCTGCCAGTTTTCCTGACTGATCCTTCGGTGCCCAGGTGGACCGATCTTACTCCACCCTAAGCCCCTGGGTAGCTGAGGCAGCTCAGTGTCCCTCCATGGACCACAGAGCAAAGCTCCACTCTTCCCCCAGTTCACTTTTGCAGAAGATGCAGCACTGTAGGTATACAGGCACTCCTCTAATTCTCATTTATATGTGCCCTGTCCTGCACAAATACGGACACATCGTCTGCATAAGCTGATACAGTAATACTCGGCAACCCATGGATGTTCATCCCGTTGATCTTTTTCCGTATTAGCTGTAGTAGAGGCTCCCAATGGCGCAACCTTGACGGACTCCATGCCCCAGTTTAATTGGCCCAGCCAGGCTCCCTCTCTCTCTCACTATACAGGAGGCGCCTGTGTACAGTAACTGCATGGATTTCATAAAGTGTTCTCCAAGCCAAAGTTCGATAGGGTGTTAAAAAGGTATCCATGGTCCACTCTGTCAAAGGCCTTTTCCTGGTCGAAGGAAATCAGACCCAGGTCTGTAGGAACACGGTTTGCCAGTTCCATCACGTCCCTTATTAAAAACAGGTTGTCTATTATCGAGTGGTCTGGAACATAGTAGGTCTGGTCCCTGTGCACAATGCTGCCTAGAACACCCTTCAGTCTGTTAGCCAAGGCTTTAGAAAAAAATTTATAGTCCGTGCACAAAAGAGCTAAAGGACGCCAGTTTTTCAGGTCACTTGGGTCTCCTTTCTTAGGCAAAAGAGTCAGCACTGCTCTCCTGCAGCTAAGCGGCAGACCACAACCCGGTATACACTCCGTTAACATCAAAACAGGTCATGCCCAATCTGCTCCCAAAAAGTCTTATAAAACTCCACCGGCAGACCGTCAGTGCCCGGAGCACGACCAGGTGCCATCTGAAAAACAGCAGTCCCAAGCTCATCCAGTGTCAGAGGGAGATCCAGCGAGTCCACATCTCCCAAAGTCAATTTTGGCAAATCTGCCACTAGCGTGTCTACACATGCATCATCACATGCCACAGCTTTATACAAGTCTGAGTAATACTCAACTGCCCATCTTCATATCTCACTAGTGTCAGATGATAAACTGCTGTCAGACATACAAAGCATGCATGTGTTTGGTCTCACCACACTTCTTTTCGAGGTTAAAAAAAGAGAGAGCTTGGAGCATCCATTTCTCTTGACATCTGGAATCTGGCTTTTACATGTGCACCTTTTGCCCTGTCAGAGAAGAAAGCACCCAAGTCGCAGCGTAACTCCGCCTGCAGACCCTCGCAGTGTTGACCAGCAATTTGCTGTTGCAGCTGGGCTATGCTGCATTCAAGGGTAGCTAGAGCCCGTTTACCTTATGAGGTAGTACACGCGGTATACTGTTGACAAAACAGCTTAATCTGAGCCTTCCCAACATCCCACCATTGTTTCAGGGAACTAAAACCAGCCTTCCGTTCAGACCATCTAGTCCAAAAGGCCTGAAAGCTAGAGCAAAAGGCTGCATCTTGTAATAGCCTTACATTAAACTTCCAGTATGCTGCCCTTCTGTGCTCTGCTGTAATGGCTAAATGAATATCAGTACTGTGGCCAGAAAAACTCACTGGCATAACCTGTGCACCCACCAGCCTGTTACAGTGGGGAACCGGGATATAAAAGTGATCAAGGTGAGCCGCACTCGTTCTACCTTCCACTGTTTTTAGCCAAGTGAACTGCTTCAGAGCAGGATGTTTGATCCTCCAGTAGTCCACCAAGTTGTTATCCATCACCATGCCTTGTAAAATATTCACTGATGGCATGTGTGGGTCCTCCCCTGTCCTGTCCATAGTAAAATCTGAGGTGCAGTTCCAATCACCTCCCAGTACAGGGATGGCATCCTGGTTATACTGGGATAGTTTATTCCTAAGAGTGGTGAACAAGGCTGCTCTGTCTTTGCCTATGTTAGGTGCATAGACATTTACAGGTATGAACTCCTGCTCATATATGCTGGCATGTAGTATTAACAAGCAGCCTCTGCACACTTCTTTCTGTGAAATCACACTAAAAGACAGTCCAGGTGAGAGTAATATGGCCTGGCCTGCACTTACGTTTGTGCCATTATTCGCAAATACAGGTCCTTTCCACCACATTCCCCACTGGACCTCGTCACTATGGGTCTCCTGTAGAAACACCACATTCAGCTTTTTGTATTTCATGCTTGTAAACGTCTCTGGCACCATTTACGTTTAAAGAGCCTATGCGCAAGGTGTGCATTAGGGAAGTGGAGAATACCAAAAGCAGGAAAAAACAACAGTATGTCACCAAAAGAAGTGTCCAAAAGAATTTAACCATTAAAGCCGATTAATTTAGGCTTTTCCTTACTACCGTCGTCCACCTCCTGAGTCTGAACCTCCTTTTAGGCAAGAGCACCTTGAGGGTCTCATTCTTGGTTGCATGCTGCACCGATCTGATAAAACTTCTGTGAGTCCGGAAAGAAGCTGTTCAGAGACACATTCCGTTTACCCTTCGTGACTCTTAGAAAGCTGTTGATCTCTGAGAGTGGGTAGACATAACCGGCCAGCCCGAGCATTCCAGCAGAAGTCCCAGGCTGACCGGTACATTCAGACAGTGCTAGCTGACCAGGCAAACTGGCCGGTATTTCTGAGAGCTCCAAACAGTCTGACAACACACTGTCCACCTCAGAATCTGACTCAGCCTCTTCCAGATCACCCATGCGCTCATGTACACCACCCTCTGCACCCTCAGGCTGCTCTATAGCAGACCCAGCGTCCTGGTCTATCAGTTTCACACACAGCTTTCCAGAGAAGGTCGGTGTTCTGTCGAGTCGTCCTACCTTATCGAAATGTCCTGCCGTATGTTACGCGGGACGAGGGGACCGGATGCACATGCAAGTCAGTTTAATGACAAAAAATAAAACAAAAACCAAGGAGACTATACTAGGAGACAGGACGACAACAACAACAACAGACATAGAGAAACTTACTGAAAACTTCATGGAAAAAACAACAAGGCAAGGGACCAGTAGGGAGACAAAATACCGAACAAGAACAAAGGGCAGACACCGGGTATAAAACTGCTAGGGCTGACGAGAGACACCTGGGAAGGGGCGGAGCTACAAACACATGACCTAGAGGGCGGAGACAGGAGGGGCACATGACCAAAACAGACAGACGCACACGGGGCAAGACAACAAAGGTCACATGATAATAACACAAGCACATGGACAGGCAGACAGACATGGCAGGGTGTGACATAACCCCCCCTCTAATGCGCAGCTCCCGAGGCGCATAGCAGAAAGCACAACGAGAGCTGGCTCAGAGGGGAGAGCTGGAACAGAACGAACAAACAGACTAAACATAGCAGTGGGGAAACAGAATAGGGAGACTGAACCGGGGAACATTCAGAGGAGCCTAAACCGGGGAAAACATACCGGGGAGCCTAAACCGGGGAAAACATACCGGGGAGCCTAAACCGGGGAACAAACTGAGCAGGAGACGGGACGGACAACTGAGCAGGAGACGGGACGGACAACTGAGCAGGAGACGGGACGGACAACTGAGCAGGAGAAGGGACAGGGGACTGGACCGGGTACTGGACAGGGGACTGGAACAACGACTGGACAGGAGACTGGACAGGGGACTGGAACAACGACTGGACAGGAGACTGGACAGGGGACTGGAACAACGACTGGACAGGGGACTGGAACATCGACTGGACAGGGGACTGGAACATCGACTGGACAGGGGACTGGACAGGGGACTGGAACATCGACTGGAACATCGACTGGACAGGGGACTGGACAGGGGACTGGAACATCGACTGGACAGGGGACTGGACAAAAGGCGACTGGACAGGGGACTGGACAAAAGGCGACTGGACATGGGGCTGAACAAATGACGGCAAGACAGGGGGCTGGACAAACGGCGACTGGACAGGGACAAAGACTAGAGTGGGAACAGGAACTGTCACAGTCACAGGGACAGGGATAGACAACGTCGGAGACATGGGAACATTTACACAGAACGTGACGGGAACAGGGACATGTGCGACAACAGGGACAACTAGAAACAGGACCAGGACTACATACAGCAGAAAAAGAACAGGCAGGGAACTGCGGAGCAGGCCGGGCAGGGAACTGCGGAGCGGGCCGGGCAGGGAACTGCGGAGCGGGCCGGGCAGCAGCCACGTCCTGGGCGGCAGCCGGCAGAGCAGGAGTCACTTGTTTCGGGGTCAAGGCGGGAGTCACAGGGGTCAAGGCAGGAGTCACAGGGGTCAAGGTCAAGGCGGGAGACACTCTGGTCAAAGCGGGAGTCTGTGGTGCAGGCGGGCCGGGTGCGTCTTCCACGGGCGCAGGCGGGCCGGGTGCGTCTTCCACGGGCGCAGGAGGGCCGGGTGCGTCTTCCACGGGCGCAGGAGGGCCTGCAGCGACGTCCTCAGGAGCAGGCGGGCCTGCAGCGACGTCCTCAGGAGCAGGCGTCTCCGGGTTCAGGAGCGGAGCAGGAGTCTCCGGGGTCAGGAGCGGAGCAGGAGTCTCCGGGGTCAGGAGCGGAGCAGGAAATAGGCTACGCGGCCCCGCAGCGACGTCCTCGGCTGCAGGCGGCCCCGCAGCGACGTCCTCGGCTGCAGGCGGCCCCGCAGCGACGTCCTTAGGAGCGGGAGTCTCTGGGTTCCGGGCCAGAGCGGGAGTCTCTGGGTTCAGGGCCAGAGCGGGAGTCTCTGGGTTCAGGGCCAGAGCGGGAGTCTCCGGGTTCAGGGGCCTGCAGCGACGTCCTCGGGAGCAGGAGGGCCTGCAGCGACGTCCTCGGGAGCAGGAGGGCCTGCAGCGACGTCCTCCGGAGCAGGAGGGCCTGCAGCGACGTCCAGGGGTGCAGGCGGACCTGCAGCGGCGTCCAGGGGTGCAGGCGGACCTGCAGCGGCGTCCAGGGCTGCAGGCGGACCTGCAGCGGCGTCCTCGGCTGCAGGCGGCCCTGCAGCGACGGAGGCAGGCAGAACCTCCAAGGCCTCCTCGGCGACATGCAGGCCTGTTGAGACTTCCAGGAGATCCACCTGCCAAGTATAGGCCTCAGGTTGGGCTGTGGGCCTGGGAAACCGTGCCCTCAACAACCCAAAAAAGCCCTCAAGCGTCGTAGCTTCTGAGGGTCTACCCTTAAGAATAATGTCTGCCCATTGGGCAGCTTTTCCCCTGAGCAACGACTTTAAAAACAAAACTTGTGTCGCTTCAGGTGGCGTGGGGCAAGTCAGAAACTTCAAGTACAGTTCGCTTTGTAGCCTAAAGCCTTCAAAGTCTGCGGTTTCTCCGTCATAAGGACGGGGAGCGTTTATACAGGAAGTCAGCTGACTCACTGCATCCATTTTAGTGTTCGGTATTATGTTACGCGGGACGAGGGGACCGGATGCACATGCAAGTCAGTTTAATGACAAAAAATAAAACAAAAACCAAGGAGACTATACTAGGAGACAGGACGACAACAACAACAACAGACATAGAGAAACTTACTGAAAACTTCATGGAAAAAACAACAAGGCAAGGGACCAGTAGGGAGACAAAATACCGAACAAGAACAAAGGGCAGACACCGGGTATAAAACTGCTAGGGCTGACGAGAGACACTTGGGAAGGGGCGGAGCTACAAACACATGACCTAGAGGGCGGAGACAGGAGGGGCACATGACCAAAACAGACAGACGCACACGGGGCAAGACAACAAAGGTCACATGATAATAACACAAGCACATGGACAGGCAGACAGACATGGCAGGGTGTGACACCGTAGCGCGTATTTATAGATATATCTGTCAAACCGTGCTACCATGTCGGATTGTCCTACCATGGCCCGCATTTACAGAGAGTGGCAGTAAATCAAAGGGAAAAAAGTACAACACGTTTTTCATCGACCTTTTCTGCTTACTGCAGTGATTTACTAGAAAAATGGCATTACCATAAATTACTTTATAGGTAGGGTAATTTTATAGACTAAGATCACCTTATCAGAAAACGCTTCCAGCAGCAAAACTGCAGATTTCTTAAAAAAAAGACAATTCATAAATTTGAAAACATTCCCTTTCTTTATCGTCCAAAAGATGGAGACAACAGCCAAGGTAAACTATATGCATATTTACATATACACAAACGTATAAAAACATAAAAAAAAATAATAATAAAAAAATAATTAAAAAAAGAGAGAAAGAGATTACCTTCAACTCTACAAGCCTGATAAACATTTTTTGCAGTAATAATCTAATAAAAAAAAAAAAAAAATTTCCTTGTGATACTGAGCACACTCAAAGTGTGCCCATCTACTGCAGAGCTCACACTGCATCCATAAAATCACAAACCATCAATTGAAACAATGCATTGGGGAAAAAAGAAATTAAACTTAATTCATTAATTAATAGGGTAATGCTGACAAATGTAATTTTCCTTTATCATGATGTAATATAATGTAAAATACAGTACAGTATACATTAAAATGCTTCTTATATTATAAGAAACACTGCAGTCACCACATTTGGAGATCCAAACAGACCAAGGCTGACCATGTCTAAAGGATATAGGCCCTGTTTGGCAACTGAAATGGAGCATTTATTACCGACCCACCTTATCACAGTTCAAACAAATCGAACTCCATGTCTTGTATACTGGCAGTCGATTCAGTTCATTCATTCTTAATCAACTGCCTTATTGCCGTTTTAGCTTGTAAGAACTTTCATCATTGCTAAGCTGTATGCATGTTACTACTGAATGTATCTGATTGGAGGATATTTAAAGAATCCACTTCTAACATAGAACAAACTATGCATTAGTCATCTGCATTGCCTATAAACAAAGAAAAAAAACCCTAAAATTTTCATTAGATATTGAAATATAAGGAAATGTGTCAGTTGACATACCACAATGTTCATCGTCATCCAACACGTTAAAACACTATGGCAGCTACCATCTCAAAGCATTCTAAAAGATAACTGATGAGAAATTATCCAAAAGAAAAACGCACACAAAATGTAATTTAACTGGGTAGGAAAAGAAATTGCTACTTCTGCTACTCTGCATTCCCAGTGGTTGGGAAATGTGTAGTGAACACATCCACAATCTGTAGCTTGCTTCACCGGATCGACAGTATTACTTATTTTACAGTTTACTGTAATGTTTATTTATTTTATATTAACCACTTTTGTTCTCCATATTGTCGACTCATGATAAAGCAAGCTGCAGATGATTCCTAGGTTGCAGTTTGTGAGCAGGTTAACTAATTTAAGGAAGCATATTTTGTACTACACAACTCACCTTTATATTCAAGAAATGAACAGGCCATTTCCAACCGTGCAGTGGTAACAGCTGCTTCTGTTGTCTGCACATTGCCAATCTCTCCCATCAAAAGGAAATGTTCTGTGAACTATATTAATTAATAAACATTTTTAAATTGTGATTGGCACCGAGACATTCATGAGGAGGGAAAAAAGTACCTTCATTACTAAAACTCCACAGCTGCTAGAATCTTGCTGTGGGTTGTGAAGCATTGTTTTAGCCTGCCACTCAGCACGGTGATCCTTGTGTCCCATATTCTTCAAAAAATTTATAATTTTGGTCCAAAGACATTGGTACAGTTTTCAATCAGGCAGTATACATTTATTTGTAACAAGGATGAATCCTGCTTCTTGATAAGCAGTGTTA
This sequence comes from Prochilodus magdalenae, assembly GCA_024036415.1. Taxonomy (NCBI): domain Eukaryota; kingdom Metazoa; phylum Chordata; class Actinopteri; order Characiformes; family Prochilodontidae; genus Prochilodus; species Prochilodus magdalenae. The sequence continues at coordinate 493,276 of JAMWET010003914.1, read as the reverse complement.
CCTCCAGTTCCGCAAAATTCTTCTCTCATAAGATCCTTCATTTCCCATCGGATCAGCAACAGTGATGGTCTTTGTTGACATGCTGACAATCTAAAAAAAAGCTTAGCACTCTAAGTATCTGCGAACTGTGGAGACCAATTACTGTAGTTTGGTTTTCACATTTTTGCTACATATAGGATTTCAGCTGCTCTGTTCACAGTTTCTTTTTTTTTCCATTTTTTTATTTCATAGCGCGCCAAATGTTTTCAGTGACAAACCTGGGAGTATTTCACAAAACAGAATTTCTCAGTTAGCCAGATAAATTAAGCATTATAGGGAACGGGAATATATAAATTTTTTTGCTGAATTTTTTTTTAGAGATAAAGGGCCTTTTAAAGTTGTTTCAAATAAGGCAACCTGGCAACTGTGCAGATTCGCATAAATTTTCCTGTATTTCTCACTCTCTAATAAAAAGAGGCTTCACAGAGCTGTGTAATACACTGCTGTCTAAAGTCTAAAACTCATGTTCTCTAACAGATTAACTATCAAGTAAACAGGTAGCCAATCCTGGTCCTGGAGCTCTACCACCCTGAAGATTTCAGATACAGCACACTTGTCTTGAATATTCAGGAGTACTCTGAAGCCTTTCATTACCTGGATGAGGTGTGTTACATTAGGGTTGGAGCTAAACTCTGCAGGGTGGTATATCTCCAGGACCAGGATTGACCACCCCTGATCTAGTAGGTTATAAACACTCCTGCAAAACAGTACATTTATTTATCCTGTAAATAGCAGAGCGTAAGTAAATAAGATGTCTTATTTTTAAACAGAAATGAGTAGGAACCACTCCATAAAACCTTTTGAGAAACACTGCTGTATGGTATAACGCCCTGGACTTTAGGCAGGTCAGTTTAGCACATGGAATCTACTTGTAGCAAAAACATGAAGTTTATCTCTGACACTGTGAAATATAAACAACCAAATTGGGGGTCACGTGATGCAAGCAGCGTGAGTGGAGCGTTTTCGTCGGGCTCCCGCTACCGTCTAGCATTACATGCCTGTATTTTGAAATTCAAAGGCTAAAACTTCCAACTTTGCTCACTAAATCGCGCCAGATCATGTCTGGATCAGGATCGGCAGGGTCGCATCAAGAACAAAAGAGTGGCGTGCTGCAACAAAGGATAAACCTTGCGGTGGCTCCGGATCTAACAATGGCGGCGCTGCCTCTGCGGAGCAGGCTAACTTGGCACAAGATGTGACTGACAAGATTAGCGCCTTGCTCGATGAGAAATTCGACCATTTCCAGTCGGCCCTCAACTCTATTGCGGCTCGTCTTGAAAATAATACGACACGTATCACAGAGGCCGAGGGTCGCCTATCTGAGACGGAGGATAAGGTGCTGAACCACGAGAACAAGGTTGCGCTTCTTGAAACCGCTGTGAAAACTTTGGTGGAAAGAGCAGAGGACTTGAAAAACCGCATCCACAGGGATAACATTCGCATCATGGGCCTAAAAGAAGGCGCTGAGGGCGGGCAGCCAGTAAGTTTCTTTCAGACCTGGCTCCCTACTCTGCTTGGATTTGAAACGAAACATGGCGTCATTAAAATTGACCGGGCGCACAGAACTCTTGGTTCGCCACGGAATGACCGCTCACATTCGGTGCTCGTCAAACTTCATAACTATGGAGACAAGCGCAAAATTCTCAAGGCAGCGAGAAAGAAGGGCCAACTGTTGTATGAGGGGCAAAGCATCTCTATCACACAAGATCTTTCTGCCAAAGCAAAAGAGGCGCGACGTGCATTTATCAAAGTCTGTGGCCAACTCATTCGGAAGGAAATCAGATTCATGATGCGTTTCCCTGCAACTCTCTGCTTCAGCTACAACAGAGATAGATACTCGTTCGCCAGCGCACAAGAGTTTCTGTTTCTGTTCTTATGTGGTTGGATTTTTGTCCGTCTAATTTTTGCCATCCTCATCGCTTTGCATGTTGCAAGTGCCAGCATACACTACACGTGTCCAATTTATGTTACTGTATAACTGATTATGAGTGATCTTATGGTCCGTTACCCAACCATTACTAATTATGACCTTTTTTAGTTTGTAGAACTAGTTAGTTAGGCAGAACACGTTGGTAGTTACATGTGGGTAAGAGTAGGTGAGAACTGCCAGTCTGGACTGCTTACACACTTCTGAAGCATGTTTTCAACGATTTTGAACTAACGTGCTCTCTCATGAAACGCTGGACCAAACAAAAACATGCAGATGGCTTTATATAACATATTTAAACAAAGCAATTAACATTAAAACCACAATGAAAAATTATAAAGACCATGTTACCTGACTTCACCGAAGAAACGTCCAACACAAGGTAGGATGAATTTATGGGCGTGACAGTATCTTGACGTAATATGGATCTGCGCATGCGCAGTGAGCCTCGGTAGGACAGTTCGATGGGTAGGATGAATTGTTAGAACACCGGCACTAGGTTCGACAGCGTTAGTGGAAGAGGAGCTATTCTGTTCATTAATAAGATCGTCGCTAGCGACGCCCTCAACTCTATTAAAATTATCAGTGGCGACTTCAGTACGAGGGCCGGTTACCCCGTCACCAACAGCGGCGCATGCAGGTACAGACTAGCAGTCAAGGCCCAGAGCGGCCTCAGCAACACTCCGCTACTACTCCCTGCTTGCTGCTCGGTCTGCTGAGCTGCCTTGTGCGGGCAGCTGAACTGTTTGTGGTCAAAACAGCGGAGTCTTTTCGTGCTGGCGAACACCACATACAAGCCATCATCATGTTTACACCTAAAGCTTATGTCAAGGTGCTTGTCACGGCTAGCTAAAAGCATGAATACCTGCCTACGAAGCGGCAGGACGTGTTTAACCGCTGCACTTCTACACCCCAGCGGGGTCATCTTTATGGTGCTGGCAAATTTACCGAACCGCGCTAGCTCTTTCATGATTGCCTCGTTTTTAAGATAATCCTTTATTAGTCAATTCTCCTGAGAAAACGGAGGCACATTTGATATAACAACACGGGTCGCAGTTGCACTCAGCGGGCTCACCTGTACCAGTACCCACTTCACCCAAATCCCAGACTCAATAAGGCTACTCACAAAACTCTCCTTCTCTAGAAACACTACCACGGCTTTGTTCATGCAGGAAGCAGAGTAGATGTGCTCACACCCTACCTGTTCCCCAACCACTAGTAGAACGTCTTCAACTGTGGTCCCGCTCTCCAGTACACACCTGACGCCATGGCGGAGAGACAGCGTCTTCATTCCGGCCTCAGACGCCATGCTGGCCAGCTAACCCCGACCCCCCCACCTGGCCGCAAACAGTTTGGTACCGAACTGTGCTAACTGTTCCACGGGAACTCCGTGCATGTGTCTGAGAGAGAGAGAGACACACACTCACACAGAGAGAGAGAGAGAGAGAGAGAGAGAGAGAGAGAGAGAGAGAGAGAGAGAGAGAGAGAGAGAGAGAGAGACTTACACAAAGACACAGAGAGAGAGAGTGAGAGAGAGACAGAGAGAGACACACTCACAGAGAGAGAGAGTGAGAGAGAGAGAGAGACTCACACAAAGACACAGAGAGAGAGAGAGTGAGAGAGAGAGAGAGACTCACACAAAGACACAGAGAGAGAGAGAGACTCACAAAGACACAGAGAGAGAGAGGGAGAGACAGAAAGAGAGACACAGAGAGAGAGAGAGAGAAAGACAGAGAGACAGAAAGAGAGAGAGAGAGAGAGAGAGAGAGAGAGAGAGAGAGAGACAGACAGAGAAAGAGAGAGAGACACACTCACAGAGAGAGAGAGAGAGAGAGAGAGAGAGAGAGACACACACACACAGACACACAGAGAGAGAGACACAGAAAGAGAGAGAGGGAGACAGACAGAGACACACAAAAAGAGAGAGAGAGAGAGACAGACACAGAGAGACACACAGAGAGAGAGAGAGAGAGAGAGAGAGAAAGACAGAGAGACAGAGAAAGAGACAGAGACACAGAGAGAGAGCGAGACACACACACACACACACACACACACAAAGACAGAGAGAGAGAGAGAGGGAGAGGGAGACAGACACAGAGAGAGAGAGACAGACACAGAGAGAGAGAGAGAGAAAGAGAGAGAGAGAAAGACAGAGAGAGAGAAAGAGAGAAAGACAGAGAGAGAGAGAGAGAGAGAGAGAGAGAAAGACGGAGAGAAAGAGACAGAGACACAGAGAGAGAGAGAGAGAGAGGGAGACAGACACAGAGAGAGAGAGACACACAAAGAGAGAGAGAGACAGAAAGAGAGAGAGAGGGAGACAGACACAGAGAGAGAGAGACACACAAAGAGAGAGAGAGACAGAAAGAGAGAGAGAGACAGAGAAAGAGACACAGAGAGAGAGACACACGCACACAAAGACAGAGAGAGAGAGACAGAGAGAGAGAGGGAGACAGACACAGAGACACACAAAGAGAGAGAGAGACAGAGAGAGAAAGAGAGACAGACACAGAGAGAGAGATGTGATTTTAAGCTGTGACGTTTATTCAACTCTCAGATGAACAAATGCTGGTCATTCAACATGATCTCAAACAAATGGACATGAATCAGCTCCAAGGACCGGCAAAGATTAGCTCCCCCTCCACCACACTACACAGAATGTCATTCTGACACCACTCTAATTCAAATACGTCCATGTTGTTCATGGCTCTGTAAAATCCAAAGTCAAGGAGAATCCTGGACTTCACCAGAGCCAGGAACAACAGCAATACCTCCTGACCAGATCTGTCCTCTATTTCGTTCCTCCTAGAGTTGTATATCGCTAGCTTGGCCTGACCCACTAAAAAGTTAAGCAGTTGCCACTTAAAACGTTCCTTTCGACTGTAGCCAGCTCCAAAGATAAAAGCATGAGAGGTAAAAACCACCCCACACTTCAGAAAAAGAAAACCCAGTGTACTGAAGAGAGATCCAAGCCTTGAACATTATAAAAAACAGTGGAAAACTGTCTCTCTGAGCCCACAAAAAGCACACGGTCACTGACGTTCGGGTTGATAACAGAAACAAAAGCACTGACAGCTAAAACCCCGTGCAAAATTCTCCACTGAAGATCACCAGTCCTTTTTGTGAGAGGTGGCTTATACAGCACCCTCCACACCGGCCGCCTGTCCATCTCCACCCCCAGCTTGTCCCTCCACACTGTGTCAGGCCTACCATGCAGCACTGCTTTGTTAAGAACTTTGACACAACATTTGTAGAAAACCCGGCCCGACACGGTGTGGAGATCCAAGTACTGTAAGCCAGAAAGGTCGAATAAAGGCCCTGACACATCGTCCAAGGCTGGAGTGAGTGCAGTCTTCGGGAAAGGATCTTCCCTATTCGGCACTGCACTCCCAGTACCATAGTCCTGCAACAAGGACAGCTCGTCCGACGTAAGCCTGTCCTTCCATGAGACAAGAATGGTCTCGGTGTGACGCAAGGACCGCTGCCCTAGCAATGAGGCAACAGCCTGGATGTCATCCAAGCCCGGCCCGGACACGTCCACCAAGTTCTGCAGCTTCACAGTCCTGGAAGCACAGAGCACTCGAGTGAGGCCTGGTGCATCATCACCTGCCACATCCAGGCGAGCCCCTTTAATCAAGGGCTCTTCCAGCAGCCAGAAAAGGGAGGTACTGTCTTCCATTCTGCGGCTCTTGAAAAGTCCCCATACTTTAAAAAGTCCACGGTAAAAAGGTGATACTCCGCTCAAGTGCAGTTGCTTATAATCCATTAAAAACAGTCCAGTATCCAGTCCCAGTCCATCAATCCTGCGTAGGATGGTGCAGGCCACCCCTCTCCACACTAGATCTGTAGAACCTGTCAGGAACTTTTGTACGAACTGGAGGCGAAATGTTGCCAGTCTACTCGCAAGGTGCACCAGGCCCGGCCCTCCTTCTCTTGGAAGGAAAAGCACACCTTTTTGGACCCAGTGAAGTCGGTCCCAGAAGAAGTCCACGAGGATCGCCTGCAGACGAGACAGCAGTCCAACAGGAGGATCCACACATGACAGTCGGTGCCAAAACATTGACGCAACCAAATTATTGGCTACCAGCACCCTCCCCCTGAATGACATTTGTCCATGGATCCATTTCCACCACGCCAGCCGACCTGTCATTTTCTCCATGACACCATCCCAATTTTTCCGCTGTACAGCTTCATCTCCAAGAAAAACCCCAAGGTACTTTATCCCTCCTCTTTTCCAGACCAAACCTCCTGGTAATGTAGGCAACCCGTCCGTCCAATGCCCCACTGCCAGAGCCTCGCTCTTACCCCAATTCACCCTTGCTGCTGAAATGGTCCCATAATCCCGGACAATGGAAACAAGCCTATGAACAGCCACCTGCCCTCTTACCACTACCATTATGTCATCAGCATAAGCTGAAACTGATGATAAATTTCACCATCTAGCACAACACCCTCAATGTTGGAGCGCAGCTTATGCAGCAGTGGCGCAATAGCAAGGGAGTACAGCATACCAGATAAGGCACAGCCCTGACGTATACCCCGACAGACCTTAAATGGAGCACTCAGCCCACCATTAATTTTCAACACACTCTCAATGTCTCTGTACAGTACTTTTATCATGCTAATAAAACAAGGACCAAACCCCAAGGACCAAGAGTCTGCCATAAAAATTGATGTTCAACTCGTTCAAAAGCTTTTTCCTGGTCAATAGAAACAAGACCAAGGTCACGCCCCTGAGTCCCAGAAACCTCTAAAACATCCCTTATTAAACAAATATTGTCTCTAATGGACCTACCAGACACACAGTAAGTTTGGTCCCAATGGATGACCTGCCCCATCACATCCTGTAGCCTGTTAGCCAGGGCCTTGGAGAGGTCCGTGCAAAGGAGACTCACTGGTCGCCAGTTCCTAATATCCTGCAAATTGCCCTTCTTGGGCAGCAGGGTAATGACAGCCCTCCTGCAGCTCAAGGGCAAGGAACCAACAGCCAGGCTCTCATTAAGGACGGCCAGCAGATCAGCACCCAGCTCTGTCCAAAAGGTCTTGTAAAACTCCACTGGAAGGCCATCAATACCTGGGGCAGTCCCACCGTCCATGCCCTGTAAAGCAGCATGGAGCTCCTGCACACCTAGGGGCCTTTCCAGTAGTCCATTAGAGCGTTCTGAGACCTTTGGCAGCCCCGCATAAAACCCTGCAGCCAGGTCCTCATCATCCCTGAATTCACTTCTGTACAGTTCAGCATAGAACCGTACAGCCCGCTTACGGATCCCTGTTGGCTCAGTCAACTCCCGTCCATCCTCAGAGCACAGAGAGTGAATAAAACGACTCTGACCGTTCTTCCTTTCCAAACTAAAGAAGAACCTGGATGGGGCATCCATCTGCGTCAGCTTCTGAAACCGTGAACGGACCAAAGCTCCCTGTGCCCTGATACCCAAGAGATCACCAAGAGCAGAGGTTTTCAACTTTAGAGCTCGGACATGACCCTGGTCTCTGGTGGAGTCCACCAAACTTTGCAGTTCCAAAATCTCATCTTCCAGTCTCGCCATAGACCGAGCACTGTGCCGTGAGACATTGAAAGTGTATTGCTGACAAAGCTGCTTAATTTCCACTTTCCCATAATCCCACCATTCTCGCAGATTACAAAAGTGTTGTTTCCGCAACTTAAAATTATTCCAAAAAGCAGTGAACACTTGTCTAAAATTCATATCACACAGCAGGGAAGTGTTAAAATGCCAGTATGCACTCCTGGGCTTAAGATTTGCAATAAAAATGGAACATAGGACCATACTATGGTCCGAAAACCCAACTGGCGTAATCACACACCCTTTAAAAATATTGAGCTGGTGTCTAAAACAATAAAAACGGTCCAGTCTGGCCAAGGACATAAAGCCATCTCTCACATGAGCCCAAGTGTATTGCCTAACCCCAAGATTGAAAACCCTCCACACATCACACAGGTTGTGAGTCTTTAGCAACTCCCGAAGAGCACGCCGAGATGCAGCATGAGGTTCAGTGTGGTTTCTGTCATCCTCGGTACAGTTAAAACCCCCCCCCATAAGCAGGTAGTCGTCAGAGCTGGAGTTCTGTAAAGCCGTAGTAACAGTGTTAAGAAAAGCTACTCTATCAACTCCAGAAGTAGGAGCATAAACGTTAAAAATAATAAACTTAAATTGCTCAAACTGGGCACGGACAACCATACACCTGCCCTCCATCACCTGCTCAACCTCATAAGAGATTGGCAAAAAATGTTTTGCAAACAAAACTGCCGTCCCACCCCTAGCTGAACTCATGTGACTAAAAGCAACCTCCCCATCAAATTCTGTCCTCCAGTCCCACCTCATTAGCCCCATCGCTATGTGTCTCCTGTGCAAGCATAATATCAATACTCTTCTGCGTCATGAATTACAATACAAAACAATAGTGCCCTCTTTGTAACATCCTGTGCCCCATTTAAGTTTAAAGAGCCCACCTTTATCCTACTCATAAAAGGGAAAAGAAAGCAAAACAGGAGCAGAAACAGAGCAAGAAGCAGAAAAAGACTATGGTGTTTTAAACCCATCTTCATTTTGAAGCTCCAGTTTTAATCTCAGCACTATTTTCTTAAGCCGGTAAATTTCCTGTGCAGTAAACTGATCATCTCCTTCATTCCTCATCAAGGCTTGTACTGAGCTCATAAATAGCCTCCGATCAGAAAAGTGCTTGACCACAACACCCTTCATGTTTTTGGTCTTATTAAGGAATGACCGTATCTTGTCAAAAGCATATGCACTACGCTGACTCCTCCGGCTTTTCGCATCAGGCAAATCGCTGTCTGAGTCATCCAGCAAACCAGAGCCAGAACCAGGGTTCATCTCATGCTTCTTGCCCTGAGCCCCACCAGCCCTCTGTGCCTGACCCTTTTTACCAACAACTTTAGTCCTCCTCATTTTCCTTTTACCCGAAGGTACCTTAAAGAGAGTCTCCTCAGCTAAAGCGTCCATCTCCATGCCCTCCCCTTCCAAAATTGACTCAGCAAGGGCAACAGCGTCCACACCAGTCCCAGCTACTGTAACACCATCGCCCTGAGACCCAGAGCCCTCCTGCAGTGCATCACCAATGTCTATCGTGCTACTGTTTGCAACAACAGGCTCAGCCACCTCACCCCCTTCCGTAGCCTGAGACTGGGTGTCCGAGCTATCATTCACCCCCACATGAGCAGCCCCTAAACCCATCTCAGTGCCCACTGCCCCACTCACAGGCTCAGGCCCAAGCACAGGCTCCTGCCCAGGCTCGGGGTCTACACCGGCTGCACTACCACCAGCCGGAGCAGAGTCTGAGGCCCGTGAGGTGCCCTCACCCGCCCCAGAGGGACACGAACGCCTCAAATGCCCCTCTCGTCCACACCCAAAACATTTCATGGTATCAGAAGTCGCAAACACCACATAATCAAAACCATCAATTTTGAATTTAAATGCGACATTCAGCTCTTCAATACCGCTTTTTAAAACCATTAGAATTTGGCGTCTGAAGCAGACGACATGCTTCAGTAAAGGAGATTTAGACCCAAGTGGGATTTTCCTCATTTGAGACATTAACTGACCATAGCATGTTAACTCTGCAGTCAGCATTTAATCTTTAATGAAAGGTGGGACATTCGACAGTGTAATTTTCTTAGCAGGTCGTATGAGGGGCACTACAGGTGTGAATGTACCCTGAATAACTACACCCATCTGAACCAGGGTGTTAGCTTTCTCGATGCTATCTAGAAAGAGCACCACAGCACTGTTCATCCTGGAGGCAGACAGAATGCTGCCATACCCAACAACCTCCCCCACAGCCAGGCTGCACTCCTCCACAGAGCACTTTACCCCGGGGGCGATCTTAATGCCGTGACGACGAGAAAGTTGCTCGAACTGAACTTTCTCCGTCGCCGCCATGGCGACCAGCAAACACCGCCGACAACCGCGACAACCGGCAACACATGCGCTCGACTCGCGCCAAACACAAACCTCTATCGCAGAAACACCTTCACAGGTAAACCACCAGTAAGGACAGAACTAATAGAAAAAGTTAGAAAACTCACTCACCCGCCACACAGCCAACCATGCTCACTCACACACCGCTCTCACACTCACTTCCTCTGATGAGAGAGAGAGACAGACACAGAGAGAGAGAGAGAGAGAGAGAGAGAGAGACAGACACAGAGAGAGAGAGAGAGAGACAGACACAGAGAGACACGCACAGAGAGAGAGGGAGACACAAAGAGAGACACAGAGAGAGACAGAGAGAGGGAGACAGAGAAAAAGAGAGAGACAGAGAAAGAGAGAGAGAGAGAGAGAGAAAGAGAGACACAGAGACAGAGACACAGAGAGACACACACACACAAAGACACAGAGAGAGAGAGACACACACAGAGAAAGAGAGAGACAGAGAGAGAGAGAGAGAGGGAGACAGACACAGAGAGAGACACACAGAGAGAGAGAGAGAGAGAGAGAGAGAGAGAGACAGACACAGTGAGAGAGAGACACACACAGAGAAAGAGAGAGACACAGAGAGAGAGAGAGAGAGAGAGAGGGAGACAGACACAGAGAGAGAGACACACAAAGAGAGAGAGAGAGAGAGAGAGAGAGAGAGAGAGAGAGAGAGAGAGAGACAGACACAGTGAGAGAGAGACAGACACAGAGAGAGACACACACAAATAGAGAAAGAGAGACAGAGAAAAAGAGAGAGACAAAGAAAGAGAGACACACAGAGAGAGAGAAAGACAGAGAGACACAAAGAGACAGAGACACAGAGAGAGAGAGACACACACACAAAGACACACAGAGAGAGACAGACACAGTGAGAGAGAGACAGACACAGAGAGAGAGAGACACAAAGAGAGAGAGAGACTGAGAAAAAGAGAGAGACAGAGAAAGAGACACAGAGAGAGAGAGAAAGACAGAGAGACAGAGAAAGAGAGAGACACAGAGAGAGAGAGAGAGAGAGAGACACACACACACAAAGACACAGAGAGAGAGAGAGAGGGAGACACAGAGAGAGGGAGACCGACAGAGAGAGAGAGACAGAGAAAGAGAGAGACATCTATTAATCTATTTTACATCTATTAATCCTATTTTTTCCATTTATTAATCCTCTTTGATCTGTTCTAGTTATTTGTTTATTTATTTATTTGTTTTACTGTAAAACTTACATGCTTTGACAATACAAATGTAAATTTGTCATGTAAATAAAGCAAACTCGAACTTGAGAGAGAGAGACACAGGGAGAGAGAGAGAGAGAGAGAGAGACCGACAAAGAGACAAAGACACAGAGAGAGAGAGAGGGGGGGAGACACAGAGAGAGAGAGGGAGACAGACACAGAGAGAGAGACACACAGAGAGAAGGAAAGAGAGACAGACACAGAGAGACAGACACAGAGAGAGAGAGAGAGAGAGAGAGAGACAGAGTGGAGAGAGGCACACACAGAGAAGGAGACACAGAGATCGATTAGGAGGACTGTAGGTAGACATTGTAACTTGTTGTATGAATTGAGTGCATGTAATCCTGAGAGTCCTGGAGAGAAATCCTCTGTGCTGGTAGCCCCTCAGTGTTGTCCATCAGCCTTGATCCGCTCATAGAGAAGACAGATGAGAGGGACAGAAGTTTGGGTGTTTGGTCCATTTATGGAGAATGTAAATTGTAGCGGTGCTTTTGCAGATCAGTAAGTTTAGAGTGCTTATTGTTGAGACTAATAAATTGATAGCGGTCAGTGAGATACGATCAGAACCAGGATAAAACCTGTTGTTTAATGCCAGACTGATTATCGAAACTGGTATCCAAACTGGTATCAAAAGATCTAGAACAATCTGAGATCTAGAAGAACTAACAAAGAGATTTGACCACTAAGACATCACAAAGTCAGGTTGGCCTGACGAAAGGAAAAAGTGCCCACTCAACATCCAAGAATTCTGGAACCACAGGGACGAGATTGTGGAAATTGACGGCATACTATTTAAAGGTGAGAAAATTATAATCCCCCACACTCTCAGAGCTGACATGATACACCGCATCCACACTGGGCACATGGGTATCGAGAATGGGGCATGGGCATGCAGAAGCAGATAGAAGTATCTGTGGCACAGTGTGACTTATGCCAAGAACGACGCAGCTCCAACACCAAGGAGCCACTCCTGTCACATGCCATACCTAAAAGACCGTGGCAAGTAGTGAGGACTGACCCGCTCACATGGAATTCACAGGACTTTGTCATTATTGCAGACTACTCCAGCAGATATTTCGAAATAGAAAAACTCACCAACTGCAAGTCATCAGCAGTTATCACAAAACTCAAAGCAGCATTCGCCCGCCACGACATCCCTGAAACTGTGATCAGCGATAATGGGCCGTGTTACAGTTCCACTGAATTCCGCTCATTCTAAGAGGCGTGGGACTTCAAGCACATTACCACAAGCCCAAGGTACCCAAAAAGCAATGGCCTCGCCGAGAGAACAGTCCAGACGGCAAAGCACATCCTAGATAAGGCCAAAGCTGAAAACAAAGACCACTTTGGAACACAGGAACAAGCCTGTGGACAACCTGAATTTCCCTGCCCAGCTCCTGATGAGCTGCAGACTTCGCTCCCAACTACTGCGAAGCAGCTGCAGCCACAAGTGGCACGCCGGAAAGCTGTACATGAGAGAAGAGAGGTATGCCAACAACGCCAGCTGGTGTACTACAACAAATCTGCAAGACCACTCTCCCACCTTCCTGTCGGCACACCTGTCCGTTTCCAACAGGAAGACGGATCCTGGAAACCAGCAATCGTAACACAGCTGGCTGACACACAAAGAAGCTACCACATCCAGACAAAGGAGGGACAGACACTTCAACGAAACCGTCTGCACCTTCACGAAAGCAAGGAAAGCCCTAACACTGTGGACACCCAACACACACACACCGAAAATGCCCAGCACACACACGCCAATAACATGCAGCCCCAGCACCCTGAGTTCACGGACCAACCACAGCCAGGCAGCCAGCCACCTGGTTACACAACAAGGTTTGGCCGTACCACCAGGCCAAGACAAGTCCTTGACTTGTAAACATTGTAAAGGGTGCAGGCGGATCACTGCCCTAAAAAAAAAAATCCTGTTCAAACAAATGTGCATGTAAAAAAAAAATACATACTTGTTTAAATGTATTTGTCTGCTGAAAATACTTGTTAAGTATCTGTTTAAAAAAAAAAAAAAAAGCTTATTTACCTGTTCATAAGTGGTACATGCTAGAAGAAATTTATCTGTTTGAAGAAATATGGTTACTTACCTGCATAGAATTTGCACTAGCCTAGTTAGCATTGGTAATACTGCTGTGAAACACTATCTACATTCAGCATTGTGACCAAAGAATGTAAATGGCATAACATGTTCTAAAGTGCACTTAGCAAATAAAAATTGTTTTGTATGGATATACACTACCGTCTTATTTAAAGAAGGAAGATGTAACATACCGAGCCAACAGGGCCACTGTAGGCGCGTGATGTCAGCACACATGGCGGAGATGTGTATGTGATTCTGAGACGGTGGAATAAACAGAGCAGACACAAGCTGGTGTCAGTGGCTTCACTTAAGCTTAAACTTACTGCCAGAGGGCAAAATATAACAGCCTGCATGTAACTGTGCAGGACAGGATAAGTCAGTTAGGACGGAGTGAAGCCTCCAATACGCTGATATAAAAATACAACATCTACAGCTGAGCTTGGAGCGAAATACCGATCAACGGGGTTTTTTTTATAGGGTACAAAAAAACCCAAATAAAACCAGAGCTACACAAATACGTTTTGTCCCAACAAGTGAACAATTTGTTTTAAAAAAAAAGTTTTTAAGTATTAGTACACAAGTAGAGCTACCTTCCCAGTAAAGATTTGAACCCCTGAAACAACGTTGAAACCACATATCTGACTATTTTTAAACACGTTTTAGATGTCCCTGGACGACCATTGTTTTCTGGATTGGGAGTCTGTAGGGAGTGGCTTTTACCCTACCAGTCAAACGGTGGATATTTACCTCATTACAGTCTGACTGAAGGATATCAGGTCCAAGACTGTCAGTCAAAAGAGAATGAGAGCAGTCTGTATAGGTCTCCAGCGCAAAATGAAGATTTGAAAATTCGCTATCTTCCTATTAATAGGGCACATTTAAATAACAGCGCTCTCTCCAAGCCACGCCCATTTGTGCGTTTCTAGCAGTCTTTGCTGCCATCTAGCGTGTCTGTGAGCATTCACCAGACGATGGGGTTCGTGTCTGCACAAATACTTCTTCTGCCAACAATTTAGTTAAATTTGACAGTGTTGCTGTTTCTGTGCCCAGTTATACGCAAATGTTCACCCTAGAAGTCTAATTACAAACCTTCATAATCCTGTTTCCAGTCTCTTGTTGGCCATAAAACATGTATTTTAATTTTTTAATTTTATTATATATTTTTTATATTTAAAAATATTTATATTTATATATATTATATATTTAAAAAATGTTTTGTGGCCAACAAGAGACTGGAAACAGGACAATGTCCATTCAGTCATGGTATCAGTATTAGTGCTAGACCGATTTAAGGTATTACTTCCCAAAAGTTGTAGGTTGTCTCGGCAAGGGTCTTCTCCTTCACAATAAACTGTAACAGCCGGGTACGACCTACAGGAGACGCTGTTGTTCTGTTGCAGTATGTGAAGTAGAAACTCGTCCAATCATGTCGGACCTCCTGAATTGTAAAGCACCTACATCAGACCTGGGATGGGCTCTGGTTGTGGTGAATCTCGTCGGACGGGCGCCGCTGTGAGTGAAGACTAGGATTTGGGCAAATACTTTTAAAAAAAAACCCCACACATTTCAAAATCAGTAGCTTGCAGAGTTGTAGCACGGCGGAGTTGGAGCTGGGATTAGGAGACTTGACAGGACTGAATGAGCAGAGCTAAAGGAGGTTGGTGATGGAGTAGAAATGTACAAACTCAACTGGTCTATATTCTGTGTTTGAGTGGTCTGTATAGGGCTTTAAACGTATCTAAACATATCTATCTACAGAGGGCAGCTCGATTCTAGTACCTTTTTTAAATTCTGTATCTGTTCCAAGTGAGTGGGATGTTTATCATACTCTAATTCAATAAAAACTACAAAAAAGGACAAATGTACTAAATGCCTTTTATTTTTTGTACCACTTAAATGCCACAATAGTAACACTAGTAAAAAAATCAGTTGTCCGTGTCCTCTGCCCGCCACTCCTCTACAGTCTTTTCCTCTGCCGTGGCCCAGAAGAACCTGTTTCGCACCCTGCTGTGCCCAAACTCCCTGGTTCTCAGCTGGCCACACTGAGAGCAATTGTACTGCATGTGGGTCAGCCGTATCGGGACAGAGAGAGGCCGCTGACTTCCTCCTTCTGTGCTCTGCGTCCAGACTTTTCCCTCTGGTGCCTGGATGAAGGGCTGTCGGGTGAGGTGGCAGAGGTGGCATGGTTACTTCTGGCAAAGGCGCAGGGTGGGGCAGAAGTGCAAGAAAACCGGGAGCAGAAGCAGGAACTGAATGCAACCCCTGTCGCACAGCCTGCCCAGACAGGTCCAGAGGAGTGGGGAACACAAACGGCCTCGGATGTTCCGGCCCTGGGATGTGCTGCCTGGGTTCTGACAGCAGGATGGCTGCTGTCAAGGGGTTGGGGACGGGGATTTCCATTGAAAGGATGGGCAGGTCCTGCTTCTTCAGGAACTTATGTCTTTTAAAACAAAAATAAACAAGGACAACAAGAGAATAAAACACTTTCAGGATTCAGCACAAACATGTATTCAATATTACATTTAACGGTTCAAAATTTTCAAAATGTTAATTTAGGGGTCTTTACCCCACAGACAGCGTACACCAATTAATCTCGAAGAGCCCTGGACTGCTCAGGGCCAGTCTCCTGATCCTGCCCTAGTCTTGCAGGATGTGGGACCAGCAGTTCACCCTCACGCCGGCGATCTTTTGGGCACTAGGGTTAATGGCACACAGCTCTTGGGGGCTACGAGGTGTGGTGAGGCCACTGTGCAGGCCCTGTGCCTTGGCCCAGCAAACAGCTGTAAAAATACTAAAACTCAGACAAACTATGACACATTAAAGAGCATGTAGTCTATAAAATCCTACTCTGCGTGTCTGGTGCCCTTACCACTGCAAACTTCCTGTACCACTGCACACAGTAGTCTTTCAGTGACAGGTCTTAAACCGCCCCTTGACTTGCCGCTCCCTGTGTCACCTGTGTCAGCATCTGCATCACGACCGATGTCCTCCCTCCGCTCCTTGTAGTGCTGGGAACAGAGGAACTCAGCCCCAATTAGCTCCCCTGAAACAAAGCGATAATTACCCTCAAAATGAACGAAGTAAAGCGTAACATGCTGGCATTCTCGTACATGGTCAGTTCCACTAAAATAAGCATCTGTGTACTTCCCAGGCTTGGTGCAATCCTGAACAAGCTTGCAGCTGAGTAGTTGCTGGCTAAGCTTGTTGAGGCTGTGCTGCAAGTGGCAGCTTTAGCACCACAGCACCTGCCCTGCCTGGTCTGCTGCTGCTGCTGTGTGGTCCTCATTTCACCTCACCAAACCTTCCAGGAGGTACGCCTGGAACTTTTCTGCATTTGCTGAAGTACCGGTGAGTCAAAGAAAGCACATGGTAGACCGCTTCCAACAAGCACACACACCATGCGGAAAAACAACCACTTCATGCCTGGTAAGTGTATCGATGTAAGGGTGGAGGTGGAATGATGTGAGGGAAGTGGACCCCTGTTCGCAGTGATACAGAGATAGGACGACCTCGCATTTGGTCAGCTGCCCCGTCTTTGTATAAAGCTGAAGCCCTGGAGATCCTGGATGCAACAAAGGTGTTGCCGCTGGGTTACCCAGGCAGCATCTGCCCTTTCACTGTCCAGCAAGGGGATGCCCATCCTGTCAGTCAGCCAGCCAGCAGCTGGCCTTGTTTCCCCATCTAGTCAGCCTCCCGCAGACTAGCCACATCCTGCCGCATCCCACTAAAAGATGCAGGTTGAGAGTTTCACCATGAAGAGGCCGTAGAGCTGGTGGCTCTGTGGTGACATCCACAGCAAAAGGTGCCACACGTCCAGCCCAACGACCAGTTCCTTGTGGAACATGGCTGTTGCTTTGGACCTCCCCGTTCCAGAACAGCAGTCCCTGTCCAGGTACAGGAGCTTGGACAGAGGGACTACAGCTCCACAGTAGCACGCCATCAAGCTGTGAGCACGGACATGAGTACTTGTGAGTGCCAATTGTCCACGGTTACCCAGGCCGCTGTCCCAGCTGCAGCTCCAACAACTTTTTGACCCAGACAGTAACCTTGACGGGTCTAAAATTTGTCCACATCTTAGTTGCTTACTGGTATGTGAGGATAGCTGGAAACGGCACACGGTGTGCTGGGTACAGCTGCTCCAGGATATCTTGCGACCACCCTGCCACCTTCTTACGACAACAATAGCGCACCAGGTACTTGGTTGCAAGAAAGTACCAGACATCAATCTTGTACAAGTCACCACCCAGTGAACCAGCTTGCTCACACAACAGCTTGAATGCCCACATGCGGTAGGGCATCCACAGACAGAAGGGTCAGGTAAAGAAAGACAGCAGCGGACTGTGGACAGGGAGGGTGGATACCACCACATTTTCAGGTGGTCAACCAGAACAGAGCCTTGTCCCTCTAACAGGGCACGTCTCACCCACTCATGCTGCTCCTTGTCCCACCTCAGAAGCAGCATGAGGTGCCTCTTTTCTGTGAGGCCTTTCTTGGAGAACGAGAGGGGGTTCACAGGGTCAGTGGTGCCACTGGAGCTGAACATAATACAAGTCCTTTTTTTGTGTTGCTTTTTTGACACTTGAATTTGAAACTATTCTATTCATATTACAAAGTTACTAGCAGACGTGGACTGCAGTGAGGACGAAGAGCCATGGTCCAGGTGCTCAATCTCTCTCTTCTGGATGTACCATCTGAGCCACTGGACATAGCTGTTTCAAAGACAGAATCAATAATAAGCCATCTGAATGACACTTCTAATTCTCTACTGTCCCGGCTGCTAATAACAGTGTGTTTTAAGGAGTGCATTGTTAATGCTCATAAGGACAGTGTCGCTCAGACTACCGCTCCTTCTGGTGCTGGGCTGGGACCATGACAGCACACACCAGGTCATTCTCCAAAAGACATTTGAAGGGTTTCCGTCGGTACTGGCCGACTAGACAGCACTCAAACTCGCTGTCCCGAGGGTCTCCTCTTCTGGCCACCACTCTGCGCGTGGCCTCTGACCAAATAGCGACGGGGTCCTGAACCTGGAAAGGGGTCCCTGACCCAAGACGGGTCGAGTGCTCGCTCTCCACAGCTAGTGTTACTGGTGAGGCCTGCAGGATCAGTTCACCATTCTCCTCCCATCAAAAAGCTGGCCTGGAACCCATACTGGAAAACACAGGAAGACAAAATAAAAGAAATAAGGCATTTTAAAAATCTGTACTGTGATGTTTTAAACACTTACGGTACACAAGGTGTGTTACAATAGTTAAATATGTCTAGTGTTCTGTTCCTGAAATCTGAAAATCTGCAGTAATGCCTCGTCTATTGAAAACCAAAAGTACATGCTGTGCACCGAATCCAGTTGAGCAAGACTAATTCTGCTTTAATCTCAAGAAACCGTAGTTAGATGGTCAGGGTGCTTTTAAAGGCTGAATTTGTCCTTTTCAATCAAAATTTCCACAGAGAGTGTGTTTGTGCCCACATGACACAATACGGTCATGTTACCCAGCCCTGGTTATTATTGGACCCTAAACACACACACGCACGCACACGCACACACACACTCACAATAATTAAATCAAAAAACAAATGTAAAAAAAAAAAAAATGAATACCCTCTCGACTGTTGATCTTAAGTGTTATTTATTCACACTACTGTATTTAAGGTGTACCCGTACCAGTATGTGAGGATAGCTGGAAACATTGCACGATGTGAAGTCTACAACCACCCTGTGATCCGCTGACAGCAATGGAACTCCAGGTACTCTGTGGTCATGAAGTACCAGCCGTGGATGTTGAGCACCCTCCTAAACATTTTGTACAAGTTTCAGGATGTTAGGCGCCAGACCCAGTGGTACGTTTGAATGCCCACACGTGATAGGGCGCAAACACACACTGGATGAAGCTTTTGGGGAAGATGGTGGTTGATTGGACTGGGCATGGTAGGGACTGGGCATCCTCAAGAACAGCCCTCCCTGTCCTGGCAGCATGGACTAGGTCTTTTCCAGAAGTGTATATATCGATGACAAAGAAACAACGATCTAAAAGAGAGTACAAAGATTAACATTTGAAACGCACCAAAATCCAGTTAAACCAGCCTAAGGCCAATTCTGCTCTCGTCTTCAGTAAAAGCGCAGATGGTCAGGGTCCCTTAACTTAAATGCTCGACTACACACTTACAGTGATCACAACATGAACCACAGTCTGCTCAGAAACTGATCACATGATCACCCGTATACCCTACAAATACGTAGCTAGCTTGCTAACAGTATGTATAGAGTTTATACAGTCTCTGTATGTTTAAGCTCAACAGTCTAAACCCTTTAAAACAGAACTAACAAACTAACCTGTACCAAGCTTTGCAGGCATCAATGCTCCAAAGGGCTGGTCTCCAGCAAAGCTGTCACAACTCCTAACTCGCTCACGCCCCCCGTCAGTCATACAGAACCTCGGTCGGAGATCTCGACCAATCAGCGAACTAACCAACTTGGGCGAAGACGGGGTGTCACCCTTGTACTGATCACATTTTAAAACTGCCCACGCCAAGTTTAAAAAGCAAAGTTAAACAAAGTGCCGGTAGAGTATCTTATCCCCCCCCGACACAGGAGATCGTACACGCTTGGAAACCTGGTGCGCGGATACGCTAGTACGGCATCTCAGCTAATGCGCACACTAACGTCCTGCTGTTTTAAGGCTTAGCTCCTCCCCTAATTACCGGAAGGCTGGACGGTGGTAGTGTATTCTCCAGTGTCTTTATATATAGTTTTCCAATTCATCTTCAGTGATGCATTTGTTATCTATATATGAAAAAGGCTTGTACAGTATGAACCGAAGTGGGTAGGTACCGGCTCAGCAATATTATTAACTATTAAACTATAAACTATACATAGTACAGTTCGCTATGGATAAATATATCTCCCTTCACAATGAGCCAAGAAATATATACAAGCAAGTCCATGTACAGAAAATACAGATATAACTGTAGACCTGTAGAAATTATGCAAAGCTCGCAGAGATAAAAAGGCAGTGCAATAACAATAAATGAATGTGCAGTGGGAGCAGATAATGACAGACTAAATAAACGTATTATACATGTGCTTATATTGGTATTTAGGTAAAGTGTCTAGAGTGTCGGAGTTCAGAGGTGCAGGATATACAGTAAAGTGTAACAGTGCAAATAAATAAACCTATGATTTAACATGAGACTCAGTTCTCATCTGTCTTCTTCCCTCTTCCAGTTAATGAGCCTGATAACTCTCTGGAAAAGGATCTCCTTAGTTGGTCTGTAGAGAAGCTCTGTGACAGCAGCCTGCCACTGAACTTGCTCCCTTTGTCCATGATGATTGTCTGCAGTGGGTGCCCATCATCCATAATAGACAGCAGTTTGTGTAGTGTCCTCCTCTCCGCCACCTTCACCACAGAGTCCAGTTCCACACCAACAACTGATGCTCGCCTGGCTAGCTTGTCCAGACGCATCTTGTCTCTCTTCCTAATGCTTCCTCCCCTGCAGACCACAGCATAAACAGAGACAGCTGGACACCACAGTCCCAACATTCCTACAGATGTTAAAGGACACCTCAGAAAGTAGAGCCGGCTCTGTCCCATTCTGTACAGGATGTCTGTGTTGCCTGACCAGTCCAACCTATCATCCAGGGGCAGTCCGAGATGCCTGTAGGTCTTAACCATCTCCATTTTCACCCCTCCATAGGGTGTGTGAGCGGCCTGGCCCTGCAAAAGTCCACCACCATCTCTTTGGTCTTGGAAGTGTTCGGTAACAGGTTGTTCCTAAGGCACCATGCCACAAAGTCCTCCACCAGGTTTCTGTACTCTGCCTCCTGCCCTTCCCTTACACAAGCCACAATAGCATCATCATCCGAGTAGTATCATCCAAGAACTTCTGCGTGTGGCACGTCTAAGAGCTGAAGTCTGAGGTGTACAGTGTGAAGAGGAAAGGGAGAAGGTCCTCTGTGGTGCTCCTGTGCTGCTGACCACAGTCTCTGATGTACAGTCCTTCAGTCTGACATACTGAGGTCTGCCAGTGAGGTAGTCAGTAATCCAGGAGACCAGGTGTGGATCGACTTGCATCCTTGCCAGCTTAAAGCATTGTTGGTTTTTTGTTTTTGTTCCTTAATTCATTTTAAATGTTCATTTACTTGGACTCAAATTGTGGGGCAAAGGAATATTGGGCTCGAGGACTAATGGAAACCGTTTTTGTGAGCAGAGCTTGTGCTGATGATGTTTAAAGTGGATAATTAAACTCAGTACTTCAACTCTGACTCTCTACTGCTGTACGCTTTCCTCCATTAGAATTTCCCTAAAGTCGAATATGATAGAAAAACATGGAGTCGACCTTACCTCATCCAAACTTCTCCAATGTCGCCTTGCCATAAGCTTACTGGCCAGTGTTCACCCTCACTCACAATATAACCCCTCACAACTTATACAGATGTTGGAGTTCCCAAGCTGTCCCCTGAGATAATGCCGCTTCATAATCAGTTTACATACTGCTATCCCACGACTTATGTCAGTGTGGTTTCAATGCGCCGTCTAAGAAACTTCAGCACTAGTTTCTGTGAGGTTTCCAGTGTTGTGTTAACACCAACCTATCCTGTTGAACCTTGGCTTACTTAAACTGGGTTTAACGCTGTTTTCAGCAATTCTTAGAAGGAAAGCCTCACTATGTCTGGATTATGCTGGGATCAGACTACATTAAATGTTAATATTTTTCATTATGGTTTTTATGCCAGATTAGGCAATCAAAGTGTCATACATTCTTACTGTGTCTTAGGATACTGGCAACAATGTATGGTTGTCAAGTCCTTGTCAAGTTTGTAGGTCGTCATGGATGAGGGTCAAGAAACTGTCAGTCAACGCAACAGAAGCGCTGCGAGTGATCCTGACAGCACTGGCTGTCTATCTTTCAAAGAAAACTTGAGTTAATGAGTATGTTATGATGTCATATCTGTCATAGTAGTGGTTTAAACTGTAGATGTAGTGAGCTATTATAGTGTGCCTGATGTGATCAGCTCTAAGCTTTAGCATTTTGGTTCATGTTATAGCACTCTTCAGTTCTGAGCTGATATTGTTGTGATATGTAATCTGCATATTGTCCCACCAAGTTTCAGTCCTTTCAGTTGCTTCTTTCTGGGTGCAACTATATTTTAGATGATGAGTGTGTCTGCGTGTGTGTGTGCAGACATTGTCATGTGTCTGATTAACCTGTGCCAAAACAGCACTGTGGCCACTTCCCTTAAGATTCCAAGTAAGAGGAGGGAGTTGGACCGAAGATGAGGAGTCCCCCAATTTAAACGTCCATCTGACCTGATGATCCAACAGTCAAGGCTGGTGCCCTTTTGATGAGGCTCAAGTGGAGAGGTCAGGGAAGCTCTGTCATTCATGCTGACACTGGTCCAGTTTTTAGATAGGTGGAGTTCCATTTGGACATGGACACACAGAGTGTGTAGATATGTGGCAGGGAATTCCTTGTGGACTCACCCTCAGCTGTTTTAGATATGTGTCAGGAAGTTCCTTTATGATGCACTGACGCACAAACAGCTATTTTAAACTTAGGGATTTGTTTAGGTGCTTCCATCCAGTTTAGTGGCATGTTAAACACTTTATCACTGCTGTCAAGTCATCAACTTCATTTTATACCCCTGTTAACACCCCTAAAAATGCCATTTGCCCTTCATGTTGTATAAACATTTGATGATGAATAGACCAATAGAAATGTCTAAAAAACTGTGGCATCCTTGTCAGTTAATATACATATATGGATGTTTCCTCTATGATGTTTCTGTTCATTTTGGATTTCCATTCATTTGTCACTATTGGTCTAAAGCTTGACGTGATCATGTAATGAGACTTCTGAAACTTTTTGTGATGGATTGCAGCCAAAGCCACCACAAAAAGCAGCTGACAGCCTGTTTGTATCTTCTAGACTGGAGCTTGTCACCAGAGTGCACAGAACTACTCAAATACATTCAAAAGATTTATGCAAAATACTCAGGGCCTAGTTTAAAGGTAAAACATACACACCCCTTGCTGAACTGAACAGCACAAAAAGCCAGCTGATGAGTTTTTCTTTCTGGACTGACTTACATTCCTTGTACTTTACTAAAATACAGGGCATGTGGAGCAGTAAAAAATGTGATAACGGATAACAATGGTTAGTCTTACCTCTCTTTACTGGCTTGTACATTAATTATGGTCCTGCAGTGTACACACTTTGGAGCTGAAAAAACAAACACATGACCATAAAAACAAAAACAGTTTCTCTATTCCTCTATGTTGAGTCTACCATAATGTAGTAGGTGTCCTGTCAATCTTCTGCTCCTGGACTCCTAAGTGAGCTGAAAGTGCTCCTGCAGTTCCAACATTTTCCACAAGAGGCGTCAGGTGCTGAAAGAACACGTCTAAAAGTTTTGCTGTTGTATTTCTGCAGTCGGATTCTGTAGTGTTATAGTAACTGTAATGTGTTACATTACTTCCCTACAAAATACCATTCACATTACTGTAACGTTACTTTGTACTGCGCTGCCCAAACACTGGTTACTGTCATGTTGCTTCAGAACCAGAATTCAGTATGGTGTAGGGCCTCATTTTGCGGCCAATACTGCGTCATTTGGGCAGCCGTGGTTTTATGTTTTTTGGATACAATCAGGGTTAGCACCCGAACATCCCTTTCAGACAGCTTCCTCTTGCGTCCACAGTTAATCCTGTTGGATGTGGTTCGTCCCTCTTGGTGGTATGCTGACATTACCCTGGATACCGTGGCTCTTGATACATCACAAAGACTTGCTGTCTTGGTCACAGATGCGCCAGCAAGACGTGCACCAACAGTTTGTCCTCTTTTGAACTCTGGTATGTCACCCATAATGTTGTGTGCATTGCAGTATTTTGAGCAGAACTGTGCTCTTACCTGCTAACTGAACCTTCACACTCTGCTCTTACTGGTGCAATGTGCAATTAATGAAGATTGGTCACCAGGCTGGTCCAATTTAGCCATGAGACCTCCCACACTAAAATGACAGGTGTTTCAGTTTCATTGTCCAACCCCTGTATGTCATTTGTAAAAAAAAGAGTCTAATGTATTAATATGTTACTTTATTTACTTGTTAAAATTGCTAATAAAAGTCTAATACCTTAAGATCTGTTTATGCTACGTCCTACAGACTGCCAAAACATGTCTATCCATTTTTTGTTTGTTTTTGTTCGTTTTAGTCCTATATTTCTAATTCAGAAAGAGAATTCTTCTTCTTCTTCTTCTTCTTCTTCTTCTTCTTCTTCTTCTTCTTCCACATTAAATGGGGATGGATGTTTGACTGAAGTTAGCTTAACGAAAATAGTTTCATTAACAATATTCATACTGACTGAGCTAACTTTGCTGCAAAAGTGTGTATCATTGAAATAAGAAAGAGACCATAACTCATAAGTTTGTTAAGTTTGACCCTGTTAAGCAACTTATTTAAATATACAGTGTTTTAGTCGAGATATCGACATCAGGGAACTCGTGATACATCACAAAATTCTAATCTGTCAGTATCATAATGAGAAATACTACATATCCATATTACATGTATGTTTTTACTTGCTACAGTTTGTTGTAGTGTTGGTACCAGCCTGAAAAAATCTATCCTCTTACTGACACTTGATGGTGTATAACAATTTGCCAAAACATTGAGGAATTTGACAATCAGCATGTTTACAGGGCGCTTACAGACCTGAATTGGAAAGCTGCATAAGCTGGTATGGTGAAGTACGCAGTGATCCCTACTGTCTCTTACAGTAACAAACGACTGTCAACATATGACTCAAAGGATGATTACGGTGTCAGTGTATACGTCATTTTGAGAAACAGCTGGTGCTCTTTGGTGACACTGCATGATACAGCCTGCTGAGGTGGTTTGCCAACACTCTGGCTTGTGGTTAGGAATCCCCCTGAGAAAACAAATGCAGGTCAAGAAGACACAGTCCTTTTACAGTAAACACCTTCCTTCTGAAACTGGTGTGAATCATTCTGTTTACTGAGCTATTAAACAATTATAATAATAGGTCATAAATGATCAGGTGGCTTGGCTTGTATGACATTCAGAGGTGTGGTCTGATATGTAGGTATCAACGTTTATTCTGGCACTCAGTCCTATAAGCTAATGAACTTTATGTCTAATAATTTGCACAAACAGGGAGTGTGTATTAGTAGTTCGTTGTTAATTGTGTGCAACATGTGACGTGTAAAAATTAAACCCATTTGCTGTTTTGAAAAAGTCCCAAAACCCAAAGCAAGTGGGCCTCTTGTGGAATTGTGAAGCTTTTATTTATTGTCATATATCTGGTCATATACAGATCATCACATTAAAAAAAGAATAATTCCTTGATTGAAACACTTTAAGACTTTCCCAGAGTAGAAACACTAAAAACACTTCACTAGAGTAAACAGAGAAGGTTAACCACTGGACTCAGAACAGCATTTTGGACAGATGAGACAAAGATCAACTTGGACCAGCATTATGGGAAGAGAAAAGTACAAAGGGAACGAACGGGTCATGATCCTAATCATACCTCATCTGTGAAGCATGGTGGAGGTAGTGTTATGACGTGAGCATGTATTGTTGTTGACAGAACTGGTTCCCCTGACTGCTGACAAAATAGGGTCTCTATCATCTGCTTAGATTTACTGAAATGCTTCACAACCACAGGATGGGAACGGTGTCCTAAAGCACACTGTGAAAACAACCGAAAGAAAGATCAAATGGTCTGCACTGGCCAAGTCAACCAAATGTACCCTCTATTTGGGAATGGGGCAAGAAAAACAAAGACATTAACACTAGTTGAGTATATCTGAGACCATTGTTGGTCACGTTTGCGTCACTTCATACAATTCGTAACACTTAATGGTAATTAAATAATGCCTGATTATTATTGCTTTCCACAATTATAGTTTCAGCACACAACTAACATTAACGTTACCTTTTTTACGCAAATCTAAGTGAAGAAGTGATTATGGTGGTACTAGGTTACAATAGTAAGTGTCCGTGTATTAGAGGATGGCATAGTGAGCATTTCCGAATGTTGGAGGTGGAGGCCCCCCCTCACAATATTATGTATCAAAAATGACAATTTCATTTTATGATTTTGTTTGTTTGACTTTTGAGCCTTTTAGTAAATGTGTAAAAAGGAAGCTCGTATTTAGTATTAAATGCGTATTACGTATTACGTATGTGACAGACAGCTAGAATCTCAATAGGGTTTCAAAACCGACCGTCCGAACTTCAACAGCAGCATGGAACTTCCGTTACATCAACAGTTCCAGCAGTTCCCATGACCACCTAATGGGGTCGCACTTACATCTTGCGCTCTCTCTCTCTCTCTCTCTCTCACGCTTCCACTTCAAACCCGGATGGATGACTTCACCGTTCCGCCCGGGTTCCCTTTATGATCGCGGGATCTCCCACATCCCACGGCAGTCACACACAAACACACACGCAGCGCGCGCACAGAGCGCTCCTCCTCCGCGCGTCTGATCCCGCTCCTCTTCATACGGCCGCTTATAGACAACCACCAGCAGCAGCAGCAGCAGCAGCTACACCATCTCTCTCTCTCTCTCTCTCTCTAACCGGAGGATAAAGCGCGCGTGTCCGTGCCGGGATCACCGTCAGTACCAGCAGCCGCTTGCGATCACCATGTCCGAGGTCCTGCCGTACAGCGAGGGAAAGATGAGCGGTTACGGAGCGGACAACGACGTGAGCCAGATGTCCTTCAGCTGCGGGCTGCAGGACACCAGCTCGTTTTTCGGCGCGGGGCAGGCGAAGAGACCCCCCAAACTCGGACAGATAGGCAGAGCCAAGAGAGGTGAGCGCGCACGGCACCACTCAGGACACACGATTAGGTAACGCTCAGTAATGATAGGGGTTAGTTTATTTAGGCACAAAGACCTGAGAACACAGCGCTCTCTCGCGCTCTATAGAGGGTTTATTTAAAAGCGCATTTCGGATTTATTCTTTATATGTACGTTGATAGACGAGTTGATACAGACAGACCTACATAAACATACAGTAGCTTTAAACACATTCAGGATACACTGAAATAACAGCCAATAAGACCCCAATAAGACTGAATCCCATTCCGTTACAGCCATTTACATTAATCGTTTAAGCGCAGTCTGTCATTTAATAGTCCTAATGAAACTTCAGAGCCTTAAAGCGCGTCATAACAGCCGCGCTGAGGAGACAATAGACCCTGCAAATATATAAGCCCCCATATAAATGAGCCACATGTGAGCTTCGCAGTTTGTTTGCCAGACATGACAGCAGACATTCACATTTGGATTAACGTGGAGATTGGATCGTTGGACGTTTGGATCAACTTCATATTAATACATACATTAATTAATTCATTAATATGAATACAGAATACATATGTTTATATCACTTCAGCAATGTGTATCACGGTGCAGATGCGTCACACTGATCGAGCTGAAGCTGTTGAAGTGCTGATCCTGTACAGCTGTGTGTTCTTCCAGCGCGCTTTGGGCTGCGCTGAGCGCGCGCGTTAGGTCGTGCTGTTCTTTCTGGAAGCGCTATTGCGCACTTTCTATCCGCGCACTGTATTATCTGCTTCTGCGACGGACTGATGGGGGGTGTGAGTGGGGAGGGGGGGGTCTTCGTCCCGCGCTGCGGTAGCGATGTTAATAATGTGCCTTTCTCTCCCGCAGTGGTCATTGAGGACGACCGAATAGACGAGGTGCTGAAGGGGATGACGGACAAGTCGTCGCCGGGCGTTTAAGCACGCTGAACGATGCCTTTATTTAGCAGACATTGAAACAAAAATCTTTTTTACCACCGATTCGAAGCACTTTGTCGGCTGTGCATGAAGGAGGACGGTGAGGAGCTGGAAAAGGTTACGATGCACGGACAAAGGTGGCAAGAGGGGAAGAAAAGAACAGGGGGATGTGGAGGAGAGACGGAGAGGACGACATTGACTTGAGGAGGCTTTGCTGGCGACTGACAGCGTCGCTGCTCTGGTGAAAGCTGTTGAAGCGGCTGGGTTGTGGGAGCTGCAGCCTCTGGCCTTTGTTTTAAAGATGGATGGACCTGCCATTACTCACTAAACCATCTTCTTCCAACAACAAGAAAAAAAGCGCCGTATAAAGAAGCATCGACTTTTAACCGGAGGACGAAGCACATCACGAGCTTTATTCTAAAGTAGTTGTACAGAATCTCCAAAAAAAAAACTAAACTAAAAGACTCGGTCTTTATCCTGTAGCTACTACACGCATCAAACAAGAGCCGATGGAAGCTGCACTGCGCGGCCTTCACTCCAAACCTAGAGTCCATTCCAGCTGCTGCTAGAGCTCTTTTATAGAAGTTACCACACAGACCTCTGAAGGCCTCCGAGAACCCTGGCAGTTCAGTGTACGCAGGTCAACACGAGGATGGTGCAATGTTAATAGATATATACTCGTTCCTTTTCGTCGTTTTAGCCTGAGTTGACCCTTCCAGGAGAGGTCTAGAAACATGTACAGCCTTCGCGGTTTATTCGTGTTGACGGTAGTCCATAGGTTTGCCTAGTGTTACAGCGCATCAGCGATCCGCAGACCCTGCGCAGTCAACTCACATAATCAATATTTACTACGGGGCTCAACTTAGAGTAACTTGGCCTGATGTAATTAACCCATTGCAAATGCAGACATGTAGAAGCCATTTGATTTGAACTTTTAGGAAGACAAACTAACAACAAAAAAAATCTTCCTGTTGTTTTGAGTTCCGGTTCTCCATCTCTTTGCATGAACTTTTACTCTGGTGCCAACACAGGTGCCTCCACGACCTTTAGACCCTGGCACGCTTCTTTTTAAAAAACAACAACAAACAAGCAAACAAACAAAGTCATATTTGTATTTTTGTATCTAAATATTTGTTATTTCGAATATATGCTAGTATATCGTCTTACGGTTCATCAGCTACGGTGTTTGTATCGTGGGAAGGTTTTTCAGAATGGGACAGGAGGACTCGTCCGATATCAGGTGTGGGAATCATTTCCTTTCTTTCTTTTTCTTTAAAGGGACTTAATGAATGTGCTTCGGATTTTGTTTTTGCACACATCAATGTTATACTACTATTTACTGAGAAATCGTATACTGTGACTTGAGCTTCGTTGATGAATTTGTTAGGAAAAAAAATGGCGGTTTTAGACTCTACTGCACTGTTTACGAGTATCCTCAAATAACATGTTATTTGATGAGTTCTGAACATTATAGCTATGTTTTTCTCTTCTTCTCTTTTTTTTGTTATTTTGTACCATTCTTTTAAAGAAATGAATTATGGTTTGTTGTGCATGGAACCTTAATATTTTTAAACAATGGAGCATCGTTTTATGAAGCAAAAAAGCAACACAAATGTAATGACATTCTGAGAATGATTCATTGTATATTATGATGCCATTTTCACTGTACTTGGTGAATTAATAAATGGTGGGAAAATACGATAATGAGGATGTCTTCTGATCATTCGGGACACGCATATCTCTTAGATGACTAGCATTTGCACTGGGAAGTGTAAAGCCTATATAACAATTACACTAGGGATGACCTCACTTAGGGCTAGTTGTTAGGCCAAACCAACCAGTCCACAGTGATGCTCTCCTCCAGCTCCCAAACACTCAGGCTTCTTGTACCAGATAATTACATGCTGATCAGGTGTTGATTACCTGGTTCAGATGTGTAGAGAGTTTAAATTTAACCAATTTGAGGATTACCTGGAAACCCCCACGGATTGTACATGAATGGATGAAGCTCTGGTTTCATGCCACTGGCTGGCTTCAAGGGCAATCCTTGTTCTAGACAAGTGTTCTCTTGTTGAGCCTAGTACCAACAATAATGTGCTACACCTGCTTCAGCTAATTAACTTCTCCCAAAGTTCTTGATTGGTTAGCATTAGAAGCATCAAAAGCATTGGTGTTAGTCATAGATGCAGCAAAAATGCCCTGATCAGCCATAAGATTAAAACCACCTCCTCATATATACACTCTATTCTTTTATCACCTCCACTTACCATAATGTGCACTATGTAGTTCTACAATTAGACTATAGTCAATCTGTTCCTCGGAATACTCTGTTAGTCTGTTCTTCAGTGGTCAGGACCACCATGTGATGGCCACAGAGCAAGTTTATTAGGGTGGTGGTGTCACACACCTTATTAAGCCAATCAGTTTTTTAAACAACCCCCTATGGAGTTCATATGGATGTGTTAAAGCAGGGAAAGTCCTTGGAGATCCTGGAGTCTAGTTCCAACCCCTGCCACACCTGCCCTTGATAAATAACTTCTGCTGAAGTTCCTGATTGGCTGAATCAGATGCATTAGAGCTAAGATACCACAAGTATCTTTTTCTGCAGCAAAAAGTACCAGAACCTTTACCACCAGAAAATGGATGGATTTAGTCTTTCTCCTTTGGGCTATTGGTAGATTGCTAGTTCTAGATTGGCATCAACAGGACTTGAGAGTGTCTTTGTCTTTACACTTACAACTCAAGCCAACTATAATTCTGCTAAATATATTCTCTTTCATATAAAGGATAAAGCCTCTAAGCACTTTTACACAATCAGTAAGGCCACATTCAAGCAGTGGGGAAATCAGATTTGTTTCTCAAATCAGATCCTTTTTTGCGATGACTGTCCTCACTGTAATTTGCAAGTGATCAGATCAGATTTGTGTGTCCAGACATGACCAATCTAGCATCAGTAACCAGCACTTTTATAACTCTGGATTTGACATCGTTGTTGTTGCTGTTGTTGTTTGAAATCTAATTTGCGAGGTCAGAGCACCTGAGGTGTCTGGATAGAATCTGAATATGGCAAAAATAAATAAATAAATAAATATAAATCAGTCTGAGCAACGCTGAAGTGCACCAGAATGATGTTGATGTGTCAGATTACAAAGAGTTTTCTGAAGTAAAATTAGCTAATTAGGTACAACTAATGTTATTACCTATTTTGCTAGCTTTATCAGTGGTTTTGCGTATATTTCCATACTCAGTGTAACTGTAACTATGTGTAAACGTGTAGGCACAGAAGAGCATGCTACAATATTTAAAGTAGAGTTAACCCAAGAAAACTAATTAGCAAGGAAGTTTGTGATTGGGACTACACCTGGCAGGAAAGCAGATCTCCAGAACCAGGGTTGGTGACTTTAGTTCAAGAACACTGTAGAACCTCTGAACAGTCACAAACACAAGAATGGCAACCCAATGAAACTCTGGTGTTTGTTGAACAATGCTGAGCCGATGTGCTCAACACTCCTGAATCAAATGATCAGATAATAATAAAGTCCTTCATGAACTTTGTTAAACATATTCTAGAAGAGAAAAATCCAGAATTGCACTATATGCCAGTACAGTAGGATTGGGGCTGAGAACCTCAGCTAACCAACCACCTGGGTTCCATGCAGTTTCTCTGTTGGGTAAAGTCTGAGATAATGTGTTCAAGATTCCAGTGTTTGTGGAATCAGTACACATAATGGTACAAAGAGTTTATCTGGACAGACTGTTCAACATTCAAACTCTCTTACTCATAACCGTCTCTTGTTCTACTCTTACTCTTAGGAACCTTACAGAACCGCTACATCATACAGAGTTTTTAAAGTTATTAATTAAGTGAGATGTAAAAGTAATTCAGAGTCATTTGATCAGATTTCTTTTGTAGTGTTGATAAGAACCAGGGGTCACCATATCTACATAGCAAATATATCCATTCTTTCTGGCACCTTTAATTATCTAGCCAGTGTTTATATACAACACCGATGATGGTAAATAAAAATCTGATAGAACATGTTTTCTTGGGGACTATTTTGCCTTACAGCACCCTGTGTGTAACTTGCCACAATGAATGGATTTTTAAATATGCTGTGAGCTATTATAAACCAATTTCTAGGGCAACAGACAGTGTATTTACAACCATTCATGTAATAACGTTACATGCGGTAGTATAATTAAACACCTCAGACGTCTTGTTCCAACATCGCTGCAGTCAGAAATGAGCACTTAAAAAGAAATCAAGAAATCAAGCCACTTTGAATTAATTTGTTTTAACAATTTAATATGCACAAAATGGTCGTATTCAGTAGGGATGGTAGTCATGATAGTACATACATTGTGATATACTGTGATTTTGAACCTGTTTTTAAAGGTAAATTCTTTTCTTCTGTCTCTTTTATCTAATGAGACAAAGTTCTAAAGTCTCAAAAAGGCTGTTTATCTCACTTCAAATATTTTGTATTGCAACACCAACTGTCATACAAACCTTACTTTAAATTTACATAATAAAATATTAAATATTGATTGAATATTGATTTTGATCTGTGTATCAAAACAGAATTTCTACACAAAATATAACAGCACTGTGGTATCACTTTTCCCCCATCCTGATATCCCATATACTTCATTTACAATATCAGTCCTTTCTGGCACCTAATCGTACTCATGAAGAGCTTTAAACTTAGCTGTTAAGGTGATTCATGTGTATTACAGCACAGATAATACCTTGTCATCCCTTGAGAATGCGTATTGACAATATGGGGTGTGGAACAGCAATCCATTGTTGTGGTACAATTGCATTTTCAATGAGTCACTTAGTAATACTAATCTCTATATCATATACATTGACAAACACGTAACATATACTCCCTCAGTTTAGTCACTCATTGAGAAGTCTTGCTGATTCATTATCTGAGCCTTACCCATTTAGTGTAGCCTTGATCTGTTCTGACCTTGTTTGTGAAACCTGACTCTCCATCTGTTTTGTCCTCTGGTGTTCTTCCGTTTTTGACCACTGCCTGCCTAATAAAGCCTACCCTGCTTTGCTTCTACTTCGGGCTCTTAGGTCCATGGCTAGTCATGATTATATGGACTAATGTAAACAAATCCAATGTAAATAGCTGCACTATTAGCTGTATAGCACAGTTGTGCGCAAAACTTTGGATAGCGTGTTTTGTGAAAGTAAGTTGATATATCCTCTACCAGGACATGCCTCTGTAATGTTTCAGTCATCAGGTATGCGATAAGTATTGATCAACTAATTTAGGGACGCTGGACTTAAGTAGATTAACTTAACAACAACTACAACAACAACAACAGGAAATTATTAAGCACAGTAACTTACATGGAGATTAACCAAAAATAACACGATAGAGATGGGCCTATAATTCACACTGTAAAAAGAGAAAATGTTCAGAGGCACGGAAACCTGAAAGAATAAGTGACTTTGGGCATCCATGTGTAAAGGGCAGTCACTGATAATAAACAAGAATCTGTACTTAAACACTTCACTTAGCTTGACCTCCATCCAGAGCACCACGACTAATGCCATCGACCAACACACACAGTCCTACTCTTGCTATCTCTCAGTCACACACACTCTCCCTGCTGGCAAGTCTTATATAACAACGGAGATAAATGAGAGAGATCCATCACATATGACTCATCCACTAAACTCTGTTTCTGTCCGGGAAAAAATCTGGCTTGCCCGCTCTAGGAACCTCTGTCCTTCCAGAGAAATAAACCATAGACCTGGATCAGTATTTATCAAGTGAGTCACAGAAACTAAACTGATTTTAGTCTCCCTTGTTCATGTAAGAGCATGAGACAACTAATTCTAAAAGTCGGCACAAGGTAGTATTCCTTTAGCTGAATGAGTGTAAAAGCAATATAGGATGAACAGAGTAATCCAACATAGCAATGCAGCTAACAATGGAAGACTGCTGACGCTGCAACTAATGGTGTGTTCACATGTTTGTGGTAGATGGAAGACAGCAAACTGGAAATTCCATTGTTTTTTTAAAAAGAGCCACAACAGAAAATTCCGTTTCGCAGTGGGAAGTGAAAATCTCCAGCAGAAGCTCAATTTTTCCAAATTTTGCCATTGAGTGCAGCTGTCGGATAAACAGGATGTTGTTTTTGGGGGGGGAGCCATGGACCCCAAAGTTTTCATTGTTAAATAGATTGTCTTCCTTTCTCCACCTCTGCACCTCTCCTATTATCATCCATTTTTGCAATTCTGTCACTGTTTGAGTGGCTTAATGCCACACTTGGCTATGTACAGCTATGAGGTGTGGAATGATGTTTTTTCAACACAAACATGTAAATGCAGTATTGGCATGAGCTCATGCTAAAGTTAACTGTAAGTTAAAGCACCTCATGCTAAGTGGCAATACAAGTTAGTATGCTAGCAGGCATCATTAGTACCTTCAAGAATGGTAGAAAAGATTTCACAGATACTTACAACTGAAAAAAAGCAGAAGGAGAGAAGGCTTTGAACAAAAAGCGGTTGGATAAAGCAAGACACCTCCAAGCAAAGTGAACATCAGTAAGCTCAGGGAGCTGAAAGGCCTGGAAAGTGATCCCACAGCCACTATGTTGTGTTACAGTTATTGTGAGCAGATAACTGTCTGGTTTGTTTTGTGTGTGTGGGAATTCATTTTCCTGAATTATGTAGCCAAATACTAGACATGGTGTAGCTACACTACATAGCCCTAATGTAGTTGATATAAGATATGGTGCTAAGCAGAGTGGAGCACTAACCTAAACAGTTCCTGATTCATCTCTCTATCAAACCAATCACTAGTGGAATTAAGCAGGGAGAACACTGAAATTAGGGTGAGGGGAAGGGTTGTAATGTAACAAGAGAAGGCACACCTCGGTGTTAGAATATTCAGTGTTGTTGTCCTTGAGTCCCTTGTATCACATTTCTTGAGTGAACTGGACACCACAAGCACATCCCACCCAAAGATTCAAGCCAGCAAAGCAGAGAGGCACGTTAAAGGAGGAGCCAACAGAAGAGACTGACACCGGACACCTGCTGGTCACCTAATCTGCACCTGACACAGCGTCACAGCTGGCTGCTGCTTCAGGGAGGATGAAAAGGCCTGTAAGCAGTACAATCAACCATCATGCATCATGAACGTCTGGACATTTCAGATCAGATAAAATATTAATAGGCAAGTTGACAGCAGTTTTTTGTTGGTACGTAACTAAGCGCTATTTTCATACAGTGCTGAAATCAGTGGAAACTGACAGTGTTCTTGAATGCCTTGCTAGATTTCAGAGCCAGTTAGAAAAGGGCACATGAATGTTTCCTATTCTTTTCCATGATGACAGAGGACCCATGCTGCATGGTTTATTGGCTTGCTCAGTGGAACAGTTAAAAATAAGGATTGTGAAGATTGGATGGACACTCTGAGCCCACCATCAGTATAACGTCAACATTCTTACCTGTGATTGAACACTCTCCATTGCTACTATGATCTAAAATGTGGTAAAAGGGCCTCAGATCTTTAAGCCCAGGCATAAGTGAATTTGCAATCATATATGTTCAGTCACTGTAAAGAGTGCAGGTACTTATCTAAGGGGAAACAGTGTTGATAGGTTAGCTAGTGTAATACTGTAATCGAAATCTAAATGTGTTTACAGCTGTCTTATGTAGTTACTTGAGTAGGTCTGAAGATATGTTACTAGGTTACTAGTTACCACTACATTGGTCCAGTACAACGGTTCCAAACTGGTACTGGCATACTCTGCTTTGCATTAATGTTCGCTGCTTCTAACACCCTTGATCCAATTACGCAGCTGATTAAGAATCTTTTTTTTTTAAATGTTCAAGCAGCTGTTTTAGTACAGGGAGCACAGGGGACAGGTGTACAGGCTGGTGTTCTCCAGGACCAGACTGGGAACCTGAGGTCTAGTAAAACGAGCAGGGTGTAGCAGTACAGCTATCAACACTAATATGAATTCTGTATTGTGATATATAGGCATGATATAACTATGCTCTGTGTGGAAGTCAGGCACTTACGTTCTGTTAGAAAAGCAACAATACACGAAACTGTACACATGACTGTGTGGAGGTGTGTAGATATGCTTCTGCATGTGTCCCATGTTGCAAAAGTTGCAGAGTAATGCAATGTGATAACACAATGTTTTTTAGCACAGCTGTTTGAGTGATCTGTTCAGGTTCAAACATGATTTTCCATTCAGTACAACAGTATCATAACTCGGCTCCCATCTGCAGTACCTCTGCACTGGAAGTCAGTCTTGAAGCACAGGCACCTTTCTCCAGCCTTTAAAAATAGCCAGTAATTACATTTCAGAGCAAAATTAAAAATAAATGATTTCTGGTTTATTAATGACTGCCGACAAGGCACGGTGGCCAGTGTAATATTAAAAACCTAGAGGAGAACATGTACATACATGTACATACACTGACTTGTTTGGGGTTGTACACTATTTGAGCTTGCTGGACATCATCCTTTACCAAAGCCATGATCATTAATATGGAGCACACTTTCGGCCATACTGTGAATTTATGAATGGATCTTAATGAATATAAAGATGTCACCTTCTCTCTGATATGAAAGTGAGAACGAGAGAGAGAGTGGAAAAAAAAAGAAAGACAGAAACATGTATATCTAAAAGCAAGATTTTATTGTCTTTTGTTTCCTCAGAATTTTTAAAACCACATCCACCCCTCTTTATAATCTAGTATAGAGTCTTGGAGAAAGATTGACAACCCAAACACTGACCCGTCTATGCATTAATCACATGTGAGCTCTTGTATTGCATTTGGTCTAAGATTTGTAAATAATAAAAGTCCCACTAATAACGAACTGTACACTGCAAAAATATCTCTGCAAGGGATATCATCTTAAACTAGTCAATATATCAGATATTTAACATTTTGATATCTGATAATTGCTTTTATTTAGAAAAATTGTCTTATTCTAGCAAAATTAACTTTCTAATTTATACTGAGATTCCTAACGAAACTGGATGTCCTGTGCTCTCCGTGTAAACCGTCCTGTGAGGTGGAAATATGTAATTGCGTTAAAATAGCATTACAGTAAACTCATTCAGAATTTGGTGATCTTCTGAGTATGTAAGTCAAGCACACTTTAACTGTGGTAGGACTGATTTTGGCCAATGATCTGTCCAACCTAGCATCAGTTGCTAGGTTGTCAATTCCTTACAAAAACCTATTTAAATAAATAAACAGCACAGGTGAGATTACATAATGATAGCCCAACCTCACAAACCATTCTGATCTGCCCTGCACATTCTAGTGCTTTCCCTGCTCCCAACACACCTGATTAAAAACATCAGCTCATTAACACAGCCTTTAGAGTTGTAGGAGGTGTGGGAATCCACTAAAACGTGCAGGGCAGGGAGCCTCCAGGACCAGGGTAAAGAAACACTGGCTCAGTTTTTCTTACACAGCAGTGTTCACTGCATTGGTACTAATTTCATGATCACAGACAGCCACTATGATCTGACCGAATGCACTTTTTAAACATGTTTAAAAAAGGCTAAAAACTGGTTGTTAAAAACTCTTGCAGTACAAAGACACCATAGATCTTAAGTTGCTTAGCCTGACAGTGGTGGCGCATGAAGTTACAGACCAATGTTATTAAGGAAGTCCTCATTTTCCACATCCTCAAAGGTCACCACAGTGGGCGAACCCTCAGCTTCAGTGCGGAGCCTCCTCTCCAGCGCCTTGTCTTCTGGGCTAAGCTCCTTCCCTTTAGTAAGGACATATAGAAAGTAGTGAAAGCTGTTCCCGAAGTGATAGTGGTTGATGGACCACCCATACTCTTTGCGAGCATACAGTCTCTTGCGGAAATGTGGCTGGGCGAAGGTCACTGATACGAAGCGTCCCCCTGGCTTCAGGACTCGACTGATCTGCAGATAAAGATGAGGAAAAAATATAATGTAATAACTACTAAGTATCCATTCCTTGATTTAGCTTAGTTAATCAAATTCCCAGAGCATTACTTACAATTCCCAGAGCATTACGTACAATTCCCAGACCATTACGTACAGTTCCCAGAGCATTACTTACAATTCCCAGTGCATTACGTACAATTTCCAGAGCATTACGTACAATTCCTAGTGCATTACGTACAATTTCCAGAGCATTACGTACAATTCTCAGAGCATTACGTACAATTCCCAGAGCATTACGTACAATTCCCAGAGCATTACGTACAATTCCCAAAGCATTCCATTTCATTACATTAAATGTCAAAAAGACACATGAAGTGCAACTTGTTTAAAACCATATTAAGGCCACATTTTAAGCTTAGATTTAGGATTCTTTTTCTATTTTAGATTGTGGTTATTACTTACTTTGTTACTTGAATGGCTTTTCCATTTCTTCAGTATCATTAAATATTTGTTACAGCCCTAACAGTTTGAGGACTGATTCCCTTTAAAGCAACAGGAGCAACATCGTCTGGGATTTGGGAGCTACTGCTCATCATTTCTGTAGCAGATGTGGTTATCAGCTTTTCTTCATATCAGGCCTGCTTTTGCTGCATAGAATCTGGGTAGGTTTACAGTATATCCACTGTTTAACCATTCACACCAACACATCTTTAACAATCACACACCACTGCACAGCAGTAGACTAAAAAAGGAGGTATACTAAAGATACTGTAACTATTACTCTTATCCAGCAGCACAATACGAAATAATCCATATACCATTACCTATTAGCTCATTTCCTCAAAACTACATTCAGCAGCACAGACCACACAATCAACCAAATACTGTACAGTCAGCTTAGCAGGAGAACTGCGTATGTGTGTCTCACGTGCGACTGCCTGCCATGAATCATCTGGCTTGAAGGACTGATAACTCACACCTCTAGGTGAGAAGAGACTGACGCTGACGTTTAAGTGAGAGAAAGTATGAATAAAACGAGGGAAAACAGAAAGAGAAATTGTAAAATAGTTTTAGCATCTGTAAAATCTCCCATTACCATCTTTTCTTGAGTTGAGGAAAGCCGAAGAGTGAAGTCATCATTTAACACACATAAATGTGGAAACAATGGAATGCTGACGTCACGTTATTGGGATAATGTGTGTTATGTGGTTGGACTTCAGAACAGTATCCCTGTATAAGCATTTGTAACATAATGTAAACAATATATGAAATAACCGGGCTCTAGAGAGTGAAGGCTTTTCTTGTTCTGGAACTAAAGCATTCCATTAGACCACAAAATTAATGCACTACATGTGCTCAAGACCTTCTGTCAACGAGTCCTTCTCATCTTACACTGGCATGCAAAGGTTTGGGCAACCCTGGTCAAGATTTCTAATACTGTGAATAGCTAAGTGGGTAAAAGATGATCTGAATACCACCAAAGGTAATAGCCCCTTTTTGTAACACCACCCTGGTTGAGCATCACAGCTTGTAAATGCTCTTTGAAGAGTGTTTTTGTTCTTGTTTAGAGGACTTGCACCTATTCTTCTAGCTCTGTGAGATTATTGGGCTGGGTTTTATCCACAGAGTTTTGATAATGTTTAGGTTGGGGGACTGAGAGGGTCATGGCGAATCCTTCAGATAGCACCTCTTGATGTGTTCCATTGTGGATTTTGAGGTGTGTTTAGAATCATAATCCTGTTGAGGTGCCATTCTTTTTTTCATCTTTAGCTTTTTTACAGACACTGCAATGTTTGCTTAAAGAATTTGCTGGCATTTAATCAGATCCATTCTTTCCATCAGTAAAATATTTCCCTTGCTGCTGACAGTAACACAGCACCAAACCATAATTGATCTACGCCCATACACAGGGGTGTCAAACTGCAGTCTCCGGTTCACAATACTACAGGGTTTCCTAGCTTCTAACACAACTAAATCCACTCAACGGCTAATTAATAAGCCCTTCATTAGTTAAATCAGCAGGGGAAAGCCAAAAGGTACAGGAGCACCTCAGGACTAGTATTGAGAAGCGCAGTCTTAGGAGAATACACCATTTGTGATAAGCTGCATCCCATTTTAGGGCAGTATGTTGCTGAGGGCTGAGTATGCTGGCTGGCTGGCTGGCCTAGTGAGGAGGAAACATCAGAGAAACAGCCTGCAAACACGAGCTCTGGTCTACAACACATCCCACATGCATGAGTAAACACAACACACGAGAGAGGGAGAGAGAGGGAGAGAGAGATGTGTACAAACATTTTATATATTTATATATTTGTGCATATGAAACTGCATAAAACAAAACAAATGGCTGCCCTCAAACCCCAAACCAAAACTGACCGTTTTTATAATATTAATAATAATATTAAATATTGAACTTAATAATGGGATGTGTCACCTTTAGCAGCAACAGTTGCAACCAATTGCCATCTTTCATGGAAGTGGAGCTTTGAACTGCCTGTTTGAGGTCCACACAGATAATCTTAATGGGGTCGAAATCAGGACTGTATTTTTTCCAATCACATACATTTTAACACAACAGAGATCATGATATTATACCATTTTAATCATTTTAAAGACTAAATTCTTGTTTTTCTGTCATAAAACACCAATTTTTTTCACTGTGCCACCTATCACAGGGACAAACACTCAGCTACTTCAGAAGCCCTCCCTAACACTGCTTATCTAAAAATGCACCATGGTAGTGGAAGCTTATAGAACAACAACTAGCAATGTGCAAACTGCATACTTAGATAATCACAGACTTGTTTCAGTCAGCCTCTGCAGTCAGGAAATAACATCATACAGATTTACAAGGGTGGGTTCTGACACTGTATGACAAACTGATTTCTAAAAATAGACAGCTTGATATGGTAAAGTGTGTGATAACTGTGTGTAAAAGTATATCTGAAGGTCATCCTTACAACACTGCTGGGCTGCTATTTCCAGGCATACCAAACCTGTTGAAAACCTTATAAATGGTTGACTAAATTAAGCAAAAATAATCTGTTTTGGTCCCAGTGCTTGTGCAGGTCTATACAACCAACGGGAGCTTAAACCACATCGAGAACTCTGAGACTTTCAGGCACAACCCTGCTGATGAGAACATTCTATGCTGGTCTAAGCGGGTCTCTGCTAGTTTATCCGGTCAAACCGCAAACCAAAACACGACATATGCTGGTTTTGCTGGTGATCAGCATATTAAAGTCCAATTCTGCTGACCAGCATTTTTCCAGTGACCAACCACGCTGGTCCATGTTCACAGTGAATTTACAATTCAAACATATATATTAAAATCAAATAAACATGGTTATAAACAGATAGGATTTTAATCTAAACCTAAAGCCATCATACCCCATTTCTGTGATGATGTCAATGCTGTTTACTTGAATGGTTCAGTCCCATTCAGTGACCGCATGAAAGCAATGACACACATATAAAAGCAAGCCCATATAGGCCTGCTGTCTGCTCTGCTATTATGTCCTAACCTCCACTGTAAAACACTCACATTTACACTAATGACACATTAGTGAAGTATTTTCCCTCTCAACCTTCTTATTATGGTAAGGTGAGAGAGAGACAGCGAGAGAGAGGGAGAGACAGATGGAGAGAGGGAGGTTGGGGGCAGCGCTTGACATTCACCTGCAATTATTTTCATCAATGTTACATTAGCATCATCACTGAGTGCCATTTAGTGTGGCAGGGCCATACACACATGCGCACACATACACAAACACCAGTGAACGATAAACACAATGTCAGACGTCCTAACAACGCTACTGAGGTAAACTAGTGTACATTCCAAATTAAACCTGCTCAATTTACAATATTCAGAACTGATCTATCAAATAAGCGTTTACCTAACAACATGTACACTATGTGACATCACAGAAGCATGGCGTGAAGTATTAAAAATGAAGGGGTTGCTAAAACATACATGGCCCAGTATTGCTTTTAAATCTAGGTTTGTCCAAAATAAAACAGAAAACAAATCTATTCCTAACTGGAGCCCACAGTGACGCTAAACATACAATTATTGTAGATTTACCATTATAAAGGCAAGATTCTACACAAAACTGTTCATGTTAAATACGTCACTTAGTGTGAATGTGACCGGTTTTTAAATCATAGAAAGGGAAAGACAAATATTCATACCTCTGTGCTTCTTTAATAACACTTAATAATCCTATAACTGTCAAATCTGATTTAGACAGTAATCTGTTCAACACGTTTACATGCACTTAAGTAGGTAATGGGAAACCCTGGGTCAAATGAGTCAGGCAGTTGTCATGGCTTAGTAACTCCAATTGACTAAGAGAGGCATCAAAATAAAAAAACTTGTGTGCCTGAAAAATAAACTTTTTTTTAAACAACATCATCAGATGCTGGGTTATGGGTTAAAGAGAAAAGGCTATTTTCAGGCGTATGCTGAAAAACACACTGTTGGGTGGACTGAATTCAATGGCAACAATAAGGTACAGAGGTTCTTATACAGTGTCCATGAGGTGATTTAATGCACCTCCTGCTTTTCTGTACATTTCCAAACAAGGTGTTGTTACCATTATCCCACGGTTCACTCCACAGATGCATACATTGAACATATTTAAAACCTGGTCTTCAACCAGAATGGCTGTATTTCATTAAGAAATATGACTTGTGATGTCTCAGAACACTCAAGTCTTAGGACTGTAAATTTTATTGTCATTTCCTGGGTTGTAAATTAAATACTGCTCCTAGCCTTGTGCGTTGTACACAATTCCCTCGACCTTTGGGGTCTGTTTATGCCGGAATTTTCCATCCTGTCACCTAGCCTCACTACAAAGTATATAACTGTGCCATTCTTTTTAGGGTATTAACAATCATATATATTCCTTAACTGATTACCAAATTATTCCCTCACAGTAATCAAATTGCAGTTTTGCAACCAGACAATAAACTCACAGATGGTGATGTGCGTAAACATAGTCACACTTAAACGTCATGTATATACTATGAACATACATTATCTGAAACATGATGAATGTTTAAATTCTTCATTTTGCCAGACATTGTTTCAGGGTTGCTCCACATGTGCTTTGTTGGCACCTAGCAGTTGCTGTGTTAACTGCAGCTTGCTTATTTCCAATATTGCTGTCTGTTTTTGCAAACAGAAAGAAATCAGAGTAAGGGTACACATACACTGAGAAGTCTAATTACGACAACTCTTTACAACCTCTCTTAAGGGGATTTCTGTGCCTTAATCCCTTCTAAGCAATCAGCATAGGCTGCTTATATGACTACTTGAAAAATCTGATTATGATCACATTATTAACAGACTCCTTTGAACTTTTATGATGGCAACAATCTGGAGGTACTATTAGAAACCCAGAATGATCTGAAATTATATTATATCATATTTAATTCATATTATATAAATATCATATTATCAACAACATCTTTTATTAGCCAAAAAATGTATCCTCAGCTTGATATTTGCATATCCACACCAAAGCTATACAACACATTTGTTATTTAGCTCAGTGGAGCCCAACACTGTCCATCCTCAATTCAGCTTCCCAT
The DNA here is from genome assembly GCA_024036415.1 of Prochilodus magdalenae. Classification (NCBI taxonomy): domain Eukaryota; kingdom Metazoa; phylum Chordata; class Actinopteri; order Characiformes; family Prochilodontidae; genus Prochilodus; species Prochilodus magdalenae. The sequence goes on along the minus strand of JAMWET010003914.1, from coordinate 449,759 downwards.
TACAATGACTGTTTAATGCCTCTATTCAATAAAACATGTGGGAGGTGTTTCCGTGTTGACCTCCTTTGTGAGGTCATTGTTTGCAGGGCTGGTCACATGACCTGGGCTGTGCTCAGAGCACTCAGATACATGGTCCATTGGGTCTGAGCAGGTCAGATAAGGGCCTGCCTCTATATGCGTGTAATATTCTGACCAATTATTTTCTGATCGGGTTTTAAACTCAGAACAGCTTTAAAACTCAGGACAGGATGAAGTTTGAGTTGGGAGGATTTGTGATGGAGGCATTATGCAAAACACACACACACACACACACACACACACACACACACACACACACACACACACACACCGCCAACAGGAAGACAGTGCAGTATTTGGGTCACTTTTTTTTTTGCAACACCCTCTTTGGCCAACCACATGCATTTTATCTTTAACTCCCACCTCTCACTTTCTCCCACTTTCTCTCTCCTTACCAGGCTCTACCTACTTTTATTTCTTTCCTCTTTTTATTACAGAAGCTGTAACAGAAATGAAAACTGCTTGCTCCCTTTTCTAAAGCCAACAATGCTACTACAAAGAAAAACTTAATTCTGTAATTACAGCTAAAAAAACAGTAATTAATTTTCTTGAGATTTTAAAATAATGATCTCAGGAAAATAACGTAATGTTTTAATGACATAAATACATCCAGACCTTAAAAACTTTTTATTATGAGTAATTAAAAAATGCAAATTCATGACCCCTCAAAAGGTTTCAATCCTTTAAAAGTGTTTTCTTTGTGCTTCTCTCTCTCTTTGTTGTTACTTGTTCATCTATGTCTCTTTCAGATCCCTGTCCTCTTCTCCCCCAGCATTTAGAAGAGCAGTACCTATGGGAAAAACATTTGTTCTAAAAGACTCACTTTAAAAAGAGAGAGAGAGAGAGAGAGTCCAAAAAGCCTCAAAATCATTCAGTCCTCAGTCCATTCTGTCTATTAGTCTATACAGGGGCACGAGGCATCAAATACCAGCATGATTTGAAGCGTCTGTGAAACCAGCACACACACACACACATGCGCACACACACACACACACAAAATGGTGAGGACCCTCCACAGGAGCAGCATGCAGAGCAGGTTTAATTTGTGCATCATTCTTAGCACTGACATTGTGGTGGTGATGTGTTAGTGTGTGTTGTGAGGGTACAAGCGGATAAGCAGTGCTGCTGGAGTTTATAATCACTGTGTCCACTCACTGTCCACTCTATTAGACACTCCTACCTTGTTGGTCCACATTGTAGATAGCTCATCTGCTACTGCAAAGTTTGTGTTGGTGATCGTCTAGTCCTTCATCAGTCGTCACAGGATGCTGCCCACATGACCCTGCTGGCTGGATATATTTGGTTGGTGGATTATTCTCAGTCCAGCAGTGACACTGAGGTGTTTAAAAACTCCAGCAGCACTGCTGTGTCTGATCACACACCAGTGCCCATTCCAGCTAAGAAAGTGCACAGAGTAACAGATACTACAGCCTGAACTTTTACTTCTCTCTCTTTTTTTCCTCTCTCACACCCTCTCTGTCTCGCGAGCGGGCTCTCACACACACACACAGTCTGTAGTTGGGTATACAGGTTTCGGCAACATCAATTAACGGCTTCTCTCCATCTCACATTTGTCGCTAGCCACAGGAATGTGTTAGCAAAGACCATCACATCAGCCTCTGGGACGTTAGCAACAGCCTGCTTTGTCTTTCTCTCTCCGCTTTCTGTTTCTTCACCTATGTTCATCATTCTCTCTTTCTTTTTCACCTTTGTTTCCCACAGTGGAATGTCTCTTCATTAATTGTCTGCGGTTCTGTGTATTTGTATAAGTAGGCCTTAGCTACACCTGGCCAACAATGCTAACTGCATGCTAAATTATGCCCACATATTTCTCAGTTCTGATTCATGGTGGGTATATAGGGAATGCAGATATCATTCCTGATACCTCCACCAACCAGTGCAGGTGGCATAAATCAGCAGGGCTTGCACTGGCATAGTGGTAAGAGCTCCTAGCGATTGTTACTTGGCTGCCAGATTAAACACAGCAACAGATTTGTAATTAGTCTCAATTTAGCATTTCTGCAAGGCCGTTCTCTCAGACTGAGCATCAGAGATGATAACTAAATGAGCCACAGATAGAAGCACACAACTAGGCAATCCACCTGGTAACTTTATTAAGTCTATAAATATGTATTATTATTATGTCTCTTTTATAAACAGTTGATACATGTTTACTTAACATTAGTTAATCATTGTTAATGTATTACTTCATGTCATCTAATGTGTTATATCATGTAGTTAGTGAACACTTAATGTAAAGTGTTACCAAAATTTATTCAAGGAAACAACACAAGGCAGTCCAGACTGTTTTTCTGCTGTCTTATTGGGGTTGGGTGGGGGCGGTGCCCTTTACTCTTACGGAAGGTCTAGAACCCTCTCTCCTCCCCCACACCAATTAACTGGCCTGCTACAGGCCAATGCTCGTAGGAAAACCACCCCATACTGTATGGACTGGAATCAGTTGCAGTAGACCCCAGTTGTTTTCCATGGTTGGTTGTATTTTCACCCCAGTAAAGTAGCAAGACTGAGAATTAAACTTTAAACTCATTTTAGGACCCAACATGTACTTGTGCTACTTTTAAACTACGACAGAAAGACCAAAATCACAATTCAAGGTGCGATTTGAATAATAATAACCTTCACGACCAACTACAGTATGCTGCCTAAACACAAAGTAATTTTAACATAACATGAACCACCAGGAGACCAATCAACTCAGGTACTGTACATATGAACACAGTCATAATTAACTAGCAGTCTGTCATGCTATCTGGCTGTGTTCAAACCTTAAGCCAAAAGAATTGGACACACTAGACTGTGTGGCCTGGACCTCAATTCATGAATAACAATTGCAACAATGGCCAGAAAGAAATCCCAATCAGACGTCAAGTCCAAATTGTTAAGCTTTATCTTGACACATGCTTAGTCTAGTCTTAGACTAGTCTTAGTCTAAAGTCCATCTGAGGGTCAACAGTCATATTTGAACAAAACAAAATGACAGAGTTATAATACATTTAAAATACACTGATACTGCTGGGGTGGTACGGTTGCTATTAATAGAAATGCCTGGAAATTGATGCTACATTCATTACATAGATAACAGAGCTGGCACACTTAACAGGCTTAAACAAATTTGTGTTAAGTAACATCAACACTGCGACTGAACTGAAATGAGGTGATTTTGAGGGGCTGACCTTGTTCAGTAGCAGTGATGTGCACTTAGCCTTAATGACAAACACGGCTTAATTTTCTACTATCTGCTAATTAGCATTGAGCATAAGACGGAAATGTTCTTTCTCTTTCAACTTCAGAAGAACAGAAATGAATCAATTTGGAGCCCAGATAGTGACAAGTCTCTCTAGCCTATGTCTGGAGTTCTGCAAGGTCATCTAGTTATTTGGAAATGCGAGTTTGGAGACATTGTGCATTTGGCTGGTTTCAATGACCCTCTTTAAAAAGTTGATCCTCTGTCAATGCCCAGTATTCCAGTTTTTCTAATTATCCCATTTAGAGGTGTTGTTCCTTTTTCAATGTCAGTAATGATCTAACTTTATCAGACATCCCTGATTAAACCCACTTAATTAAAGAATTACTACTACTGTTTAACTTTGCTAGCTTTCAAATTTGTGTTTGGGATCCTTGTAAAGGGGGATCCACCAATTAGGTTTCACGTTGTGGTTCTGTTATGACCAACTAGTTCCCAAGTTCCAAACAGGGAACCACGTGAGCCGCACTTACATTCACTGCCACTTTGGTTTGGTCATGTCCTACATAACAGTGACATGCTCAGAATTTGCAGACGTCCCTGAAGACAAAATTCCACACTGGTAAAACCATATCACCCGGAATCTGGAAATCCAGCTCACAACCAAATGTTAATGATTTTCTAGAGCAAAGTTTACACCTGGCCAACAATGCTAACTACATGCAGAATTATACCTTAGCACAAGATATTTTTCAGTTATGATGCACGGTGGGTATATGGGGACTGCAGATGTCATTGATGACACCTTCACCAATCAGCACAGGTGGCAGGAATCAGCAGGGCTTGCACTGGCATAGCGGTAAGAGCTCCTAGCGAGTGCTACTTGGCTGCTTAAACCCAACAACAACAGATTTGGAATTAATCTCAATTTAGCATTTTCACAATGCTGTTCTATCAGACTAAGCATCAGAGATGATCCCTCTAAGCAAAATGAGCCACAGACAGAAGCCCATGACTAGACAGTCCAGCTGGTAATTTTTATTACATGTCTCTTTCTGAGGGGTTCCTTCTTCTATCTGGGGGACTCTAACTAATCTGATAGGCTGGTCTAAGATAATTGTTTCAGAAATTGCTTCAGAAAAGAGAAAACATGGGACCCCCAAGCTGATTTTGTGCTTCCTGATGAGGGTGGCCATTCACTCTTGTGGAAGCTCTAGAACCCTCCCGCCCAGAGAGTTGACCTTTAAACCCAAACTGTACTTGTTGTGTTACACTTGAACGCGGGCTGAAAGATGAATCATTTCAAAAGGCACGTTGGCTGCTATGACTGTACCTTAGCGCTAGGCAAACGTTAATGCCTGCAATGTAGTACACCATGTAGATTCAACACAGACATTTGGAACTTGTAAATGAAATTCCATGTGTCTCTTTTAAACCTAGGCTAACGTACAGCATTGTAACTCTTTCAGTAGAAGCTGATAGATAGAGCTACAGCTATTTCCAATTCTAACAGTCTATTAAAACATTAAATGATGGACTTCCAGAAGCAAACAGCTTCATATGCCCATCAATTTATCCCTAAATGTGGCCACAAGGACCTTTTTTTTATTAGCATAATATTAACATCTGTTGGGGAGAGTTCCGCTGATTACTCAATATATGCAAATGTTACATGAAAGCAGTTGAATCGACAGATGAATTGCTAAATAGGAACGACAAAGATGCATTACATGAGTTTATATTATGTAGCTACAGTTCATATGTAGAAACAATAGTGGCACTTTATGATATGGTAATTTGATATGTTCAATTTGATATGAACAGTTTTTACCCACAAGCCATCAGGTTCCTGAACAAGCTGTGAGCCTTTCATCAATACCACTGCACTCAGACACTTCATTATTACTCTTAATACTCTTAATATATCTCCTCTATGGACGACATCACTGAGCCACTTTAAACTACAGGAATAGATATAAACATACATATTATTTTATACGTCCGCTCGCTCTCAGACTATCCTTGTCTAATAAATGTACATATCAGAGAATTCCTACAGACCCCTCCTGTCTTTGTATGTTCTGTGTTTTGTGTATATTTTGTGTATTTTGTATTTATTAAATATATCTCTTTTATATCTCTTTATTTTAATGTTTAGTTAGTATGTATATAATGTTGTCCTGCTGTAGAGTATCAACCTGAGCCTCACCACAAGCATTTCAATGCAACATTCAATAAACATGATTTCAATTCAATAAACCTGAAACTTAAAACTATTAAACTTATTATATAATAAATTAATTAAAAGTTGTTACTAAATAATGAATCAGAAATTGTAGCGGGCGTTAACAATGCAATGATTAAATGGTGAAGTAATGGTAACAGGTTGTATTTACCTGCTTATTTTACATTTCTTTATCTATAATAAGTGATTGTATTGGTAACAAGGCAGTAATGTAATAGAAATACATTGGTAGCAAGATTTAATTACCTAAATATTATATGCACATCTTCTACTTATTAATTTATAAAAAGATATCATCATTCACTGATCATTCTATCAGTATTTAGTTAAAAAAAAAGAAATAACAGTAACCAGTCTAACTTACCTAAAATTACCCACCAAATGTGTAGCTTATTATTAACAATAAGAGAGAATAATTGAGTAAATGTATTTAATATATATAATGTTATAGCTGTTAACCCAAAATCAATAAAGTAGTTCTGCTGTAATTATCTGGTATCAGGCCTGTAAAATACTAATTCGCTTGTTTGGTTTTTTTTTTCCATGACAGTTTTTTTTCTATGTGATATGCAGTAATTACAGTGAACCTAAACAGTATTAGAGTCGCTTGTCTACAGGTGGGCCTATCTGTGAAGCACAAGGCCATTTTGATCTGATGTTATGACCCGCCTGTTTTTAGGTAAATAAAACTTGTTACTGTTTTTATCTTTTTATTACTAAATACTGATACAATAACTATCTTTTCGTTTATTAATGAGTAGAAGATGTGCATATAATGTTTAGGAAATTACTGCTGCTACCATTGTGCTTATTACATTACTACCTTGTTACCACTCATATATATTTTGCATACCCCACCATGGATTGCCAAAAATGTAAACAAAATTAAATAGTCTCCAACTATCATAAAATAATGCTGTAAGAATAAGGCAACATGTTAATAACTATACCTCTGACTCCTAACATCAAACCACTCTAAATGTCTTTGTTACTCATGCAGACACCAAATTGGGGGAAGTTTCTCTAAACTCAAACCTGAACGTATTTATTTATTTACTTTGTGTTTATTTGTAGGTGAAACATATAATTGAACATTACCTAGCAGGTGTAACTGTGCTCAGGATACCGCTGAACAACACTCCTCCTTGCATATTACTATTTGTGCTCTCTAATAGTAGAGGCTTCACACTGCAAATAATCCGAGGAGACGACCGCAACTGCTGAAGCTACATTATACATTAAAACCACAACATGCTGCTGTGACTGTGACTGACTGTGAATGTGTGCATGCAGTATAATGTAGCCGAAGAGCCGTTTCTTTGTAAGCTTGCGTCTGTGCGTATATATGCGTGAGATGGAGGAGAGGGGTGTTTATTAGTCTCTGGGTGTTTGTGAGGTGATGCTCTTTAAGTCTGATTAGTCAGTATTGATCAGTAGAACCTGCTTAAGTGGTCTTGTTTAGAATTCCTCAGCAAATGGAGCTTCTCAATTAGCAAAATCTGGCCACGTTTTCTCAGCAGAGTGATGTGTGATGTAGCCCACAGTGAACTAATTACAGCAAAGCAATCCAATATTCTCTCAATCTGCTGCTGTCTGACGGAGTGTTACATAACAGCCGAATTACACAACTCTCCAACATAACACACATGCTGCTGCTGCCGCTGCCGCCGGGTTTTAAACGATACAGACACTTTAAAAACACATACGCATGCAGTTGTACACAGACACTCTAACAAAGATTGATCAAACTGTATGTATTGTTGATTCTATATTTAGAAATAAGTGAACACATCCTATACAGGCAGCAGCTTTAAAAATGTAATTTTTCTGCAGAATTTATAGTTATTTACATTAACATATTGGATAAGAAGGGAGGAGACATCATAACACATTTTCTTATGGAGTATTTTAATTTCTATTTCTTTTTAGCAGTAAAGAGAACTACGCCTCCTACTACATAGCCTTTTGGACCCATAGTGCTATTGTATTGTTTATTGATGTTGAGGCCTCGATGTATTTTTTTTGATACAGTATGTACTGTCCTTTACCACCATTTAAGCATCTAGTCAAATAACATTTTCTAGGTGATAATAAAGCCCTATTCACACAGATTTAGTTATCTCTGGGGAAGTACAGTGATGCCAGTTTACCACTGGGCATCTGAAATGTTTATGACCAATTTGAGTGGCTAATTGATTTATACAGTTCCCTTTCTCCTAAAAAGAATGTTACAACATTCACTCTATCCATGTACCTTGTTGTTTTAAGTTAATGCAGGGCACCATTAGCCTGGGAATCCATCGCAAAATGAATATCATCAAAGTGATCTTTATGCTGTGAACTTTAAGTAATTTTACATGTGCAGAGTTGTCGAGATAGGACAGCAATGTTCCACAGCAGCTTGATTTTAGCCTAACAGAAGTCATCGCTTTATTTCACTGAATGTTGATTTACCTGGGACTAGTATAATCTGAGGATGTATTCACTGGAAGGTAATAGGCCCCAGGATCTTTGCAGAGGTGAAAATGCGCAGTCAGTAATAAGGCCTGAAATCCAGACAGTACTAAAAGTACCAATATAATGCACATTACTCCACCTCCTTATGCTAAACCAATCTCAATAGGGCTCAAGTTAACCTATCCTCTACAGGGAGTGGGCAAAATGCCCCCCTGGTATTTGAGGGTCCATGCAGGCTGACTACTCAAGTATTGCCTGGCTGCTTATTCACCACAGCAGTCCCGAAGGCAGAGGCTTGTTGAAGGGGGGCGAAGCAGCCTAACAATAACAGCATAATGTGAAACGCTTACTTTCACAAATCTTGAATTTTGATTTTAAAACATTCAGGTGTCCTAAAAGGTTCGTTACGGGCTTCCAAAGCCCCCAGGTGAATTTCACACACATTGTCTACAAGTAATACACTTTAATACGCAATTTTCCTGTAAATGAATGATAAAATATTATATAGGCCTTAAAGTTGTATGCGCCACCAACACACAAAAAGATAATTCAGCAAATAAACAGCATTAAAAAGTGTATAAGAATGTTCCCTGTAGAGGGCGTTTAAACTTATTAACAATTCATGTCCTTTAACCAGGGAGCCCAAACAATGCATACAACTATTTCCTTATGGTTTTGTTTTTTTCCAGAGTGTAAACAAAATGTATGAAATGGTAAATATTGTAAATGACAGTATTGTACATGCATGCACACAAATACATGCAAGAACATGCACACACCCTTTTACATTTGCACACACACGCGTACAACACGCACCTACACAAACACTTACACAAACCCTTTACCTGCGCCTGTGCACACACTCTGGCGCACTTCAATTAATGCAAAAAGGGTCTTTCAGCCTCCTTTCTAACTGGGTACAGGTCATTATCAGCCGCTCACTACCAGATCCCTCATTAGATTTGTGACTGTTCCCTGCAGAATGAATGGCAGAGACACTTCAGACAGAGTGTGTTTTTCTCGGTAGATTAGGAGGCTAAGCAGGGGAAGTAGGTGTGTGTGTGTTGCCAGCTGGTAGGACGTGTTTGAAGCCCTCGCCTTTAAAATGACTCGGCAGAAAGCCGCTCTCCGCGTCCCTGCTGCTTCGCCGCTTCCTACGCTGGGTTACCATGGAGACTGAAGTTTCAGGCAGCACAGAGCTGTCTATCTGGGTCACGACACATAAAAAAATAAATACCAAACAACAACAAAAACATTCTGGCTGACTGTTCACGTGCTACTTTTAGCAGCTGTTCCAGAGAACGCTATTGCTCATCTTTCCATCTTTCCAGTCCAGTTTACACTCCAGATTGGGGGGCTAATAAAACCTCAGTGTTTGCAGCACATTAAAGAGCACTGAGAAAACCGTGTAACTGTTCTCACGTTTATTAGTATCAATTCTAATACTATACAGTCAAAGTGTTACATTTACATACTACAACTCCGTAGGCTAATTTGAAATTAATGTAAACCTATAACACAGTTTGATCTGACATATGACACACAGGGTTTATATGACATGTGGCTGTGTGTAAAGGTTTTGTTCATTTCTGAACTGTAAAAAGATAAACTCCTCTGCAAACTGTATACAAAAGTACAATATTCTGGACATGTCCCCGTTTCATCTGTCTGATTAAAACACCTCAATGCTTTCTCTAACCAGCAGGGACTGTATACTTGTCATATTGATTATCACTCACTCCTAATTGCAGAATGCTTCTACTGTAGTTCTGCAATAGTCTTGGACCGTCTTGCTTGCACAGCATGTTAAACATCTTTCCACAGATTGTTGAAGATGGTTAAATCAGTAAACTGTGAAGGCCATTCCAAACGCTTCAGTGCTTCTTAAAGTAGGTCAATGTGGAGCTTGATGTGTGTTCGGGATCCTTATCCTCTTGTAGAAGCTTGTGTCGTTTCAAACTCACGAGGTCTGAAAAATCTGCTTCTAGAAGGTGCTGATGTTTAGTGAAATCCATTCCTCCATTTACCCAGTAGTTACAATTTGGTGTTATGACAGTTTCCTCAATCCATCTTTACTCATACCAGGTCAAAGAAAGAAATGAACAGATCCGCCAGGACTAAACTTAATGAGTGCATTATATATTTCGAGCTCAGCTCAGATCAATTAATCAAGTTTAACCACGCATCACAGCCCTGCAGTAAAGAAGAAAAACAGAAAACCCTCCATATGCAAATCAGTTTTCAACACCTCCACACACTCTCTACCTCACACTGGGGGCCTGATTGAATCTTATGTATTAATTAGTGAGCTCCTCCAAACCTGTAGAGTGTGACTTGCCTCCTCCCACATAAACACACAGCAAAAAACAACAAATAAATAAATAAATAAATAAACAAACAAATAACCAGCCTAGCCCACATCTCCGCCTAGCCCACTTCTATACAACAACAACAAATTCACCGTCCTCCCCCAAGCCTGTCTACTGGGAAAGTGTGATCTGCAACTAGAGTGCTCGGCGCAAACCTGTGAAAGTGTGTGTGTAGGAGTGCTTTGCTGCTGTGTGTGAGAGTGTGCATGTCTACAGCAGTGGTATAATAAAACCATTAACTGACCGATAATAGACCTGAAAAAATATTTAGTTCATGAAAGTTTGAAAACAAATCAATATTTATAAAGTCTTTTCATGTAGTTGTTCATGTTTTTATTTATGTTTCTAAATGCTGTAGAAGCCGTTCTGTTTTTGTAGAACCACAACAAACCTTTTCCCTAATAAACAGTGAGTGCATGAATACTAATCGAACGGAATCTATTTTAATATAATATCATTTGTTTGATGTCGTACGTTCTGTTAACATATGTGTAAAATATGTATTTGTTTGTTATAGATCTTTTACAGTAGCTAAAGTAGAAAACAGGTGGAACTGTCCATAATTATTTCATGTTTCTAAAATAAAGGCTGTCATGTGACTTGAGAAGAACACTTAGACAGTTGCACCGCAGTTGTAGGATTCAGAAACCTCCCTCTCTCCCATCACCCTACACAATGCAAGCCCACCCAGGTAGTTAATGTAACAGAGCTAGAATTTAGCTTCCTTCTCTAAGCGTGGTTGGTGTGGTGTGGTGTGGTACAGAGAGCTACCACCACATGTGGGAGACTGGGTTTAAATCCCAGTCTAGGTAGCTGAGCTACTCCAATAAAAGTCCTAAGGCAAGACTCCTAACACTGCACTGACCTACCTGCAGAAACGAATAACCTTAAAAAGACACTCTGGTGTGTTGAGATCTCCAAAGACAGTAGCTGGCTTAGAATGACTCAGTGGAAGCTTGTGCTAGCCTTCACCCTCCTACCGCTGGAGGTATTTTGTGGTTTGGAGAACCCAGCAAGTGGGTGGAAGACTTTAAACGAACACTTCAATATTAAACTGACACATCGTTGCTGACCAAAGAAAAACGGGTATCTCCAAAACGGCAACATTACAGGAGAGGGCAAAAACCCATTTTAGTTTTAATGTAAGTCAATGGAACCAGACATTTACCAAGCAGTTTCTGTTGCTTCATTCATCGTAAAAGTTTCACACTGTGTTAAAACGGTGCATAAAAGGAAGAACTGACACAAGAACTGAAAAAGGAGATGCATGTTTTTCTTTGGACGGCAATGATAGTAGACACAGAAATACCTGCTGCGTGATACACGTAATACTGTGTTGATATATTAATAATGAACCACTGTCCTTTATATGTTCCACCAAATGCTGTGGACTGAAATGGCACTCGTGATGACTCGTTAAAGCTTGTGAACAGGTAGAGAATGCTCAAGTTCACTGGCTTTCCCAAAAGGCTTCTGTAGTAGTGTGCTGTTACTGTAACTCCTGGAAAATGGGCCAAAGAGTTAGTGTGCTTCTCCAGAGAGTCAGTGTGTGTGTTTGTGTGTGCGCGCATCCCAGGTGACAAAAGTAGTAGTCAAGCAGCTGCCAGAGGCACTGGATATATGGGCCAAAGCGTGTCTATGAGCAGAGTGTCTGAGAGAGAAGCTGGTTTTATGGGTCAGCCAGGGAGATACAGATGGGACACCCATCGCAATGGACACTCCCTTAGTTACCATGCCAACACTCACCAGCTGAGAAAACTTGTTGATGCTCACATTGCAAAAACAACTGATGAAGCCTATAAGCTTATATTCCAGAGACTACAGCCAAAAGGTCAACGTTAATAGCTCAGCAGTGGTCTTTCCCCGGAATAAAGAGCTTTAATTGTAAGAGGCAGTTTCTTGTCCTTTGCAGTTCTTTGAGGTTTTATTCCACCATCATTAAATACGTTACCTCTGATCTGCATGCTGCAGTGTTTTAGAAATTTGTCCTGAGTAACCTACATAAAATTAAGGCCTACTCTGACAGGATTAGTTTTACATTGGGAGCTGGGGTAACGTGACTATTACTGGAATTCCTCAGTGATTTCTGTCCTGTCCGAATGTGCGATCCCACATCACTAAAGATTCTGAGCCTTATATCTTCTGTAAAATGAGCCACAAAAGTAACCTCATGTTACAATAATCCCATGCAAATAGAAAAGGAGGTGTTCACAGTTCCTCTTCTGTTTGAAGGTGCTCAAGAAGGAATTTAGTTTCATTGTGCACGGCACAGACACCTCAGCTCATTTACAGTCTGTGGAAAACCTCAGGAGTTGTACAACACTAAAATCCAGATGATGAGCCAAAGGGATCCTCAAAGGTGCAGTGCTTCAGGCTGCGTTAGGTAAGTCACTGTGTAGCATAGTCCACAGCCTACAGATGTGTTATGAACATGTGGCTGCTAATACTCAAACATTTGAAAATTCCAGCTGCTTTTAAATGAAGTGCACTAGCTACAGAGGTTATTTTAGTTGCCCTCAATTGAGCAGCACATAGCTAAAATTCACACTGGACGGTGGAAAAGTGATAAACAGTGAATATATCATGTTGCATGCTGTGAAGGATCCATTCCATGGAAGATATGCATGCTGAAAAAGTAGGAGATAAATGGACATCAGGGCTGTCAGTGCAGTGTTGAAGCTTACTGGTGAGGGATGTTTTTAAGAAACTGGATCTTTCTATGAGTCATGGGTGTCTGTGTCTATAAGAGGGGTCAATAAAGTTTTTAGTAGATCCTGTCACTGCAGCAACACCCCCCCCTCACCTGGGGCCATGGACTTGTGTGATTGCCCATGTGCCCCCAAAGTTGTTCTGCACAATGACTTTTAAGCCTGTTTGACCCTCGAGAAAAGGGGTCATTCTCAACAATATGTTCTGAATAATACAGACTATGTACCTTTGTTTACAATAATAAACCATTAGCATTAGCAGCTAAACTGAACCTTTAAGGAACATGACCACCCTTGCACCCATCACCCCCCTCCAGATTATGTATCAGAAAAAGATGGTGAAAGCTGGTTTTAAGCCAGAGTGGAGTTTTAAATAGTTAAACAGATAAACATGCATGTGCACACACACACACACACACACACACACACACACTCGCGCGTACGCACACACACTTGGTAAACAGCTATTAAAACATATGTTGACATGTAACCTTTAGGCTAATATACAGACATTATAAATAAGAGAGAGAGAGAGAGAGTCAGAGTGAGAGAGAGAGAGAGAGAGAGAGAGAGAGAGAGAGAGAGAGAGAGAGAGAGAGAGAGAGAGAGAGAGAGAGAAGGAGAGAGAGAGAGAGAGAGAGAGAGTGAGTGTGTGTATCTGTGTGGAAAACCCTTTCCAAGAAGTTGGTGTCCACAATAAGGATGGGTGAATAAATATAGCTCCTACTGACTGACCAAGAGCCCTAATTATGGTCACACACACACACACACACACACAGGCAAGCAACACACATACACGCGCACAGCCAGTGATAAACACACTCACTGTGTCATGTCAAACAGTAATTGCACTCCAGCTCGGTCTCTAGAGCCCGACCTCTATGACCTTAATCTACTCTGGCCTTAAAGGCTGATCTGAGGACAGATCTCAGATCAAAACTGTAGTTCAAACACTCCAGGCCAAGGTGCACAGTCTGTGTTGAGGTCAGAGAAACACCCAATGTTTAATCCTGTCTGATTTACTTCTGCGCTACACTAACAGATTAAAAGCCTATTCTGGTACATCAAACTGAGGGAATTTCTTAGCATTACACATCACTGACCTGTCCATGCTGTGCCCACAAACACTCTCTAAAGAGAAACTGTAGCTCAGGCACAGAACACACACTGTTCATAACGTGCTATTTATTTGGAAGATGTTTAGGTTTCTAACATCATGCTAATACGATGAACAGTGTGAAGTGTTTTTTTATTGGGTGTATGTGTGTGTGTGTGTGTGTATATATATGTGTGTGTGTCTGTGTCTGTATGTATGTGTCTGCGTGTGTGTGCGCCTGTGTGTGTGTGCAACCATTAGCATGGTGGCTTATTTTCTATAGCCACAAAGGTACAGTCCATCTCAGCAGTGCATCATTTTAAACTGCGTGCTGAACATCACACTAAACAAATACTGCAGTCTGACTGAAATGTTGGACAGTAAAAATCAGAGACCATTCATTTAATTCATTTATTTAATTTCCAGTTAAAAAGTAATTACGTTCAAGTTATTCAGGAAAACAAGCAACAACTAGATAAAATAGCACCTTCCGGAGCTTGATTTCCTCTCAGAGATCAAAGCCCAGTATAACTAAGGGTGACTGTTTTGGTGGTCCCCAGTTCTTGTATGATCTGATCGCCTTCTACCTAATCGCCCCAAAAATATTTCCAGAAAAATTCATAAACTGTAATTAAATGTGCAATTTGTAAAATAATGTAACATATTATGAAACATGACAGGCCGGCCTCACTTCAGTAGATATCTCTGCAACATGACATATAGATGTCTTTGCTGTACCAACGCAATGGTCATCCTTCACTATGCTTTAAACAATCTTACAAAAATGAAGGTGTCTCTGCCCTTGCACAGTGCTCTATGTATTTGGAGAAAAGTCTTTTGAACTACATTTTTGCATAAGGCTGAAAAGGGTTTTTCCAGTATTCTATTAAGCAAATCAGCTGCTAACAAAGAACACAGTTGTGGGCTGAGCACAGATAGGTGAACTACTCCAAAGTTTCCCCTTACTCTTTCCCTGTATACTTCAGTCTGTCAACTTTTCCCTTTCACGTTTTCTCTCCAGCTTCTTTCACCCTCATTTAACGTCTCTCTCTGTCTACTCTTATCAGTCACTTGCTCTATTTCAGTCTCTCTCTCTCTCTCTCTCTCTGTGTAGGGTGTATCTGGGGGGCTTCTGGGATTTCCCCCTTTGGTGATGAGATATGGAAGGTATTTTCCGACCTCACAGCAAGTTCCAGTCATGCTAGCTCCTCCTGTCTCTCTCTGTGTCACACTCACACACACGCACACACACACGCACACACATATATATGAGTGATGAAATGTTCTTGGATTTGTGTATGACAGTAAAATGACCCAAGGATTACCAAGTCTGGTGCGCCGCACACACACCTGATGGAGTTACAAGCATGAAAAAGAATGGCCACAAAAGAGAGAGAGTGTGTGTGTGTAAGACTGCATGCCAGTGTACGTAGATATACAGCTGTATGTCCACACGTCTCAATGTCCAAAAGTGGCTAATTTTAACATATCAGGAGCAAAGCATAAAATGTGGCCTGTAGTTTGACCGGGAGTGTGTGTGTGTGTGTGTGTGTGTATGGGTGTGTGTGTTTGTGTGTGTATGTGTATGGGTGGGTGTGTGTGTGTGTGTGTGTGTGTGTGTGTGTGTATGTGTATGTGTATGTGTATGTGTATGGGGTGTGTGTGTGTGTGTGTGTGTATGTGTGTGTATGTGTATGGGTGGGTGTGTATGTGTGTGTGTGTGTGTGTGTGTATGGGTGGGTGTGTATGTGTGTGTGTGTGTGTGTGTGTGTGTGCATGTGTATGGGTGTGTGTGTGTGAGAATGTTCTACTGTGAGAGTTTAAATATCATTACACACCCACACCTATTTAAATGCAAGATGTTGTTTGGAATTACACTGTGGTGCATACGTGTTTGTCTACGTGTGTGCAGGCCTATCACAAGACCTATCTCATGACCTTACTAGAACCCAACAAGATAAACTGTCACACTAATAAAGTCCCGTTATAGCTGGTTTAAATTAGGTACAAACCAATCCAGCTCTTATCCTCATTGCTTGTACTTCACATTTAATAAGCCATAAATCAACAATAAGAAAAACAATAAACACAACACAAGGTCTGGAAATTCCTCACCACATTTAAAAACATGACACACAGACTCGTCCTTTCTGTGCATCTTTCATTTCAACACCACAAGTTTTTCTGCAAACTAATGGCATGTTAGTATTGGCAGTGCATGGCCCCAGAAAAACTGTGTCACATATAAGGTTTCATTCCTTTACATCTGCTGGGGGTCCCACGTTAATCAGTTCTGTTTCTCACACTAATTTCATGAGTGACAAGTCGGGAGCCATTTAAGGGGAGTCCAAGCCAGGTCACAAGTCAACACATAACTCGTGTCTGACTCACTGACTCGAGTCCCCATCTTTAGAAATCGCATTAATTCATTCATACTGAGAATCTCATGCTTCTACATGACTGATGGTATCAGCTTTAGTTTGGAATTTAAACAAGCAAAATAAATCTCATAATATCTCAAACGTTTATTATTTACAACATATGTAATATTTACAAGCTGCTGTTATGGCCTCCCAACAAAAAAAAATTAAGCTGCAACATTTACTGAAGGATTTACCTCTCAATTCAAATGTCTACTGAAGCTTTTAGAAATAACTAATATTACTTGCAAGCTGGAAATGACCATAAGCAAGAAAACTACAAGGTCATTTTTTATTATTTTTTATTTTTTTGTCTTAAATCTGATTAAATAGTTACTGTTTTGTATTATATATGGACAACATATCATTTGTTAACTGTTCTGTGATATTAGCTTTAACAATACTGAAATCCCATAAGGCTGCTATATGAAAATGACCCTCTAACTTCATGTAACCATTTAAATTTATTTTAAATTATATGCTGTCAATTTACTGTCGTCTTCATCATACATCATCACATACAAGGGCAGAAAATTAGTGACTGGCACTTTATGCTGAATGCTCAAACTCTACTTTTAAATAAAGCTTTGAAGCACAGATGACTTCTTTTATTTATCAGCCTGTCACAGAAGCATTAGGTAGCTGCCAAACATTGTCAGCTAACTTATTAGCTAAGACAGAAAATGACTGGTTAAGTTTTAGTAGTTTGTCTTATATTGTTAAATGAAATAAAAATTATACGGATTATTTGTATTAACTTTGTTTGCACTGCAAAACCTTGCAGGTCTGCAGAAGTTTTTGCAGTTGAGTGTGTGGGGCATGAGGTTAGAAAAGGGAACTTCTGCTCTAATTGCTGAAAACATCTTGACCTCGAATCAATGATTGTACTAAGACAGCCAAATGATTCCAAATGCTTATATATAGCAACATCAGAGTCACACAGATTGTAAAAAGAGCAACCTCAAAAACCGTTCATCAAATGAACAGTTTGTTTAATGTCCTATTTTTTGGTTGAATAAGCCTAATTCATTTGTGTAATATAATTTATGTAACAAATTAGAATAACTGTTTTTGGGTTGGAACAAGGTAACACTTTTTACAGTGCATTTTATTGGGTATATATTTCACAGTTTGTACATTACAATGTAATACTCATTAGAATCTACATTCTAACAGCCACATTCTTGTAGTACAGTATTTGTTAAATGATATTATACTGAAATATTCACATATAGATACATTTAGAGAGAAAATACAGATACACATCCCATAATAGATACTCTAAAACTGTCCATCAAGTCTTTATGAGAGTTGAATAAAGTGACCCTAGCGCTAAGCTAATTTAATAGTGATATGGCCAAAACTATATCAAAGCATCGCTACAGAAAGTCAGTAATCAATGTGGTGAGACTGCTGATACACGTGACAGTTCACCAACACAGGTACTATAGCAACTAGACAACTGAAACAACACATGCTCGTGCATACAACAAATAAAAGCCAAATTAAAATGTGGCTGCTACTTCAGGTTTAGTTTATAATATAGTATACTAGTGTTACACACAATAGCACATATATGCAAGTCCCTGTAGAATTACCCAATGAAGTTTCTCAGAATGGTGGTTCACCACACAGCATTACTGCAGATGCTGCCCAAATCAGACCTCATTTGGATTACACTGCCCAGCGTTAATGAACATTACAGCTTTATTAAAGCTTTATGCGCTGATGATGTTTAAAAGGCCTACCATCATATGTTAAAGCAAAATCAGTAGCATCTAACACACATGCAATAAAACATACAGCTCATTTTTTTCATTCTTGAGGTTTCCCATCACTTACATCCAGATTTCTAGTATTCTACTGAATCCTAAAATAATCAAAGGGTATAAACTAGAATTGGCTGACATGACAATGTATATTGTTATTGTGATCCAGTATGTCACAAAACAACACAATGCTTTTCTGAAAATACTGTGCATATCATCACTACCTGTTAAACACTGACTAACTGTATGTTCCATTACAAAGAGAGCAGAATTGGTCCTATTTAATTGGATTTAGGGCAACCGTATGTCATATATGGAATACAAATCGCTGTATTCACAGATACACATAAAATCATCATCACTGTATGAAAGTGTTTTTTAAAATGCACTACTTGTTTTCTTATCTCTGTTCCAACTAATCACACATCTAAAAAAATTATATCACTCATCATGGACATTTCTAGTAGCATCATGGTATTATCTTTTTGCCACCGAACCTCTATTTTAAACTTAGTTTTGTTTTTTGCATAGCCAGGAATCGGAATACACCTCCTCCTTCATAGTCCTCTGGTACATGTCCTTTTAACAACCAAACTATCTGACACAGGTGTATGTAGAACTTGTCACACCCCTGGCCTGATGGGGTATATCTTGTTGAGTAAGTGAAAATGGGTGAACGCATCCTTTACAGAGAACACGCTTAAATACGGCATTTTCAGCAAAATTGCGCCAAATGTCTATTTATTTGCGTAGTTTACAGTAACGCAGCACACCGCACAATTCTTTTAAAACTGAAAGCAGCTCTCCTGAGCAGAATGGATGCTGTAATAAAGGTCAAGAGTGGAGAGGGTTAATACTGAAAAATACTCAGCTGATAAATGTATAATGTGCTTAACGGCCACTTTGACTGCAAATTAAATAAATGAAATTGTATCTGCAGAGTAATTCCTCTCATGAACTGGATACTTCAGACGTCTTTGAAAAAATAGAGGTTTCCTTTTATATATATTTTGTGCCAGGTATTGTTGACAGCACTGTGTGAGGGGATCTCTGGTGAAAAACATACATCAAACTTGAAAGACAATCTTTTAGCACAGAAAACCAGAATCACCTGGTACTGTATTAATGTCATTTAAACACATACCGCACTATTCATATTCCTAAAAACTAACGTTAGTCTTGCTGCTCCACAGCTCTTCACTCTGAATCTGTTAACACCTCTCTTACTGTAACAGCTCTGTGTTCTAATTTTGGTTTTCTGCATAATTCTCAGTTTTAATGAGCAGGAAATTGTTTTATGTCTGAAAAGCCCTAAAGCAATCCTGTTCCCTGAGGATCACATGCACATCACTGGTGTACCCTACATATATTATATAGACTAATATATCACTCCAGAGAACAGCTTTCCACTGCTCCAGGCTGCAGCTGCAGCCTGCTTTACTCCACTCCTGCCGACACTTGCCATTGCACATAGTGATCTTAGGCTTCTGTCCAATTGCTCAGTCTTGGAAACCCATTTCATGAAGCTGCAGACGCAGTGCATGATTACAGCATGATTTATACAAAACACCATCCACATTTTCCAAATAAGAATTCCCAGTTGGGGGCACCTATTCATTTTTCCTAGAATTAGGAAATTGTGGGAGAGTGGAAAAACCCATGTCAGACATGCCCATTCAGGGCAGACCCACCAAAGCACCTTTTAATGATTGTCCTGCTCTGACATACCGAATTCAGCTTATGAAAAGTTGGACATACAGCTGATGAGCTGAATCTCGGAGCAGGGAAAACACTAAACTGTGCCGTTGATGACAGAGCAGGGTGGGCATCTCTACTTTATTGACCAGTGATTCTAAATATAAAAGGCAAATGTGTACATGTCAGTCTGATTCTGTAATGAGGACCCTTCTCCAGTCTAATAAACAGGGGTCTTGTCTGTCTTTAAAGCAGCTGCCAGTGGGAGTGAAATAGGGGGTTTCTCAATACAAACTGCTGCAATCCATTTCACACTTCTGAGGACTTCTAAAGAATTTAAGAAACAGTTTCATAACAAAAATAAAACTCACACCAGTTACTCCTTGCTTCAAATGTAACTGATCAGCCAAGAAATTTATGGGGTCTGCACTTCCATATTTGTAGCTGTGACCTAAGCTACTAGAGTAATGTAGCTAACAAATCATGGGAATATAAACACGCTGTACATTATAGGACTAAATAATCAGACTTTTACCTCAAACTGTGTATGTGTGCTGGTGTAGCTAGAAGTATGTTATAGTCTGAATCTGTTACTTTTGTACGTTTTCTGAATAAGTGGATCATAAAGCCTAAAAACATAAAAAGTAAGTTTACTGAGAAACCTACCCAAAAGTTTAGAACCCAGACCTTTCTTACCTGATCACCCACACCTGGGGGAAAAAGGTGTAAATAGGGCATATATCCCAAACAAACTATTTTCCCTTTCCTTATTTGTAATAATAAGTGGCACGGTTAATGTTTCACTACTTTTAATTCCCCAGTGTTCACAGGGATGTTGAAAGTATCAGTGTTGAGCGGCCTGAAGCACCTCCAGACTACCTTTCACATCACGTATATGTTGCTTAAAATTTTCAGCACCTCTGTACTCAAGCCCCCCTCACATCCCTAAGTGTATATACAGTGGTGTGTAAAGAGTTTTTCCCCCCATTATTTCTTTTTTTTTGCTTGTTTGTCCCTCGTAAATGTTTTCAGATCATCAAACAAGAATTAGTCAAAGACATGGCCCTGTGTGAAAAAGTGTCTGGCCCCTAAACCTAACAACTCGTTGGGCCACCCTTAGCAGCAACAACTGCAATCAAGCGTTTGCGGTAACTTGCAATGAGTCTTTCACAGTGCTGTGGAGGAATTTTGGCCCACTCATCTTTGCAGAATTGTTGTAATTCAGCCACATTGGAGGGTTTTTGAGCATGAACCACCTTTTTAAGGTCATGCCACAGCATCTCGATAGGATTCAGGTCAGGACTTTGACTAGGCCACTCCAAAGTCTTCACTTTGTTTTTCTTCAGCCATTCAGAGGTGGGCTTGCTGGTGTGTTTTGGATCATTGTCCTGCCGCAGAACCCAAATTGGCCGGACATTTTTCTTCAGGATCTTTTGGTAGACAGCGGAATTCATGGTTCCATTTATCACAACAAGTCTTCCAGGTCCTGAAGCAGCAAAACAGCCCCAGACTATCACACTACCACCACCATATTTTACTGTAGGATGTTCTTTTCTGAAATGCAGTGTTAAAAGTTCAACTTTTCTCTCTTCAGTCCACAGAGTATTTTCTCAAAAGTCTTGGGTACCATCAAGATGTTTTTTCAAGTGCTTTCCAGGCCACAGCAGTGATTTTTCTTTCTTGGCTCAGCAGTGATTTTTGCAGGTGGCCATTTTTACCCCACTAGTTCTCTCTTAATGGTTCTGAGTCTCATGAACGTTGACCTTAACTGAGGCAAGTGAGGCCTGCAGTTCTTTGGATGTTGTTGTGGGTCTTTTGTGACCTCTTGGATGAGTCGTCGCTGTGCTCTTGGTGTATTTTTGGTCAGCCAGCCACTCCTGGGAAGGCTCACCACTATTCCACGTTTTCACGTTTGGATAATGGCTCTCACTGTGGTTTGCTGGAGTCCCAAAACTTTAGAAATGGCTTTAAAACCTTTTCCTGAATGACAGATCCCAATTACTTTCTTTCTCATTTGTTCCTGAATTTTATTGGATCTTGGCATGAGGTCTAGCTTTAATGTATTTTTTGGTCTACTTCGCTTTATCACGCAGGTCCTATCTAAGTGATTTCTTGATTGAGAACAGGTGTGGTAGTAATCAGGCCTGACAGCTATGTTTAAACTTGAGGACAAACATTTAAACTAATATTTAAATTAGTTTGATGATCTGAAACATTTAAGAGTGACAAACATGCAAAAACATAAGAAATCACGAAGGGGCAAACACCTTTTCACACCACTGTATCACCTGTATGGAATTTAAGCAATAAAAACACAGTTTATATTTTGTGATGTCACAACAACCAGTGCAGTCATCACTTTATCATTAGTCTATAGTTGTTTAGCTCCATCCATTTGTATAAGGAGGCATAAGGAGTGTTAGTTTTGCTCTATGCAGTAACAGCTTTTTTTTATAACACTGATAAACGTATTTATCTATTTTAATGTTTTTTAATTTATGAATGTATATATTAATCAGGATATTTAATTCAGGCACCTAATGAAGTCCAAAACAGAATTCTATTGGATATGAAAAGGGAAGGGTTTAGCAGACTGAACCTGTAATTGGCCATTTTCAGGATCACATGCCCTGTGCTGAGCATACAGGAAAATAATAATCTGCGTTTGGAAAAAATGTCCTAATTTAGTGATACGCAACTTAATTTCAATAGCCTGAATAAAAAGACTACAAAGTTTAGTTTACACCTAGTTTACACAGAAATTGAGTGAACGTGCTCAGCGTCATATCCAGAGGTAGTCTATTAATAATAGAAGCAGGAGTGCTGCCAGCATTGCTGCAGAGGTTAAAGGATATAATAAAATAAAGGTTAAAATAATGGTGGCCACACAAAATATTGACACTTTGAGCACAGTTTGGCCATTTTCACTTTGTACTCACTTTTGTTTCCAGCGGTTTAGACATTAATGGATGTGTGTTGAGTTATTTTGAGAGCACAGCAAATTTACACTCTTATTCAAGCTGTGTACTGACTACTTTACATTGTATCAATGTGTCATATCTTCAGTGTTGTCCCATGAAAAGATACAATAAAATATTTACAAAAATGTGAGGGGTGTACTGTGTTATCCCATATCACCTATTTTTGGTCAGACCCCCAGGTATTATGCGGGTGGTGAATCATTCTCAGCACAGCAGGGGCAATGAGGTGGTGGTGATGTGTTGTGCTGGTGTGAGTAGACACAGCAGTGCTGCTGAAACACCAAAACTATCCAGTCAACAGAGTCCTGTAGGCAGCATCCTGTGACTACTGATGAAGGACTAGAGGATGGCCCACACAAACGGTGCAGCAGCAGATGAGCTGTCATCTTTGGCTTTACATCTACAATGTGGACTAGCAAGGTAGGAGTGTCTAATAGAGTGGACAGCGAGTGGACACAGAGTTTAAACACTCCAGCAGCACTGCTGTGTCTGATCCACTCACACCAGCACAACACACACTAACACACCACCAGTGCTACAGCAGTGTTGAGAGTGATCCACCACCCACAAAATACCTGCTCTGTATCTGGACAGTAGATACAAGGTGGTTCTAATGGCGGATGGGTGTATGAACGCTGCCTTAAGCATCAGAGAAAATAACAATGTAACATCATAAAGCTATTTATGTGGACAGTAAGCATTTATTCATTAAAAACATAAACAACAGAATAAAAACAAAAACAATACAGTGTGTGTGTGTGTGTGTGTGTGTGTGTGTGTGTGTGCTTACCCATTTCCAAAGCTCTCCTTTAGGTATTTGCAGTTACTGTCCAATACCTGCTCTAGCTAATCAAATCGTTATCATTACGTATAAATAACGATTGCTGCTGGGAGGGAGTTTTACAAAATACATGTACCGCCGGCTGTGATGTTCAGTTAGCCATTTAACTGTCTCGTGATGGCTGTGACCAATAGCCCATCTTTCTTAATTTTGCTCAGCAACCTGGTTTACCCACTACCCTCTCATTGTTATACTTTATTACATATTTACACAAGGACCACCAAGGACTCGCTTTTTACACTTCTCCATATCTTTTATATTGGTATCACCCTGGTTCATGTTCTGTACAAAATCTACTCCTTGCTGTTCCTGTGGTTAACTTTCTGTATAGTTTTGTAGTATCTGCCTACCTGAGATCTCCTTTGTGATTTCCCATACTGGGGATTTCAATGAAGTTTACATCTAACCTCATCATCATCTATTCCTTAGACGTTCGGGAAATCCCCACTGGTTTCGTAAAACGCCTTGCAGCTTGATGTTTACTGGCAACAACTCGTAATGAAATCTGCCCTTTGTTTGTGTTGCGCTCCATTAAAAAATAGCTGTAAGACTCCTCACATTCGCAGTGTTTGATACAATTTATATGCGTCCATTTTTCTTATAGGGAACCTTCGATCCAGTGTGAGTCCTTTTTACTGAGCTGTAATACGAGATTTTTAAGGAAGATGTCAATCTCTCCATTTTGGACCAATCTCAAGTCAAGGTATTCATATAAAACTACATACACCAGCGGGGTCATCCAGGCAGTTGCATGTGACTCTCTTTCAGTGTATACAACATCTATCACATGCTGCTCTATATTTTTTATTTTCAGTGTGCCCTTTTGAAATCAGTGTACTTCATACAGTTACGACCTTGTATGGGACTTTACAGCCACTCAAGTTATTTTAAAGATGCCGAATTCTTCGGTTTGTGAAGAATGTGATGACTGGTATGGTGTAGGGCTACTATACGAGTTTGTATGTCTACTCCCTTGTTAACTAAGGGTGCACCTCAAGGATCAATTCTGAGGCCTATTCTCTTTACTGTATGAATGAATGGTTATATTAATTCATACAGCTATAGAGTTATATTTGTTATATTGTGCCAAATGCAGATTTTCATTGTTCTGCTGATGATACTCCTATCTACTGTGCAATGCTGACTCAAAAGCGAGCTTTGTGCAATTTAAATATACAACATAGATTTTATAGTCTCAAACTTGATTTAAATATTGACTAATTGTATTGAAAAATTGAATGGTGTTTATAAATTCCAGTATAAATTCATATTTATTTACATTGTTACCACTTTAAATTGAAATAATAAAAGGAGTATCTACATAAAAACACATTGGCGTAGTGTTAGAAAATGATTTGACAATTAAGCCATATATTTCCATTCAGTAAATGAACAAATAAATATAACACAAGGAAATGGATACCACTTTCATTTTGATGAAATGTAACATAATCTCAGGGAAAGGTGAGAAGCCTAGAGGACTTTTCAGCAAAACTCTGAAATTTAAACAATTATGCATTGTTATATTAACAATTGTCGAAGTTTTCCCCTCTCTCTTTCTAAGGAGGATGAGAGCATGACTCATACCTCTCCCTCAAGCATGCACTGTGATCCCGTATCCATGGATACCTGTTGCTATGGAAACCCCTTTCTCTTTCCAATTGGATCACCCCCCCTTCCTCCCCAACCGCCACCACCAGAGACCCAGGAGCGAAAGTAGATGCAGAAAAAGCCCTCCAAACACACATACAAACACAGCAACGATAATAACGACTCCAAGACAAGCAGAGTTTCAGGATGCATGGTGTAGAGGCAACATCAAAGCAAAGCTGAGCACAATGCATCTCTAACATGCACTGCAGGCATGCACAATGAGATGTACAAAAAAAAAATCTGAATGAATCTGAATGGATCTGTCATGTCTTACACAGCAGTTCAGTCAGAATCACGTTCATCATAGGCTGCTGGAGTGAATGGAGACGTGTCTGCCAGCTCACTCACCGGTCCGTTTTTATAAAGGCATATCTCTGAGTTAAAAGCAGTTTAGTGTATTAGGAGCTAAGATTAATGATGCTAAAGAAAACCCAAAGTCAATAGTCACACAGACAAAACTTATCTTAATCCACCCAAACTTCATCCAGGCCTTCAAGTAGGGCTGCACAAAATGGCTTTAGTACAACGGCTGTTATTCGTCAGTGACACTGTTTAAATATGATCTTCTTGTATAAGCTTTTTGTTATATGCAGGACAAAAAAATGGTTCTAGAGTTAGAGTAACTGCTGTGTCAGTGCTCTTTTTAGAGCCCAATACTGTAAAACTGTAATAGCTTGACTTACAATGTAAATAATAAGTAACAATATAATAAAGCATTAACTGAAAGTAAATATATGTTTACTAATAATATCTTATTACTGTATCTAGAATTTAATATTTTTTAATATATTTTTTTATTTTTATATTTTATTGACTAAATATTTAATAGCTCATTAGAGTGTTTTATTGAAGTTTTGATCAAGATCATGTGCGAAACGTTACACTTGTGGGTTAACTACCTTATTCAGGAAATTATTCAATAATTGGACTGTAAAATCCTCAAGGGGTAACCGTGGTCCACAGGCCGACTTTTATAATCATATGTGAAAATCTGAACCCCCCTAGTCACATTAGTGACATTAAGCTAATACAATTCTACAGGGAACAAACTTAAACATGCAAAA
Organism: Prochilodus magdalenae; assembly: GCA_024036415.1. Lineage (NCBI taxonomy): Eukaryota > Metazoa > Chordata > Actinopteri > Characiformes > Prochilodontidae > Prochilodus > Prochilodus magdalenae. The sequence continues at coordinate 423,178 of JAMWET010003914.1, read as the reverse complement.
TGAGCCATTTCTGACTATTTAAATGCACAATTTATATATATTTGCTTTGTGTTTAACACATTAGAAAACATGAATAAATACAAAATGCGCCATTACAGTTATTACAGGCCAATTTAAAAACAGTTTATGTTTAATTCAACAAAAAAGTGCATTAACAAGCTATTAAATGTACGAAACTTTATAGAACTCACGTTTACTTAGAAAATCAACAAAACAGATCATTTGACCAGGGGTGCCCAGATGTGTCCGATTGTATATTGCACCTACAAGATCAAAGTGGCTAGCGCGTGAAGGTACATGTTAAGTAGATAAGAGTGTTTATTATCAGCCTTAATAAGATACTGGACTCTATGAAGTCTATGCAACACCATAGCTAGCGCACAGGTCTGTCACAATTCACATATATTTGAGCTTCATGGCATGTTACGAAAAGTACAACATGGTAGATCGTCTTTGGAGGGCAGCCAAGGGTCATGTTTGTTTAATTGAGATCGGTGTTCAGCATCAGTCAGGAGATGCCAAGTATCTGACAGCTAGGAAGTGGTTAGCCAGTTCAGCAAAGTTAAAATAACAACTACTGGGTTGCTAATCACAAATACTGGTATCGCTGCCCTCACTGTGAAGGAAATCATTGAGGTCCTAATCATTACCCCTGACTGACCAACTCTACACCGGTCCGAGACGCAGGCTTTTAGGTGTACCTGCTAAAACAGTGCAGAAAGAACTGAGGAGTTGTAAAGGTGCAGGATGAGGGACTGAAGACAGTTTTACAGAAGAGCTGCTTCCTGAACTGTCCTTTACCACAGCCCAGAGTGAGAGGAGGGAGACTCATTGGAATTCTGCTCAGCACTGCCGGCTCTTCATACACTAAATATTATGTAATGGGTGAATAATACACTCTCTCTCTCTCTCTCTCTCTCTCTCTCTCTCTCTCTCAAACACATACGGACACAAAATGCCCCACCTGACACACCCCCACCCACCCCGTGCCACACCACCACACACAGACTGATTCACTTACATAAACACTCATCCATCCAGCTCACAAGGTCACACTCAACACTGTAACACACTCTCACAGCCCATCTGAGACTTTCTGACATACACATAGACCCCCTCACAGTCTCTCTCTCTGTTTATCTCTGTTCTACCTCCATCTCTCACTCTCTCTCTCTCTCTCTCTCTCTCTCTCTCTCGACACATTTTCTAGTAAAGCATAACGGGAGAGAATTCAGTAGTAACACCACACATCAGGCAGGTAAGGGCAGTTAGGTTTATGGCTGATAGAAGGCCTGAGCTGTGCATATTAGAACCTCTGTACCTCTGACACATGTTCTGTTCATCTGGCTGATTGTGAAGAGGGGCTAACAAAGTATACAGAGAATCAGATGGAAAGTGCACCTGTTTGGTAAGTGGAGTAGATAAAAATAGACAAAGACTGTAGAAACTAGTAGAACTGTAAATTTAATGTAGTTCAGAAACACAGATCTCACAGTGAAAGGTGCAGAAGAATCGGCTGCAAACTGCAGGCAGAGTTCAAATAGTGAAGAGATCATCTGTGTCTGTGTTCAACTAGCAGCTCCTCTGTCTCTGGGACATGCTGTTTTGTTGGTTTGCCTGTGGTTTACAGTACAGGCCACCAGAGGTGGAACTGCCTGGACCTTGCAGTTTGAAGGCCTAACCCAAGCAGGTCCCACCAAAGGGTTGACAGAGGTTTCAAGATCTACTTCTCTCTCTCGCCACAACCCAGTTCTGTCAGGAGACACTCTCTTCATCACTACTCAAAATAAAGCATCACTGCAAATTAAGCAGCACTATTCTGACGTTAGGTTCAAGCCCCCAGCTCCCTAGCATCCTTCTATCCATCTGTTAATATTGACACTTATTCTGTATCCATATCTTTCATGAAACTGGCACTTACAAAGCTGCATTTTGTACTGTTTGGGGATTTGAAGACCTCTCTGGTGGAAATTCGCTCTCCAAGCAGACAAATCTGATGATTTTGAGTATTCAAAGAGAACTCAGTAAAAACTTGAAGGACAAATGACACGTCTTGAAGGATGAAAGTGAATGATCTAATGTCACCATCTGATCTTTATTAGTATAATGTTGATTCTGCACTTGAGAGCTAAACATCAAGCCAGGTCTTTGTTTTGAGCCTGTGTGTGTTTGATGTTAATGTTTTTTGAGTTGTGAACAAAATCCAGCCTTAGTTAATTCAGGCTTTAATGGCACCATTCATGTGGTTAGGCTAGACAGAGTTAAGATCAGTGTAGGTACTCTGTACCAGCAGGTGATCAAGGACAAGGTATTGGTGTCATGGGAGAAATAGTGGAAGTGATGTAATCCTGACAAATCTGACCGCAAAGGTGTCGGGACATTGTGGGAGATTATTTTGGTGATAGTTTTTCAGATAATTTCCTACATATTAACGCACCACACAACGGCTTAAAAAAATCTGACCTCATGTGTAGACACATACTTTATACTGATTTTTCTCTTTACTCTTTCAATAAGCACAAAAACGTCAGGCTGCAGCTTGTTTTAGACAAGTACAGGTCTTTGCTAAGACTATGTTCATTTCCACCCTTATGGGAAATGTAGTATGTGGAAGACTTCTATGTCATTCTGGGACAGATATCAGCATTTACCTCAGACAAAGCATGTTTACAGTGACTCCATCGGGAATCAGAGTATAGATTAGCAGCTGCTGTTTGCAACAATTGACAGATACCTAAAGGTCAAGCTCACATTCACTCACATTCAGTCAGTGATGTATCTAGAACTTTGAGGCCTGGACTGATTTGTATCTACCTAGACTGACATTCCTATAGTAATGACGTATAAGTATTACAATAATACATTTAGTTAAAAAAATACAACAAGCAAAAAAATATATATATATTAATCGTGTGGAAAATGAAGTAAATATTAAAAATCAAACAATGTTTAGTTATCATAATTAGTCCAGAATGATCAATTTCCACTAACAAGATTACACAATGCTTTTGTTACTGCAGTGACAACTGTGACTTCTAAAGGTTATTTCCTCGCTCTCTCTCCTCTCTCTCTCTTTCGAGGAGAGGAGTGAAAGTCAGCTCACAGCAGTGCAGCGTTTAATAAAGGAAAAGTGTCTCTATTGATTTAACCCCTTAGACAGAATAGTGAGGGAGACAGAGAGAGAGAGGGAGAGAGAGAGCGAAAGAGAGAGAGGGAGAGAGAGAGAGAGAGAGAGAGAGAGAGAGAGAGAGAGAGAGAGAGAGAGAGAGAGAGAGAGAGAGAGAGAGAAAGAGTAAATAAAAGTTGAGAATTGGGTATCCAACCGAGAAGAGCTGAATTAGTGAGAGGAATACTAATAAACAAAACCAAGTTTATATGTGTTTGTGTGTGAGAGAGAGAGAGAGAGAGAGAGAGAGAGAGAGAGAGAGAGAGAGAGAGAGAGAGAGAGAGAGAGAGAAAGAGCAAAAGAGAGAGAGATGCAGCTCAGTAATTACAGAGCTAATCTGAATAAGAACACCTGCAAAGACACAACATCAGTACATAGTTTCATACATGAACCTCTCTTGCTGTACGGAGCAATACTATGTCCTACCACTAACTTAACAGAATACCTAGTTGGCCAAATCTGACCAAGTCTGTTATATAATGTATATAATTTGGGCCGTTTAATGATATATTTTGCAAAATACTACATAAACATATACACTCATCATTAAAAGAATAGCTGCACCCAGGAACTTCCACCAAGCTATTCCTTTAATGCTGTATCAAATCTCTGGCCAATACAAATCTCTCTCTCTCTCTCTCTCTCTTTCTCTCTCATGCACTAACACACACTCACACAGGACACTAACATGTCACGTTGTCCATCAGATTGTGATCAGCGATTATTTATACTGTATATGTGTCTGTGTGTGTGTATATATGTGTGTGTGTGTGTGTGTGTATATACGTGTGTGTCTGTGTGTGTCTGTCTGTGTGTGTGTATGCGTGTGCGTGTTATGTGTGTGTAAACAGCCCATGAGGGAAAGATAAGTAATTTTTCCATTATAACAGAGCTTACTAAGGTTACTACATGTGTGCGTGTACAGAGATGGAGCAGAGGGGCACAGAGGCGCAGGGATGGAGAGGTGTTTAAAACTAAACCAAATACAGCGCAGCCTACATTCTGCTGCATTGCACCTACGCATATAACACACTGCTGCATCTTTTGGTTTACATCTGCTATCAAATTGATATCCTCTTCACACTATTTCTACTGATCCATATGCAAACGCTTATGTGCCATAAATATCTGACCAAGCCAACTGGAAGAAACATCCAGATTACTTCTTCTTCTTACGTTCAGTTAGCATCACTGAATGATTTTTGTTAATCATATATTTTGTCTGATAATATTTAGTGATAAACTAGCAGCGCAGTGTTCATGATGGCCTTGTAGACGATAATTAAATTTGCTCCATAATAAACTACCAGCCAGATTCATTAAACGTGGCAGTAATGCCACACAACATGAACAGGTGGTAAACAAGACCAACTCGTAAAGTCACTGTGGCAGTGATTAGTACATTAAAGCCTTTTTAACATATATATTTACTAGTGTACTAGATAAGAGCTCATCAAAATATGTTTTCAGCCAGGAGATGTAGAATGTCCACTTTTCTGGTTGGACCGCTGAATGTTATATGCCTCACCTCATCTACTAGCAGTTAACAACCTCTGTGCTATTAGTTTAAATTTCACCTGTTGGTATAATGGCCTACTATTAAAAAAAAAACTTTTGAAATGTGTTATTCCAAATTTTTTAATTTTTATAATTATTTTTATTTGAAATTTCACTTTAAGTTGTGATTTTAATAATAAAATTACTAAACTTTTAGCCCTATACTAAAGGGAAAAAGTGCTGGCAAATAACACTGACTTGTACGGTAAAACTGTCTATCTATTAAACATGACCAACAATATTCACCAAGTTTATTTTTAGCCTATAAGATTTCTTTGGTCATTTGTAAGTATTAAAGCCTTCTTCCATTGAATTGAAATTGTAGTAAAGTTTTTTTTTTACTAACATACAGGTGGTAATAACTTCAATGTCCCCACAAAATGAAACCTGATATCAGATTGAACAATTAAACTCTCAGTAGAAATAATACATTTTGACTAGGGTAAATTTTGTAAAAAGAGAATTAAAAGCTAAACCTGATTATAATTATAATCTTGGGAAAGTTAATGGCAAATGTGTTCAAACATTATACTGGTGCATGTAAAAGCATTGCAACAGCTCACGTCGCACAAGTGGTAAAATATCGAGGTAATCCTCTTTTATGAATGAGTAAATGTATTAACACGGTGCTACTTGCTCTTAATATCACAGTAAATATGGCAGTGTGCTGACCTAATATCACCAAAGATACAGTATGTGAAGATCCTTTGAGTTCATGCGTTTTAACCACACCCACTGCTCACAGGCATATAAAATCAAGCACACTTGATTGAAGGTGTGCCATCTCCATAACCAAACATTGGCAGTTGAATGGGATGTACTCGAGAGCTCAGTGAGTAAACGTGGCACTGTGATAGAATAAGTCGGTTTGTGAAATATCTGCCCTGGCCAACTGTAAGTGCAATTTTTGTGAAATGGAAGTGTTTAGAAACAAGTGCTAGACCACACAAACTCAAAGAGTGCAGCCACCAAGTCATGTAAAAATCACATATACTCTGTTGCATCGCTGACTACAGTTTTAAACTACCTCTGGACCAACATTAGCAAAAGAACTGTTTATCTACACCATTGCCAAGCATCTGCATACAAGCCTAAGACCTAAGCCCACTTTAAGTTCACCAAGTTCTCTAGAGTGATAAATCACACTTCACTATCTGGCAATCTGATGATGTATCTGGATGCCAAGGGAACACTACCTACTGAAACAGCATAGTGTCAGCAACCCCCAGTTTTGGTGGAGGATAATGTTAGTGCAACAGCTCGCAAGGAGATTTCAGACAATTTTCAGCATTCCTGACACTAAGAAACAATATAGCTGATCAACTAATTGGGCTGCTTTAGGCTTGTACTTTAAGTGTTACACATATTAATAAAGAGCGTATCACCGCGGTGAACACAGCAGCTGCCGTTTACATTGTGTGTACATTGTCCTTTTGTAAAGTTACAATTTTGGAGATACTTGTTTATGTCTGGACAAGTGCCAATATATGACTGAATTGCCAATTACTCATCAAGGCCTATTAATTGAGTTTTACTAAATTAACATAAATGCTAATGGGGTGTATATCCCAGAATATACAGCCAGCTAAATATCAATGATATTAACATCTACATTTATGCTCAGCTATCGTAACTGAAAGACACAGACATTTAAAGGTTGTTATTTTTGTCTTTTGGTTAGGCTAATATAGCTGTTAACACCAACACTAGATATATAGCACTATATTTCACACTGCATGAACTGACATGGCTGAACAGCTGTCTCGTGTCTGTTTCCCACAATTCCCTGTTCGGTCTGAGTCATGGTGCAGAAGGAAAACCAGCTCCCTGCAATAATCTGCTGGAATTTTGCCAATCAGAAAGGCGTAGAGGATTAGAGAATAGGGATTAGGGATGGGACGGGTGGGGGGACGGGTGGCCTCTATAAAAAAAAGCTGTCATTCCTGTACGGTTTATCTAATACCCACAGATTCAAGCCTCACAATCTGCGCTCCAGATATTGTTGACCCAGGAACCAGGTGTGGTGCCATTTCTCCAATCAGTGTCACCACTCCAGCCCCATAAAATTCCTGGACACTTGATCAGTGCCTTCATTTCTTATGAAATATACTGAATTGGTGAGCTATGTAAGCAGGATGCATTCCAAATTAGACAGGTATCAGTTCAGGTAAAGAATCTGATCTTTGGCAGTTACTGCACAGCAGTGATTCCCAGTGGCTAAATGGCACCTCTTAAAACAGCTGTCACCAAAAGCAAACTCCAGGGAGATCCATAAAAATCTGCAATCGATTGGGTTTTTTTCTTTGTTTTTATGAAAATGTGAGGTAATCCTGCAAAGACAGGTTTGTATTGATTTTGAAACTTGCAAAACACTAGCCTCTCAAGTTCTGCCAAGATCAAGCTCAATACACTGGCATGCTTTGTGGTGAAGCCCTCTGCACATCCAACGCACTGGACAGTGCTGCGTATTAGTCTGTAGAAGTAAATAAAATTAACTAAAATAAAATTTCCAACCAAATTAATCATGCTTGGCCTCAGTTTACTACCTGTTTACAAACGGACTGTTTTTAAACGGAAAGATATTAGCTGAAAGAAAGACTATGCTAGTAACATTAGCTAAGGTAAACCATTAACATTTGTCTGCTCACCCAACAGACTGACCGCTTTTCTCTCTGTAAAGTTCAAACCACATGTGATCTATTGTGGCTTTCTCTGGTCCTGATATGGCTTCCTTTAAAATCCCCAGTGCAGAGAGAAAGAGGCATGTGTGGCAGTTCCTTCCAACATGGATGGAATGCTAGTAAGAGGTGACTGAATCACATCAGAGCTCAGCAGCAAGTTAAGTAAATCAATCACGCTGCCATAAACATGTTGGAAACACAGCATCATGTTGGAAATTCCATGTTCCACACCATTTACAGAAACACATTCAGAATGTAAACTGCAAGGAATTCATAACAATGTTTTGCAAAGCGTAGGAGAAGTAGAGTGGACCTTTAAAGAGCTGATCTTTAAAGTAGCTAGCCCTTACTGAGCTTCATTTTAAGGAGAAAATGTCCAGCAGGCTTTTCTTCCCGGAAAAGAGACACAGCAGCACAGTTCCACATAACAGTACACCACTCACAAGTCACACGATCTATTAAGCAAACCTTGCTGATGATCATTTCCAGAACTGCATATACGCCTGTCAACAAGCACTCCTACAGTTCAGCCCGTGTTCACCTTCCCAGTTCAGTGTAACTCTCTGTTTTGATCGTTTACCTCACTAAAAGTGACAGATGACTATCAATGCTTTTTGAATTATGTAGAATGTTTTTAAAACCTGCTCAAATAGAAACACTGGAAAGTCTGTTTGGCTGAATTCCTGGTGCATTTAGGAATGGGCAGTAATCTCAGTGAAAACGCGACTGGAAGCTGTTTAATGCTACTATTAACGCTTCCATATTAACAAATGTGGAAGTGTGAGAATGGTGTATTAGCGATGTGCAAACTGCATATCTACATCATCCTCATCTGCTTCAAATCATCTTAAACTTGCTTATGTGCTTTCTGATACTGTGTGACAATGTAATCTATACAAATGGACAAAGTACCTCACACAGCAGCTTCCTGGAGTCTGAATTTTAGGTGCACTTACATGTGTCATAAAATAGGAAAGCAGTTTGCATATCTGCATACAATCCAGAACCAAACAGAAGAAGCTAACTATCAGTCTTAGTCACATGGTTAATGTATGTGCATGAAAAACCAAGTCCATGTCCAATTAACTATGGCCTAAACTGTGTGGGTGTGTGTGTCCTCACTGCACAGAAGAAGTGCAAGGTCATATTGAATGCTTCCCTTCCCTCCTTATTTACTATTCAAATGTATTCCGGCTGTCTGCTGAGTCAGTCATCAGCTTTCTTACAGTTAATGCAGCAGGGGAGCACTCCTCCGGGAGATGGGAAACTTTACATTGTAAATCTGGAACTAAACAAGACAGCGTGAATGCTTATTACCCGAACAAAGTCTTCACAAAGGTGAGAGCAATTTGAAATGCCAGCTTTCACATACAGCAGCTCTTCACATACAGCAGCTCTTCACATACAGCAGCACTTTGCACAAAGTTAGAATAAAGCAGTTAAAGCAAAGGATGCAAAAAGAAACCTCAGTCATTTAAATAACCACACAAATGTGGGTCTGCAAGGCTGGTTTAGTGGCCAAAGTTCATTTTTATCAGTTTTGCCTTGTGGCTACAAAGCTAAGCTAATAAAATACATAAACAAAATTCAGGCTTTAATACGACGTTTCAGTTTTTACTTATGTTGTGCATGTTTGTTTAGATTTATAGATAACAATGTCAGAAAAGCCATAAGCAATGCTATTTAGAATTACTCAGCACAGTTAAGTGGAGAGTCAAAAGAAGGAGGATTTAGGGCAGGGTGAATACATCACTTAATGATCGTCATATCATTAAAATAGCCAATATACTTTAAAAAGCCAATATTTTATCTACAAAATGAAAAAGCAGGAACAGTTTTATGTATGTTGGCCAAAGTAACTGTTGCACTGTAATAAACTATGGTGAAGGCTGATTGATAAAATTGGGTCCCATCTAAGTACCTTTGTAATCCATGTTAGAATATGGTAAACAGTCAATAAATAACAACAATAATAAAAGATATATATTTTTTTCGTTCCCCCTGCTGAGATTGTTGAAATTTGCTTTGGAAAGTTGCTAATTAAAAGGGCCTTAAAAGTGACCAAGTCTAGTGGCCTAGGCAGGGATGAAGAAGGAATATGCTTACTCCAAAAGATCTGGTGGTTGTATGAGCCCATAACTCATGTTCATATTGAATAATCTGGCAGTGAAAAGAGACCTGAGGCTAGAGAAAAAAGACGTTATTGCATAGTAACTAGACCCCAAACACACCCCTGGGCTAGCTCCAGTTCTAGAAAGACAGAGATTGCTACTATAAGCAGAGATGGCTGCTAGATGTCATATATGAATGGCTGAAAATGTGATCCAGTTTAAATGTGTATGTGACACGGTAGCTACATTTAAATCTATTGTACGCCTCCACAAATCAGATACCTACCAATCACCCTGCAGTACAATTTAGGTCCCACTACATTTAGAGTTATGGGAAATTCAGTTTGTCTGATTATATGGTATATTAAGCTTTTAATAAGCTTAATGAGTGTGATAGAGTTGAAAAAATTAAAAAGAAAAACACACACAATTACCTTGAGAGCTATTAAAGCGCGGTAGTGTCTGATTTAAATGACAGTGAAAACGTGAAGGGCTTACACACAACTGTGCTTGAGATGATGGGAGGGGATATGAGGGTTGACGAAGTGTGCATGTGTGCTGAGGGGAATGCTTCTGATGATTCACTATGATGGACATGTGTAACAAAGCTGACGTTGTCTCATTATAGTTCACAATATAGAAATATTTAAGCTCACTTGAAGATCACCATGGTGCACTCTGCTATTAAACTTTATTAGGTGGCAAATCACAAACATCAGGACAACTTAGTAGTAGTCCCTTTAAATGTACCGTTGATGAAACTAACTGTTGTATAGAAGCAATTTTGCAAGTTGTTACCACGTTTAGCACCAAACATCATCCTTTACTTGCCAAGAGCATTTCCGGTGATGGAAAGCAAAGCCAACCCTAATTCTTATTTTGCTTCTTTTTCAATTAATTGTGTAGTTACTGGTGGACGTGGATTCTTGATGAAAGCTGTTGAAGGTGGTGATTTTAAGCCTATTCCCACAACTTGAGTAACTAGGTATCAGTGTAATCTATTTTGAGTTAATGTTCCTAATAAAGCTCCACCCAGTTATATTGAAGTTTTAAAGACTGCTTTTTGAAGGAAGTCAATCAGAACAGAGTATATTTCAATATATTAAACACTCAATATGTGTAATAAACACACAAATCAAAAAAAATATAAATAGAGTGTAAAATTGCCTGTGTACATAAAAAGTCCATAAAGGGATTAAGATAGGGATATGGGCCCTATACTATACCATTTAAATACAGTCCCTGCCTTTCAAGAGTTCTACACTAGTATTACACTGTCTGTTTTTGTTTATCCCTCTGTATCTAAACATACTGCTTTATTCTTCATTTCATACCTTAGATCTGCCTTCTGTTTGAATCTAATGAATTTAAAGGGATGAAGCAAACCCACAGCACAGTCCCAGTGTTAGCAGATTAACTGTCGCTTTAGGGAACACAAAGCTACTCACTCAATGTAACACGTCACCACCAATCCAGAGCAGTGTGAGTTCGACCAGCTACGTCATTCACTTCACTGCCCTGCAGCTTAGAAATGAAAACCACCACTGTGTCAACATCTGCTCACTTTGTGTGTGTGTGTGTGTGTGTGTGTGTGTGTGTGTGTGTGTACACATTTAGTCCAGTATCATCCCAGAGGTAAACACACACACGCACACACACAGTTGCATCACACCACACATCCTCTCTCAGTCTGTGTTTGTTTACACATGGTCATGGCAGTATGTGCACTGATTGGCTGGAGGAGTCAATCAACATTACTTATAGGACAGTGACAACACATTACTTTTAATACACATTATTTACCATTCTTCTATGTATAGATGTCTGTGTGTATACGTACATATACATATGCATTAACTTGACTTTTAAAATTGTAGGAAAGCTACATCCAGCCTGAACATCCTGTCAGGAACTTCTGTAGCAGGTCTTCTAGTCTAGGAAATTAATCATTTTACTCTGAGCAAAATCTGTTTTTTGCAAAACACAAAAAATAACATACACCAGAACATTAAAGAAGAATTACATCAGATACGGAGTTTCAACATGTGCATATGCAGAATTCATTACTAGCTAACTGTCATCATACACCGAGGAAGAACCGACACAGCAAAAAGACTGACAAACAGAAAGAGAAGTATAACTCTATCTGTCCATTTCCATCTGTCTCTCATCACCGCACTGGGCATCACCCTCTCCCTTGCTTTCACACTATGCTGGTCTTTCTCTTTGTTTCTCTCTCTCCCTCTATCCTGCCATCCCTCCGCTCCCTTCTTCATTCTGTTTGTCTCTTGTTCGCTCTAATTAATGGCGCCCTCCCCCAGGCATTCAGGGTTTCCATAGCAACCTTGCTCCATGGTCGATACTGGCTGTGCATCACCGTGGCAACAGCCAACCGGGCTGCCACATATTGTGTCTGTCTGATTTGAGCAGCACAGAGAAAAACATCATCTCCAACACCTCCATCTCTCTCCCTCCACCCTCACTTACACACACAGACACACAAACACACAGACAAAGACACACAGACACAGACAAAGACACACAGACACACAATACATCAAATCATCTTTCACTTTTAAGATCTAATGATACTGAGTGTATTCTCTGTATATCATCACTCTCTCCTTCATTTCAGAGCTGGACAAGGTCTTACACTCTTCTTATACTGTTTAGGTGCACTTATGAAAAAGAAATGATGAAATAGTGACTAAGATCAATGACAAACCAAGTGTGTCTGTGTGCGAGAGAGTAATAACTTGACCAGTACACTCAACAAATAGTGACAGCAAAACTGGACTCAACAGGCTGTCAACCATCAGCCAACCTATTCTATTGTCCAAGACAAAACGTGAGTTTCCTATAATTCCCAGACTACAATAGTGTCACAGGTAGGTGAGCAAAAGAAAGCATGAAAAAAGCTGAAAAAGGATTTTTCTTTTACCAACACCAACATTCTCGAATAAACAAATTCTCTACTACTCTACTACACCCCAGCATACTCCAATAATCCTTTAAAAACTCCAAAAAAACACCCTCCAGTAAACACCATCATACTCCAACAATCACTAATGTACTCTACTACACCCCAGCATACTCCAATAATCCTTTAAAAACTCCAAAAAAACACCCTCCAGTAAACACCATCATACTCCAACAATCACTAATGTACTCTACTACACCCCAGCATACTCCAATAATCCTTTAAAAACTCCAAAAACACCCTCCAATAAACACCATCATACTCCACTACATGCCAGCATACTCCAACTATCACTAACATACTCCACTACACACCAGCATACTCCAACAATCACTAATATACTCCAGTACACACCAGCATACTCCAATAATCACCAACAACAAATAAACACCACAACTCCAACAAACACCAACATACTCCACTACATGTCAGCATATTCCAACAATCAGTAACATACTCCACTACACCCCAGCATACTCCAACAATCACTAATATGCTCCACTACACACCAGCATACTCCAGCTATCACTAATATACTCCAGTACACACCAGTATCCTTTACCAATCACTAACATACTCCACTAAACACCAGCATACTCCAACAATCACTAACAAACTCTAATAAACACCAGCATACTCCAACTATCACTAACATACTCCACTACACACCAGCATACTCCAACAATCACTAACCAACTCTAATAAACACCAACATACTCCAACTATCACTAACATACTCCACTACACACCAGCATACTCCAACTATCACTAACAAACTCTAATAAACACCAGCATACTCCAACTATCACTAACAAACTCTAATAAACACCAGCATACTCCAACTATCACTAACATACTCCACTACACACCAGCATACTCCAACTATCACTAACATACTCCACTACACACCAACATACTCCAACACTCACTAACATACTCCACTACACTCCAGCATACTCTAACAATCACTAACAAACTCTAATAAACACCAGCATACTCCAACTATCACTAACATACTCCACTACACACCAGCATACTCCAACAATCACTAACAAACTCTAATAAACACCAGCATACTCCAACTATCACTAACATACTCCACTACACACCAGCATACTCCAACAATCACTAACATACTCCACTACACACCAGCATACTCCAACTATCACTAACATACTCCACTACACACCAGCATACTCCAACAATCACTAACAAACTCTAATAAACACCAGCATACCCCAACTATCACTAACAAACTCTAATAAACACCAGCATACTCCAACAATCACTAACAAACTCCAATAAACACCAGCATACTCCAACTATCACTAACATACTCCACTACACACCAGCATACTCCAGCTATCACTAATATACTCCACTACACACCAGCATACTCCAACAATCACTAACAAACTCTAATAAACACCAGCATACTCCAACAATCACTAACATACTCCACTACACACCAGCATACTCCAACAATCACTTACAAACTCTAATAAACACCAACATACTCCAACTATCACTAACATACTCCACTACACACCAGCATACTCCAACAATCACTAACAAACTCTAATAAACACCAGCATACTCCAACTATCACTAACATACTCCACTACACACCAGCATACTCCAACAATCACTTACAAACTCTAATAAACACCAACATACTCCAACTATCACTAACATACTCCACTACACACCAGCATACTCCAACTATCACTAACAAACTCTAATAAACACCAGCATACTCCAACTATCACTAACATACTCCACTACACACCAGCATACTCCAACAATCACTAACATACTCCACTACACACCAGCATACTCCAACTATCACTAACATACTCCAACAATCACTAACATACTCCAACAATCACTAACATACTCCACTACACGCCAGCATACTCCAACTAGGGGTGTGCGATATAGGAAAAAAACTTGATATCGATATTTTCTGTAATCTTGCCGATATCGATATTAAACGATATTTTGCATCATTTATGTTATTATTTATTTATGTGTTTGTAAAAGTCTTATATTGTACTAGCTTCAACTAAAATGATATTAAGATAATTGCTTACACATATTAATGTAAACAATTAAAGGCAATTTATTTACCTGAAACAAATAACAAAAAACATTTAAATTAACAGTGTACATATCAGTGCAAATATGTGCAAGGCATGTGGCATACCTGATTTTCTTTGAAAAATGTACACAAAGATAAACAACAAATCAACAAGAGCATTTTAAAACAATGTAAATAACAAATATACCTTTTAAATTTGAATAAACTTAGCAATGTGTTTGCTGTTTGGTGATTTCTGCAGCATACATATAAAAACTATAAACAATATGTATTGCACATTCATAAAAAATAAACAACTGTGTAACATTTTCTTACATTTGTAATAACCAATAACACACTTGTAAACAAAGTCCACAGTTTTCAGACAAAAAGGAAATGGTCTTTTCAGCATCAGTTGTGACATGAATTGGAATTTACTTTAAGTTGTGTGACAAAAACACCAGCCTGTCCACAGCGTCTGGCTTCAGGGCAACACGGTTACAAGTTACTACGTTTCCTCCAGTGCAATGCGCGGTCATAGAGAGGTATGGCTCTGACGTTCTACTTGACCATAAATCTGCCGTGGTGGCAAAATGTGCAATGTCTTTTAGCTTATGCTCCAGAGTTTGGCGACATGATTCATACAGCTTAGGCAGAGCAGTGTGACTGAAATATTTTCGACCAGGCAGTTTATATCTTGGGTCTAGAGTGTTTAACACTTGTTTGAAGCCATCTCTCTCAACAACTTGAACAGGCATCATGTCTTTAGCGATATAATTTGTGACTGCATTTGTTATCTCTTGCCATATGCTGCCTTTTTTGTCGTAGGGCACTTTTCTATTGAGTGACTCCGCTAAAGTTTGCTGAGTTTGTGTTTTGGGTACCTTAGGTGGTTTAGGTTTGTCTTGGGCAGCGGGCTCCCGAAACTTTTCATACTCCTCATACTCTTTGCGATGGTTTGCACGGAGATGATGGAACAGGTTAGTTGTCGAGCTATCTTTAATGGCAACCGCTTTTTTTTTTTTTTTTACAGAGTTTACATATTGCCGTTGTTTGAGTAATGTCCGCCTTTTCGAATCCAAACCACCTCCACGCGAGTGAAGCTGATCCTCGTCTGGGAATTAAATCCAGGGTAGTAGACTGAGAGGCTGACGGTGTCTGAACATCTTCCTCCGGGACAGCGTGCTCGCTCATTTTCGCCGTTGTTTTAGCCACCTATACTAGCGTTAGCTTCAGCTTATGCTAGTACAATGTATGGGCACACTCAACGCGCACGCGCAGCAACCTATACTAAAGCTAGACGCGTGAAGTCAATGCGCTCTGATTAATGTTTTCCCTCAGTGATTAGCATACTCGATAACGTCAGCTTGCACATCGTTAACACATCATCTAATTAATGATAAGATTTATGTGACGATATTATATCTGCAGTGAACGTACAACCTAATGCTCCAGCTTGCACATCGTTAACACATCAATTAAGATATTATCGTGGACGATATATATCGCACACTCCTAACTCCAACTATCACTAACATACTCCACTACACACCAGCATGCTCCAACAATCACTAACCAACTCTAATAAACACCAGCATACTCCAACTATCACTAACATAACACCAGCGACCTCCTGAGTGATGGAGCTATCACTAACATACTCCAACTACACACCAGCATACTCCAACTCATACTCCAACACTCCAGCTCTCCAACTATCACTAACAACTAAACACCAACATACTCCAACTATCACTAACACTCCACCAGCATACTCCAACAATCACTAACAAACTCCAGCACCACTCTCAACACTAACTATCACTAACATACTCCAATCAATCACTAACATACTCCAACTACAACATACTAACACTACACACCAGCATACTCCAACTATCACTAACATAGCATACTCCAACTATCACTAACATACTCCACTACTAGCATACTAACTGTCACTAACAAACTATAATACCCAGCATACTCCAAATCTATCACATAACATACTCCTACTAACATACACACCAGCAACCACTCACTACATACTCCACTAACACTCCAGCATACTCTAACAATCACTAACAAACTCTAATAAACACCAGCACACCAACATCACTACTCCACTACACAGCATACTCCAACTACTCCACTACATACTCCAACACTCCTAACTACTCCACTACACTCCAGCAACATACTAACAAACTCTAATAAACACCAGCATACTCCAACTAATCACTAACATATACTCCACTACACACCAGCATACTCCAACAATCACTAACATACTACTACATACTCTCCACTACACTAACATACTCCACTACACACCAGCATACTCCAACAATCACTAATATACTCCACTACACACCAGCATACTCCAACTATCACTAACATACTCCACTACAAACCAGCATACTCCAACTATCACTAACATACTCCACTACACTCCAGCATACTCTAACAATCACTAACTAACTCTAATAAACACCACAACTCCAACTATCACTAACATACTCCACTACAAACCAGCATACTCCAACTATCACTAACATACTCCACTACAAACCAGCATACTCCAACAATCACTAACTAACTCTAATAAACACCACAACTCCAACTATCACTAACAAACTCTAATAAACACCGGCATACTCCACTATTAACAAGCATTCTCCAACAATCACTAACATACTAAACACTAGCATACTCCAAACGTCACTAATGTACTCTACTAAACATCATTATACTAATAAACGCCAGCATACTGCAGCATCCTACCATCCTGGTTCTAACAAAAACATTCTGCAAAAAACACCAACATACAGTATTTTAAAAGGCCCCAATAGACCCAAAAGACCCCAACACCAACATACTCCAACACCAATATATTCCAACAACCAACATCCTTCATAAAACACCAGCATTCACCAAACACCACCATTCTCCATTATAACTGTAGGTGTCTGTAAGAAAAGGGTTCTTGGAGTGAGAATGTTGATTACTACTGAAATATGTTGGGGTTTTTGGAGATAATTTGCTTTTTGATGAATACAGATTGTGTTTGTTGGCTAAGGAACGGTTGTTGCAGTATTTATTGTAACATCTTAGTAACTTTTGGAGTTATTTGGTGTTCGTTAGGATGATGGTGTTTGTTGATAAGTGTTGGTTTAAATGCCTTTGATTTGTTGGAATATAGTAGTCATGACATCAGTGCTTGTCAGAAAACGCTTGGCTTAGCTGCACTGGATTTAATGAGGATCTTCTGATTGTGAAAAGACTAAAGCATCTTATGTGGCTCTAATATCTGCTCTTGGCTTGCTGGGGACTAGTGGATGGAAATGCAAATGCAATCAGGCGGATACTGCATTTAGTGTGTACAACTGCTGTGTATGTGTGTTTATACATGTGCTTTAAATGTCAAAAAGATGCAAAATAATAATTAAAATGAAAGGAAAACAACACTTGACTTTAATCAGACAGAGAGACAAAGAGCTCGGTGACTGTGTGTGTGTGTAGGGGCTCTTCACAGTACACCATCCTGGAGTGGATCAGGTCTTTAGCAGAATCACCAGGTGCTCAATCAGAACTGCCCTTAGACAAAAAGCAGAACAAGCACACTTACTCAAAATCAAATGAATCCAAACTGGTAAGTAAAGAGCTGTGGTATTGGCAAAACTGAGAAGGAGGACTGTGTAGTTCCTTGTTTATATGATATCGGTAGACGTCACAGTTTTCCGTAGATATGTTGCCCTCTGTTTATGTGGAGTATGAATTTGACTGCCTGATTCATCTTTAAGTCACTGCTCACAGTAAGGCATACTGTTGCAGTCCACATAGTGACCATGCTTAAAAAGAATGGCAGTGTGTATCTATTCCCAGTGTGCGAATTATCACCTGGTACTCGGAGGGGTTGACTTGCTAATCCGCTTTGACTGGTTGTTCACTCGCCATAACAACACTTAAATGCCTAAATTAAGAATGCCTTTCCTGGAAACTCTCGTCTGCCACTCACTATAGTGAAACTGGGGAAGCTTACAAGTTTGCGATGAGTAGTTGTAAAGTTTTCCGAGGTATCCTAGTTGGTTAAACCGATTTGCTACAGCGTCACCGTGAGGAAAATCAGTGCCAACCCCCCCCCCTCCTACATCTCCATTGTTGTTTGATGACTCTGAGGGGGTCTAATAGCATAATTAAAAGCTCCCAGACCCTTCAGGATGCTTTGTATTGTTCACCTTGTTTTTACCCCTCATGTAACTGACTGCCCTTGCAACACTGGCCGTCCTTGCAACACTGGCCGCCCTTGCGACCCCCGTTCCATGCTTTACTGTGCAATATCTGGTCACTCTAGCCATGATGAAAAGATAAAGGTCAGCACCAAAGTTACAAAAAGCCTGCACATGTAATTAGTCTTGAGAGGATGTCCACATGTACATCATTGACTTTTTTCAGACGACACCAGCACACTACCAAACCTGGACCTGATACCTGACCACACGACCCTCTCTTTTCTCCTCTCTAATTACCTCGATGATCTATGTTAGGTGATTTGCGTGAAAGAGAGTGATTATGGCAACAAAGTCACAAATGAGCCATTGAACCCCTCGCAGACAGATCTGAAGCCGTATTGCGGACAGTTTATTCATAAAATTGGCAGCTCATTCATTAAAAAGCGAGTGCTAATCTTGTGAAGGCCACAAAGCATAGCTGAAAATACCATTCAAGCGCTGTTTTAACCCAGGGCCAGGCTAGCCATTATAAATATGTATTATATAAAAGGCTTTGGCCATGACACTGAAAAACAGCTAGTTTCTGATTGGCTGCTGATACAGGAGTTTTCTGTGATACAGTCGCCTTCACACGCACTGACTCTTCATTATATCTGTTCAAACATTTAAACCATTAACTAGATATATTCTTGGTTGCATACTTTCACCTTTCGTTGAGACAGTGCCCATATGTTCACTTAGGTACAGTTTCTGTGTGTGTTTCTCCATTACTAAAGGCCAGTACCACTCTCAACTTCCAGCAACAGACAGGAACTAAACTTCAGTCTCAAGGACAGGACATATTAGAGCAGAGAAAGCACTGCACTGTGCAGTGCAGCAGGTGCAGTCTGAATACTGGTTGAAGTCATTTGCAAGTGACGCAAGGAAAGGAGGGGCAGTGCCACCTGGGTCAGAATGAGAACGGCAGTGGAAGCTGGATCTCACCCAAGAGTGAAAAAGGTACATTAGAAATGCTTGGCAGGGCAATACCTTAAACTCTGACCATAGTTTGGAGGAGAGACTGGAAGTAAATAAGCTGTTCAGAAGTTCAAAAGCCATAACAGAGTTTAAATACATGAGCTTAGGCTAAGTGAAGAATATAATACAGTCATATGAATCATTCAGTTGCAAGAAAATGTGAACCTTGTGGAATTCCCTAGAAGCACAATCATCTAAAAGCAAACATACACTTTTCAGTGAGTACATGGAGCATTATACAGTGGAGAGAGAGAGAGAGAGAGAGAGAGAGACGAACCAGAGCCTATCATTTATTCAGTGTTATTCATAATTGACAGCAAGAACACTGCTCTCTATCTCTGACTGCATTCCCCAATCTCTCTCTCCATCTTTCTCTATCTCTCTCAACATTCCCCATGTCTCTCTGTCTCTCTGTATTTCCCATATCTGTCTCTCTCTTACTGTATTCCCTCTCCCTCTCCACCTGCAGTGAGGTTGTTTTCCTGTTCTTCCTAAAAAGGGCAAAGCTGATCTATGACATCACTTCACTTCCTGTCTTCCTCATAACCCATGCGTATGTGTGGTGTTCACCTAAGAGTGTGTGATCAGCTGATGTCAGACTGACATCGAGACGGCCACTCTAACATGCTGATGTCATCAGCCAGAGAGGTGTTATTTTGCAATGACCCCTTTTAACACCATCCTCTTTTTAATCTCTTTCTTTTTCTCTCAGCAGTACTCTCCCATCTATGCCCATCATCAGTTCAGTACAGCTGTATTAGACTGACTGGCTGTACAATAGTGCCACCATGTAAATGTACAGATTTAAAGCACCGACACGTCTTTCTCTCCCATCTCTCTTTCCCTCTTTCTACCAGTGTTGCCTCCCATTCTTCTCTGTCTCTCTGTACCTTTCCCTTCCATCTCTCTCTCTCCTCCCTCCACATATCTTTTTTTTGTCTGCTCCAGTTTATCTAATACGAACATCAAATGTGTCGTAGGATATCGTGTTGGTGTTAACTCATAAATCAAAATGTATAAAGTAAAAAGATAACTAGTAGTGTGTCTCTGACTGGATTTATTTGTATGTGCAATTAAAAAAAAACATAAAAACAAAATAACAAAAGTATATACACTTATCATCAGAATAATAGTTCCACCAAGAAGAAGTGTGGGACTGCAGTGCTATTGGGAAAGAAGATAAAGGTTACAGGAACAATAAATGATGATAAATTTAGACTGATATGGACATTTATTGAGCTACACATACAAAGGTACGTGCCACCATGTTCCTCAGCATGGAGTTGTAGAGGCCCCTAATGGTGTCCTGTGATAATCCATCCAACGAAACTTGAATATTCTCACACAGCTCCTGCAGATGGTGACACCAGAGCTTTTGGACATGTGACGCATGACAACAAACCGTTCATCTCGGCACCGACCATGGTGTCTCCACACATGGATTTATTGGCCATCTCCACCAAGACAAAAATGCAATTCACCACTGAAGATGACCTGCAGCCATTGGTGACGTTGACGTGGTGTTAAGGGACTTTTCTTCGTAACGGTTTGCCTGCAAACTATGCTGCCCATACAACAGCACGAGCAACAAGACGATATTATGTAATCAGTCAGATACCGTGATCACATCACATGCATGCGCAGTCAAGCCTGAAAACTGAATTATTCGCATGTCTCATGATGTCAAGCCTACCCACCAAGTTTCATTACTGAGGGCTGATTCCTTCTGGGTGTAACTATTTTTCTAATGGTGAGTGTATAAAAACTGTAAATACCAAGAGATAAAATCAGTGCACAGATCGTCTGTACTAGTGTAGGTGGTATGACATGGGCCATGTTACAGGGGATACGATTCAGTATATTGGAATATAATGTGTGAGCCTATATATATCGCACTTTTTTATATGGAATTTTAGGAAAACTGTTCTAATATCAAAAACACACCACCATAACCTTAGTTGTATGTAATTGCATGTAAACTATCAATTAAATATTGCCACTGTGCTGTTGAGAATCAATATAGTATTACAAAACATGGCAAAACCGAAGTGTACAATCCTACGGTAAGGCGCATAAAAACAATCAGCATACTTTGTTCAATCAATCAACATTTATTTTTATAGCGCTTTTTACAACAGATGTTGTCACAAAGCAGATTTACAAAGAATCTTTACAAAGAATCTGGTGTTTGAGCCCCCAATGAGCAAGCCGAGGGCGACAATGGCAAGGAAAAACTCCCTTAGTTAGGAATGAAGAAACCTCAAGAGGAACCAAGACTCAAAGGGGGAACCCATCCTCCTCGGGTCAACACCAGATAGAAGACAGCACAAGAAAGGAGAGTATAGTGTCTGATTAGTCTGTGATTATGTTGGTGGTTGCTAAGATGGGTCAGCAGGACGCAGGCCAAGCTTTCACAGTACAGGACAGCCAAGAGCTCTGTGGGGGTTAAAGGCCCCCAGTGGCTCCCAGTTAGAGCAGATGTAGCAACAGTATCAGGCCACACAGGATGGGCAGCAGTTCAGCTCAGACAAAGAGAACAGACAGACTGTTAGCTCTGACAGAATACCTGAACACACTATATGGTGTAAACAGAGTGCAGCAGTAACTCCGGCAGGCCTGGCTATTACAGCAGAACTAAAAAGGGAGAGCCAGAAGGTCACACAGACATGAGGGCTCCCTGAGAAGTCAGCGCCCCTCTGCTCCACCGTCAACAAACCTGAGTGAACATGAAGAGCAGCGGGACGACAAGTCAGTTTGTTCAGTTTTTATACATCATATAAATTAAAAGTGCTGGGACACCTACACATTCCACCTGCAGGTGCCTTTTTTATGACATGCCATTCTAAACCCATAGGCATTAATATGGAGATGGTCCACGTTTGCAGCTATTGCTGATTCCGCTACTCTGGGAAGGTTTTCTAAACCTGTGACAGTTTTTCCCCTTTCATCCAGAAAAACATCAATGAGGTCAGACACTGATGTAGGATGAGGGGGCTTTGCTCCCAGTCTCTGTTCTAGTTCAAGGTGTTCAATGGGATTGAGGTCAGAGCTCTGTATGGGCCAGTCATTTTCTTCCACATGAAACTTACCCAGCCATGACTTCATGGACCTTGCTTTGTGCACTGGGGCACAGTAATGCTCGAACAGAAAACAGAACCCCAAACTGTTCGCCAAAAGTTAGAAGCACACAATTGTTCAAAATGGCTTGGTATGCTGAAAGATTAAGGTTTCCTTGCACTGGAACTGAGGGCCCTTGGCCAACCCCCTAAAAACAGAACACGTTTCTACTGCTCCATAGTCCTTGCCATGACGCTCCTGTCACACATCTTATTTTTTAGTGTTAATGCCAGAGGTGTTAAGTCAGCACCGCGTTGGCGATCTTTACACACTATGCGCATCAGCACACTTTTAGGCTGGGTTTTCTAAACACCAACACTTCCTAATAACACCAATTACAGTTGATCACGGAATCTGTAGGAGGGAAGGCATTCCTCAACGGACAGAATGAAACTCCTGAACACCATTAAGAGGTGTATTCCACCTCCAGACATACTCCAGATGTGTATGGGAAGGTGAAATTTGAGAATTTTGCACACTGAGAACAATGCAGAGTCAGACTTTCAGGAGCAAACAGCCATTTATAGTCAGTGTACTTATTACACAACTCACCTACTGTCTACCATTACACATAGCACTGCAGTGAAGGCCTCTGCATAACACACATGCACACAGTGTGAATGAGAGTGAGCTGTGTGAAAAGTGGATTCAAATAATCCTCTTAATCAGTGACCCTCTCAGCGACATCGCTGACAGCAAGTTAAAGATCTGTATGTGTGTGGAAGAGTGAGGGTGAGTGGGTGAGTGAGTGAGTGAGTGAGTAAGACATAGCGAGAAAAATAAAGAAGAGAAAGAAAGAGGACATTGGAGTGATTAGCCGTTAGTAGGTAAACAGTGGGAAGTTGAGGATGGACAGACAGTGATAAAAGGAGCAGGAATGTTCCAGAAATCCGGGGGTGCCAAGAAATATTTCCAACGGATCTGCCAACTGTCTGCAGGCTGCTGTAGGTAGGCTTGGTGTGTGTGGAGTGGTATTTGCAAACAATGCTGTCACAAGCTGTTCATGTTAAATCAAGCTGCTCCATGTTCAATAATAAATGCTGATCTCTCTGCTTCCTCCTTCTAGACCTGACTTAAGAATTTCATTGTGGCTAATACTCGGGAATTGAGCCTTTACAGATATTCAAATTAGGCAACAGTATGTGGACACCTCGCCATTGCACCTACATGGGGTCGGTGGACATCCTATTGCAAACCAACCGGCATTAATATTGAGTTGGCCACCTTTACTACACCTTTGACTTTTCTGGAAAGGCTTTCCACGTGATTTTGGAATAAGAATTCCAAACTTTGAAGTTGGATTAGAAGGCTTGGCTCGTATCCAATGTTCCAGTTTGCCCCAAAGGGGTTCAATAGGTTTGAAGGCATTCATCTACATTATGTTACCCATCACTGGAACTAAGGGGCCCAGTAAACAGCACTAGACTCATCTACAGCACTGGACCCTGCCTCCATCGAACCAAACTGTTGGCACTATGCATTCTGGTCGGTAGTGTTCTCCTGTTATGCAGCAAACTCAGCTTCATTCATCAGACCTCCAGATAGTGAAGTGTGATTCATCACTCCACAGAACACGTTTCCACTACTCCAGGTTCCTGTGGCGGCAAGCTCAGCACCACTCAAGCTGATGCTTGACACTGCTCATAGTGACCTTAGGCTTGCGTGCAGTTGCTTGACCATAGAAACCTATTTCATGAAGCTGCTGACTCACAGCTCTCGTGTTGCTGTTGCTTTCAGAGGCAGACTGGAACATTGTAGTGAGTGATGCAATTACATGCTTTGTGCCTGAGGTCTCAGTAGCCCCACTCTGGGAATATGCGTGGACTGGTGTTTGATGGTTGAACTGTTGCTGCTTTTAGATGCTTGCATTTTACAATAGCACTCACAACTGATTAAGGCAGATCTAGCAGAACATTTCTTGCACTGACTTGTGGCAAAGGTGGCATCTACAACAGTGCCACATCTCTGAGCTCTTTGATACTACACATTAAACCGCCAGTGTTTGTCTGCTAAGGATAGCCAAGTTAAAAATGAGGGCTTCTAAACCATACATTACTCCATACTACCCACATGATGTCTGACCATGTCTGCATTCTCCACTGACCTCTCTTATCAATGAGCCATTTCTGTCTGTAGAACTGTCACTTCCTGGATGTCTTTCCTTTAGTGCATTATTCCGAGTAAACAGAGTAAAAATCTCAGGAGATCAGCTTTCATAGAAACACTCAAACCTGCCCGTCTGCCACCAACAATCATGTCACAGTCAAAATGACCGAAATCACATTTACTGTATTTCCCCCTATTCTGTTGTTTGCTGTAAACATTACCTAAAGCTGGTGACCTTTATTTGCACTGCTACCACCCCATTGGCTGATTACAGAATTGCATAAGATAGATAGATAGATAGATAGATAGATAGATAGATAGATAGATACTTTATTGATCCCAGAGGGAAATTAATAGGTGTACAAATGCTCCTAATAAGGGGTTCGGTACGTGTACAGTAACATACAGTAAACTTTTGAACGACACTGTCAAGCTTTGTTACAGCTCCAACTTTTAAATTGCCCAGTTCCATAGTCCTCCTGCCAGCTTTTAGACAGTGTGAACTGGTTTTGTCACCCCAGGACACCTCTAATAATTTTGGTCTAAATAATGCAGACTTTGTACCATGTCACAGCACAAGTTCACTAATGTGCTTTCAACTAATTTGAAGGGATTCTGCAACAGCAATATGTAGCAATATAACTGCAGTAAGTCTGACATGTACCTGACACATTTATCTGCTGTGTTGTACTGGGCTGCATCACAGCTACCTTGCTGAAATGCGACTGCAATCTCTCAGCTTTGCCTGGCTAAATCAGTATTACATAAAACAGGAATAAATACAACAAACAGAGCACGGCTACGTAATGTAAAAGATGGCCATGAATATGCACTAAAGCAGCAAGTGAAAGCGAAGGTTGTGGATTGGATTAGGGGATGACAGAGAGATTAGAACAGATTAGACAATCTACTATCCCTCTATAGCCTACTGTTCTGTGGGGCAGCAAAGGACAGGCAGGCTGAATATTATACCTCATACTAGCATATTTCACCTTTGTTGGCTTTGGCTTCTTTGTGATTGTTAAATACATGTATGAGGAGATGTGTGCTAATCTAGGATCTGACATGCATTTATATGGCATGTTTGAGTTTCACTGACAGTGGTCTTGAACTTTATGCCATAATGGAGATGAAACCAAATTTTGGATGGTTACTGGTTTTTTGAAACCCAAATACAGGAAGAGTAGCCACCTTAAATCCTGAATTTTGAATGTATTTTGGCCACTGTTACAGATAAGTGTGTTATACAGGGTCAAGAACCATACAGTCCCATTTAAAACAAGTGTCTGATGATTGAGGCCTGCCGTTTGCACACTGCTAACCTGGTAGCTAGGAGCTTTCATAACCTTTCAGCTACAGCCTCCTAACTCCAGTGTAAAACTGAAGACGTAAATCTTAGGTCCTGTTCACACTTGGCATTAACATCTGTCTGGGATTAACAAGTGATCGGATCATAAGTGCACAGCAAGATGTACCTGACATTTCCATAAGACTCACAAGTGACCTTGTTTTGTTTTTTCTAAGATATCACAGCGGGTTACCTGAGGGCTATGAGGGCTATGCACCCCACAACTGTAACTTACTAACCATGATGTCGAGCAGATCGTTTCTATAATGACTTATTTATGTGATGGTGGAATGAACTCCCACTGGCTGTCCGAACAGCTGAGTCTCTTGCGGTCTTCAAGCACAGACCGAAGACCATTCTCTTTGTAACGCACTTAAGTGAGCGAGCACTAGTAGATGTGTAAGTTATATGTGTATGTTAAAATACTTGTTTTGCACTTATATTCATAATTACCTTTCTTCTCTCTAGGTATGAGCACTGGGCTAGGGTTGCCAGGTAGTGCACTTTTGCTTTATATATGTCTGTGTATTGATCTCTCTAGGTATCAGCACTGGCCCTTGTTGGGTAGTGTCTGAGCTCATGGCAAGTTTAGACTCTAACCTTCCTACACTAGCTGGAAAACATTATCCAACAGAACACTATGCAGAACGCTAAGCACGTGTAAGTCGTTCTGGATAAGAGTGTCTGCTAAATACCTTAATTGTAAATGTTTTCCCAAACAAGGCGTCTGCTCTTCATAAGCAAATCATTAACTCCAATGAAGACAACAAACATTAAAATCAGATGCCCCCCGTCCCCATATATATCCTACCTATGAAAGTCTTGCACACATTTTATATCTGTATCTATTATATCTCTTTATTTCACCCAGGCATATCATCTTACTATATTAAGCTTTAAATTCAGCACACATTCAACAGACCACACATTCATAAACACCATAACACAAATAGGATGATCCGGACCTGCTTACAATAACTTATATGGCGTAATTTAACATTGCGACAAATGAGCAACAGAAGCTAAGTGACTGGTTTTGTCTGTGCCTCATACCTTTGATATTTAAATAACTCTGAGAAAATAACACCCCAGTGAAGCACAGGGCTTCTTGTCGGGTGTGCGGTAGTCACAAACTGGCTACTCTGATCACTGCATGCTTCACTTTCAGTATACCTGAATACCTGAATATTACTGAAATGAGTTGTCAGGGTTGGGTGGTAGAGTCAGAAATCAGAAACAGCCCTTTGAGTTTCAGTCGAAATAGCAGTGACTAGCAGAGACTACTGGGGGATTACATAAGAGTCTTCAGCTATCCCTGAGTGTGTGTGTGTGTGTAATACACTTAGACACACAGAATACTACCCACTGATGCGAGGAGAATTATAACCATGTCACCCAGACCTGCACTCATCCAACCACACCATTACACACTCATTAGCCTGTGGCTGTAGGTGTGTGTGTGTCTTTGGGTTGGGTGTAAGTTTGCCTGTATAATTGTGTTGTGTCTTTGTGTGTATCGGTATTTGAGAGTTGTGTGCATCTGTCTAAGTATGTGAAGTCTTTGTGAGTGTTGTGTCTTTGTAATGTGTGGCTGTGTGTGTTTTGTGTTCAGGGTTGTCTCTTTTTGTGTGTGCACATGTGTATTTGTATTTGTGTGTATTTGTCCTTTTGTCCTTGAGTGTGTCTGTTGTGCATCTGTCTTTTTATGTGCAGTGTGTCTCTTTGGGAGTCTTGTGTATATTTGTGTGTGTGTGTGTGTGTATATTTGTGTGTGTGTGTGTGTGTGTGTATGTGTGTGTCTCTGACATAAAAACATGACAGGTGTTTTAAAGAGAAGCTTGTTCTTTGATGTTACCAACAGTTTCATTACAGTTCGCTGAATTTGATTGTTTCTGTCTTGCCTCCATCATTTGCTCTCTGTCTGTATTTCTCTCTGATGCTGAACAAAAAGAGAGCTGTATAGAGTGCAGAAGAAAATTAGCAAGAAAAAAGGGAAAGGATGTACAATCTCCCTCTCACCCCCCTTCCCCCTCTCTCTCACAGTATTATGTAAGAGGGCCTGAGGCTCAGTAATTAGCAGCCTGTGTTCAGGCTTTCTTTATTAACTCATAGCGGAGTTCTTCACTCATAAAAGCAGAGCGCATCAGGGCTATCGTCTGGATTCAATATTTATGTTAATGAGTTTGTGCAGTTTAAATGACAATCTCTAACAGTTTGACATTATATAGTCCCTTATGTGGTCACACAAATCCCAGTGTAGCACCACCAAGTTACATGATGCAGAACAGCCCACTGCCAACTCCAACCGCATTTCTCCCACTGTACACACATGCCAAGGTTGTATGCAGAAATAAAGTTTGGAGCAGGCCTGTGAAACAGAGGGCAGACTAGTTCATTCACAACATCGTCACAACTTCATTATTAAGTTACCTGGCCTATGGTATTATGACAAGCTACTGGCAATTTAGCAAAATTCCATGTAGTTTCATGCAGAACATAAGACCCAATCAGAATGTAGTACTGTTATACTCTTATAAAAGCTAGCAAGGGTTCTAGGAGGTTGTGAAAACATAGAGACAACATAGTACAGATTGCTTTTGCTGTCTCATCCACGTTGCTATACATCATCTCATGTTGTGAGACGACACTATGATTTCAAAGGAAGTGCATTTTAACATTGTGACAAAGTTGTGGGCACCAAAACAATATGCTTTCACAACATTGTCATAACATTATTGTCACAACATAACAGTATTTGCTGTGTATTAAAACGTTTTGCTACGTTTTGTTATCAACGCTCCGTTCAGAAGCCTGCATCACTGATGGTATGGGGTTGCATGAGTGCCTGTGGCATGGGCAGCTTGCATGTCTGGAAAGGCACCATTAATGCAGAGAACTATGTTCAGGTTCTAGAACAACATATGCTCCCATCTAGACGTCATCTCTTTCAGGGAAGACCCTGCATTTTTCAACAAGATAATGCCAGACCACATTCTGCAGCAATCACAACATCATGGCTACGTAGGAGAAGGATCCGGGTACTGAAATGGCCAGCCTGCAGTCCAGATCTTTCACCTATAGAGAACATTTGGCGCATCATAAAGAGGAAGGTGCGACAAAGAAGGCCCAAGACGATTGAACAGTTAGAGGCCTGTATTAGACATGAATGGGAGAGCATTCCTATTTCTAAACTTGAGAAACTGGTCTCCTCTGTCCCCAGACGTCTGTTGAGTGTTGTAAGAAGAAGGGGGGATGCCACACAGTGGTAAAAATGGCCTTGTCCCAACTTTTTTGGGATTTGTTGATGCCATGAAATTTTGAAACAACATATTTTTCCCTTAAAATGATACATTCTCTCAGTTTAAACTTTTGATCTGTGATTTGTGTTCTATTCTGAATAAAATATTAGATGTTGGCACCTCCACATCATTGCATTCAGTTTTTATTCACAATTTGTTTAGTGTCCCAACTTTTTTGGAATCCGGTTTGTAGTACACTAGTTATATGCTAGCACCCATGCAGGAGCTGAATGTATCTGCCACATTATTAAAGGTGGAAGAGAAAAGAGACCAAAAAGTTTACCTCAACTTCATATAAACTTCAGCCACTGTACTCGAGATGGAGAGGGG
Organism: Prochilodus magdalenae; assembly: GCA_024036415.1. Taxonomy (NCBI): domain Eukaryota; kingdom Metazoa; phylum Chordata; class Actinopteri; order Characiformes; family Prochilodontidae; genus Prochilodus; species Prochilodus magdalenae. The sequence goes on along the minus strand of JAMWET010003914.1, from coordinate 393,154 downwards.
ATGTTGCTGGTTTAATCTGTTTATTAATATAGCATAGAATAACATTCAGATTTCCATACTCTTAACTTGGTCTTAAGTTACATTCAGCTGGCAGGAGCTGGCATTAAATTCTACAAGCTCGACAAGAATTCCCCTAACTAAGCCGATTACCCACTCCAGCATTGATTGCTATGAGGATTTGATTGTGTTCAGCCTTTAGAGCATTAGTCAGGTACTGATGTGGGATGATTACTTATGGATCACTCCAACTCCAAATATACTCCATCACTACAGAAAACACAATTCCACTGCCCTAAAGCCCTATGCTGGGGGGCCTATGCTATAGCCCCTCCATCTGACACTTGGGATTAGGCATGGCGGAGATTATATAAAGTGAGAACACCTTAAAGCATCTGAATTTCCTAACAAGAAAACTTGTCTGGTTCCAGTTGCTGTGTGGGCACTATAAACCACAGCCATCACATTTCAGCCACACAAGTTGCAGTTCTGCCAGAGATTCTGCTTTCTCAAGCTCCCACTGTGCTGTCACAGTCTGATCACATAATACATCCCGTCCTCTGAGTGGCGCATGTAAACAGTCACAGCAAAACACAGCCACAGCACAGCAGGAGGAGGAGCAGACAGAACCATCTCAGTCAAAACCGTTTTCCTTGCCTTTCTCATAAAGGTATGTTTGTGATCATAAACTGTGTATGTATTAAATACGCAGTAAGCAATAATAATCCAATACACCTTTTGGCAACTTTTGTAAACTCTACATTCTGTATGCACACTGGTGTTGGTGTACAGCCACCTACCAACACTTACAACATTCTTCCATCCTCACAATGCTTTTCCAGCCTATCAGTAACAGGGGCAGTCATGGACAGGACAGGGGAACAGTGACATACTGACAATCACACCGACCATCCGTCACCCAGTCAATATTTAATCAGAAATCCTACTGTAATGTTAGAAATCATGTGTTACACTTTCCAAGAAGCTGATGTGGTAATCATTCAAACACAGTGTCCACATGTTTGTCCAAGTTGACAGTGTAGCATGAATGGATACTCAAACTGGCCGTAAAGCTAAACGTAAGCTAAAGCATTTTGTCTCTGTGCTTAACATTGCACATTTTCAGGACTTCAGTAACATTACCAGAACTTATTCTTTTATTATTATTATTTTCCATAACAGGAAGAGTACAGGGGTTGGACAATGAAACTGAAACACCTGTCATTTTAGTGTGGGAGGTTTCATGGCTAAATTGGACCAGCCTGGTGGCCAATCTTCATTAATTGCACATTGCACCAGTAAGAGCAGAGTGTGAAGGTTCAGTTAGCAGGTAAGAGCACAGTTCTGCTCAAAATACTGCAATGCACACAACATTATGGGTGACATACCAGAGTTCAAAAGAGGACAAACTGTTGGTGCACGTCTTGCTGGTGCATCTCTGTGACCAGCAAGACAGGGGCAGGTCTTTGTGATGTATCAAGAGCCACGGTATCCAGGGTAACGTCAGCATACCACCAAGAAGGACGAACCTCCACCAGCATCACGTAGTGACCTGGCCACTATCCTGCAAGAAGAATGGCTTAAGATCCCTCTGACCACTGTGCAGGACGCAGTATATGTCATTCCCAAGACGAACTGACGCTGTATTGGCCGCAAAAGGAGGCCCTACACCATACTAATAAATGATTGTGGTCTAAAACCAGCTGTTTCAGTTTCACTGTCCAACCCCTGTAGTTGATACATATTCTCTTTAGGTTTTCCAGGACATGTGGGAAGGTGTTTGTTAGACATGTACAGAAGACTGACATACAAATAGTAGCTGAAATGTGAGCATGAACAGGGTGCCTAGAGTCAGTATTCAAGATTCAGTTTGCCAGTGCGTGGCCTAAATGAGACAGTGACATAACATAAGTGGGCTGTGTATGTGTGTGTGTGTGCGCGTGTGTGCGTGAGTCCTGTTTACAGTGGGATAAGTGTGCACAGCTATGCGTTCCTGCAGAGGTGATTGTAAACGGTTGTGATTGGTATATAAATGTGTACGTGTGTGTTTTGAAGTGTCAAGCTGGAGCTGGGTCCGTGCAGATTGAGTGTTGCCATGGAGACATGGTGGGAGATTCACAGAGTGTGCCGAGCTCTGAGACTCCGAGATAATTTTCACACCTTCACTGCGAGCGGGAGTTGGTCAAACAGGCTCCTGTATTTGTGAATTCTGTGTGTATTTGTGGAGCCTCCACTTGCATCATTTGCAGCACTGAGGAGAAATTGTGAAGCATCTTTTCAGCCTTTTCATCTTAATCTCTGTCTGCCGCAGAGGGTTGGGTAGTAATGGAATACATGTAACGCTGTTATGTAATCGGGGAGGGAAAAAAAACCCTGCAATCTGTTACAGTTACCTCCAGCTGTGTATGTATATGGACCATTATACCAAATCAGTTCAAACTCTGAGGCTTAAGTAAATAATGAGGGTATACACTCATCATCAATAGTTGCAAATAGTTGCACCCAGAAGGAATGACCTACAGGAATGAAACTTGGTGGGAAGGTTTGACATTGTGAGACATGCGAATGATTCAAGTTTCACACTCGGTCATGCATATGAAGTAAACAAGAAATCACTGTACCTGACTATCTATATAGGGTCGTCCTTTTGAAGGTTTTTTTTTTTTTCATTCTGAGTCATTCTGCTGTTGTGTTGTTAGCATTAGCGTGTGGATTGGCCTACTGTGAAGAATACTGGTATCTCCCAATATAACTGTTGTTACATACAATAGGTGAAACAATGTCCCCACACTCAAACACCTACACACAGCCACCTACACCCACCCACACCCACACTTAAACACCTACACACACCCCACGAGACACACCACAACTTGGAACCACCCTCACACCACGTGCCTCACACCCACACAAACACCTACCCATCATGTCCTACCATACCACCCCGCATACAAACGCATTTCACCCCACCACACACCACACACACATCCACAGAGAGATGGAAAGGATGAAAAGGACAAGAAACAGGGAAGTGAGAGAGAAAGTGGGAGAGAGTAAGAGTGAGAGGGGGAGGGAAAAAGATTTTGAAACAACAAAAAAAGACAGCAAGAAAGAGTGTTAGAGAGATAGAAAGGAGAGAAGACTGAGAAGCCATGTGCCAGTAAGACAGCAAGATCATGAGAAAGATGGCAAAAGACGGAGGGGTGGAGTAGAAGAAAGAGAGATAAAAAAGGAAGAAGAAACAAAGACATGAAAATAAAGGAAATAAGAAAGAGATGGGGAGGAAAAAAGAAAGAGGGAAGAGGTAGAAAAAAGGACAACAGAGAGGAAGACTAGTAGATTGTAGATAAGTGAAGGAGGTTGACAGCAAATTGAAGACATATAACGAGCCAGCGGAGAGACAGAGTTCAGTAAGAGAGGAATACAGTATTTGAAATAAAAGTAATCTCAGAGCCTGAAGCCTCAGTTTGCCAGTAAAAGCTGAGTCATGACACAGGAAACGGTTTGGATATAACTAACGTCAGCTGGGGAGCAGCTTTGCTGGTGTTTATGGTGGAATAAACCAGCACAGTGAAAAAGTCATTCTTCAAAAACTCAATAAAGACTATTAAAAGGCACCTGCGTCTCGGAGCCATGCCTTTCTGCTAACCAGTGACATACATTGCTCTGTAATAAATGACGAGATCTTTTCAAAACATCAGAATTATTGGGCTGAAAGTGGTACAGTCATCTCGGGCTCAGACACCTAGATTTGCTTGTTTCATCCCCAGTGATGCCACAATCATCCATTGTTGAGAGTCCAAGTCAGCATAAAGGGCTTCGCACTCTCCTCCATCACTCAGCAATGCTAGCCAATACAGAAATGTGTTAGCTGACCTCTGTTTAGCTGATTACCACCACTACGATAATGATAATTCCCTCTATGGGATTTGCAATGCTAAGTTAGTTTATGTTCTATATTATATGTAGTTTCTATGCTAGTCCATACTTCAGAATTGGTTCAAAGTCAGTGTTAAAAATAAATAAGTCTTTTTTTCTATATGCATAATTACACAGTTACGATGTGGATAAAGTCAAGAGGGGATTGGTGTGAAATGCTCCAGTCTAGATAAGCAAAAAGTTCACGAGTTTACCGTCTCTAAAAAACTCCCATAGAAAGTTATTATATATAATGGGTGGGAATAAAGTAGCAAAAGCTGAAACAGTGCCTAAACAAACCTTCATGTCTTCAGACTTACCACTTTTTACCATCATCGACACATACACAAACTCAAAGGAGACGTGTTGGGTTTGTCACGACTTGCTCAACAACGGACAAATAGGCAGGGGACACACACTGATCAAAAGAAAACAAGCCCCCAAACCAAACCCCCATAAGCACAGAGGTGAAAGAACAGAAGAAACCCTGCCACGTGGTCCTGATGAGGTCTTAGTCCCACCTACCACTTCACCTGTCATGGCACAGGCTCGTCACAGGTTACTTGGGGTTCAAACAGTAAATGAAACGACTGTTTGTAAGGCTGACCTTGTGACCACTCGTTGGATGAGTACTTTATCTACAATTAACCACATCAAACCATTCTGGTTGACCTCAACCTCTCAACTACTGAATTATGGAGGTTTCTCACTTTTTTTCCTCGCTTGTTTTGTCTTTAGCACTCATCTGTTTCCTTTACTCAAGATGAACAACACAGATGAAAACGATGATGAACTGCACTTCGGATGGAGAAATAGTGTACTAGTATGTTGCTACAGAAGGCCAGAACATGTATTCAGTGTTAAATATATTTTGGCTATAAAGCTTTATAAACCAGATTTAGGCATCTCAAGTCCAAGTCGCAGTTCCAGTGTCTTCCACAATTACAATAAGTAGTGTTAAGAGTCACATTATTACAAATTCTTCCTATATAGGTCATGAAGGAAGCCATCCTTTTGTGGCTTCTCTGGTCCCACTAATCCCTGTAGAAGGCACTCTTAACTGATTTGATGTGAAAACATCCCTGCAGATCACATACACCCATACAGGCTGATTGTCTTCCCTGGGGCAGATTCGATCTTCCAGCAAGACAATGCAACATGTCACACGGCTAGAAATGTCCGACATTCGTTGGAAGAGCATGACCAAGACTTCCAAGTTCCACCCTGGCCCTCTAATTCCCCAGTCAGCATGGCTCCAGATACCTGTGACAACCTATCAGGACCTTACTGAGTCACTCCCAGCCCCTCTAGCTGCTGTTCCTGCTACACATGGTGGTAACTCTGGATATTAGCTGGTGGTCATAATAATTTGACTCAAGTGTGTACAAGTTAAACAATAATATGCTCAATATGGTAGTATGTGAAAAAGAAAGACAAGCCATGCTACCTCCTGTCCAAATGGGCCAAATGACCACACATGACCTAATTTTGGTTTTTTTTAAATACAATTTTTTAAAAAAGTATAATTTAGAGCAAAATAAAAACATCTACTCATAGTTCACATAGTTACAACAGTTTGCAATACTATTCTCAGCACTTCTCAGGGGGAGGGGGGTTAGTCAAAACTCTTCTAATGAATATATGAGAACTGCATCAATAAAAGATAAATAAGCAGTAGATTACTAATACAATATCGTAAAATTCAGCCTCACCTCAGAGAGCACTTTGTGCAGAAGTTGGGCGCTGCTGTCTGAAATGTTCCAAGGGTCCTTCTCGTCCACCAGCATGGCATCCAGAGTGCCCTTTTCCATCACCACGTCAAAGGACGCGTCGGGGAAGGCCAGGCGTCGGATGTCCATACACACCCAGCTCAAACCAGCGCAGTCAGAGTGACGCTCGGCCATGCTCTCCACACACACGCTGGAGTAGTCCACGTTTGTAATGGAGGCGTAGCCCGCCTGATACATATCCAAACTCAGAGCACTGTTACCACAACCTGAAACATAGAGAGGGTCAGATATAAGTAAGTTGGAGCCTAAACCTAAGCCTAATTTACATTTACAGCATTTAGCTGACGCTCTTATCCAGAGCGACTTACATGGTTAATCATATTACAGGTAGGCCAGTGTAGTGTTAGGAGTCTTGCCCAAGGACCCACAACATAGTCACCCCAGTCTCCTGCATGTGGTGGTGGTTCCCTGGCAGGTAGTGGTGTTACCTGCTGAGCTACACCAACCACATCTACACATAACCACATAAACAACTGCTTTTGCATTTTTAGGACACATGTAGACCCATCTACTCAGTCAAATAATGACAGAAATGACATTGTATATGGTTCAGTGAAATACAAATATATTAAATTAAAGAGCATGCAAATGCTTAAGAATTACATACATTTATGTATAAAGTCTCAAAATGTACTTCAGACTTAAGTCACAATAAAGAACAAACACAATCTGTTTAAACTAATAACACACTAAATAATGGAACCTGGTTGTCTGTATGAAATACATAAGTATGTGAAACCCCAGGTTAACGTCTTCAGCAAAAGCAAAAAGGAGTCGTGCGCTAGCAAACCTACAGTCCACCAATGAAACTGGAGATTTGGGTTAGAACTTGAACACTCAAATATTTGGAGTTTGCTATTCACAAGAAGCATCTGCTAATGTGAGAACCTGGGATTTAATTTGCATAAAGCTGGATATGGTCACAATGATTTGAAAAAGTTTATATATATTCAGCAGTCTGCAGTCAGATATGAAGATTCGATACTCTAGGAGCCTAGCCAAGACCACTCTAGGACACAGCATCTCTGTTTACGGGTCTACTATAAGTAAAACCTTGCCCAGGCATGGTGTCTGTGGCAGTACAGGACGCTGCTGTTCTCTAAAAACACATTGCTGCATGCCAGAAGAGTTCCTTGGCACTCCATAACACTACTGGTAAAATGTTTTGTGGACTGATGAGGTTGAATTGTTCGGAAAGGACACACAGCACTGTGCGCGGCGTACACAGGACACTGCGTACCAACATGAAAAGATCATTCCAGCAGTGGAGGGAACATCATGATTTGGGGTGCTTTGCTGGGCCTAGAGTGATGGCTAACATTAAGAGAAAAAATAATTCCCAGGTTTACTAAGGTATCCTACAGGATCAGGTTAGGCAGGCAGGAGCTCTGTAGAAGCTGGGTGATGCAGCAGGACACTGATTTGGAATGTCCCAGTCAGAGCCCAGACTTTAACCAAATAGAGACGCAGGGAATTGACCTTAAGAGAGCCATTCACACCAGACATCTAAAGAACATGGCACAGCAGGGACAGTTTTGTACAGAAAATGGGCCAATGGTCCTCTTAGTGCTGGTCTGATCCGCAGCTACCGGAAGTGCCTGCTTGAGGTTACTAGTGCTGGAGGACATTTAACCAGTTATGAAGCTGGCATCACGTACAGCACCGTGAATGGACTGAATGTTGAAGTGATGTTTGCGATTGTGATAAAGGTATGAAAGATTAGAACTGTGTGTTATAAGTTCTAGCATGTTGCGTTTTTCTATGCATCATACTAGTGTACTGGTTAAAACTTATTTTGGGCTTTTAAGTGACTTTATTTCTAAATCTGAAAACATGGGAGGCAACAAGCTGTTCAGATTTGGCTCCCCTGCTATGTAAACTGGGGGACTAAGCCACAAGAAGCTATGTTGGGCCTTGTGTGTCTGACTGCTGCTTTTCCAGGTTGGCCAGTACCAACTGTAGATATATAAATATAAATAGATATATAAATGTAAGTGTTTGTTTGCCCGTTTAGCACAAGCTAAAGCTAACACCTGTGGTAATACAGTATGTTAATGATATTGTAACGAGATGTAATGTTCTATGAAGTTCTTGGCAGAATATAAAAAAATGTTAATGCTATTAGTCTGTTAGTTAAATGTCATGGTGCGACCATTGTGTTTCAATAGTGACATGAGCACAGCTAACACATTTTACTTTCTTATTTAAAAATAAACACATGATCAATCTAAACCTTTCACATTCTCTCTAACTGAGCAATTTGTAAAACGACGCAACTGGATTCATGCTCCAAGCAATAGGGGGCAGCATATTACTAGTACAAGCACAGGTCCTCCTCCCTCTTCAGTCCTTACCAGTCTAGAACGAACGTTGTATATATAAATTGAAGAGTAAGGCTTTGGAGAAGTCACTTCCCAACAGAAACTCTGCATTTGAATGTACATTCATTATCAGAAAAATAGTTGCACCCAGAAGGAAGTGCCAGATTGTACATTCAAAGGAAGATAAAGATTACCAGGAACTATAAACAGTTATGTAGAGGTCCCTTACGGTCTCCTGTGATAATCCCATGCACATTGAATATTTTCACACAGTTACTACAGATTCACAAAGACAAAAGAAGAACCCAGCACTGAAGACAATTCACTGCTATTCTGAGTCACTCAATGACACTCTGGCACAACACCATTTCAGTCTTTAGTGAGGCATGTTGTTAAGGACAGTCGTTGTAAAGGTCTGCGTGCATGTGGTCCTGCGTTGTGCAGCCGTCTGCCAATGGTGCTGGCACTAACAGGGTGACTCATGGAGGACATCACTGCTCACTGAATGTCCGCAATTGTGGCGGCTGGGGAACTCTGCGCATGTCGAACAATTCATCAGTTCTCCATGGTTTGTAGGTCGGTTGGCTCCTTCTGGAAGCTGGAAGAATGAGTGGATTTGGCTTATTACTATGTCAGCTAATGCAGAGTATATATCTAGGGTCTGTAGGTGTGTTTTACAGGGCAGCAGTAGTTTAAATTCATTCAGTAGATTCATTAAATTCATATATTCACCTGTACCTGTGACGTAGATGGGTAGAACAGGTCACGTTTTATGAACTAATGCAGTATATTAGGTCATTCCAAAGACATCCCATACTTTCTCACATCACCATACAATACACAGACACCCTGTTCATGCACCTGCACACACATTCACGTGTATCTTCCCATTCAGTGAAAGCCTCTCAGTCACAGTTACTGAGCCAAAGACAGTGATGCCAAAAACCCTCCTTGTCCTTCAGAAGTACTTTGCCAAGTGCCAACACACACATACACACAGTACCCTGGAGGGTTGCCAAGTCCCCTTACCCTGATCCTGACCAGGCCAGGCATGGCTAATGATTCACACTGCGTCGATAGGCTTCGACGGACAGAGGCTTGCTCCGCAGTGATAGATGGCCTGAAATCCTCACTTCACTACAGCAGCAGACAAAGGCTTTATCAGCCAAATCGGACACAGGTTGCCAGATTCTCCCTGGCGGTCAGCATGTACATACAATAGGAATGATTAATGAAGACAGAGGAGGACGTGGCAGGCCAGAGGTGTCAGCACTATTGGCTGCTTGGCAGGGCAAAGAGAGTGCTACTCACGAGGTGTTCTTGTTTGTTTGTTTATTTAAATGGAACACATTTTACACTCTATACATCCACACATCTTTGAATTCACACCCTCGCCCACCCAAGCTAGAGATGCCCCAAAAGCAACACATGCTGAGCGCCATGCCAATGTGTGAGCTACTGTTGCAATTGCTTGTTTTTATCAATTTTTTTATAAACAAGCTTCAATCCTGTTCCTGGAAATTTATCCTGTAAGCTGCTGTTAATAATGGAAAGGAGCTTTTCCTGGAGTTGTTTTTTTTTTTTTGCCTTAGTCACATAGGGTCAGATGTACACTATATTGCCATTCTAAACCTGTTGGCCTTAATAGGGATCTGTCTGGCTACAAGGTTTTAGAGTATGTCAGTGGGAATTATTGACCGTTCACCCAGAAGAGCATTTGTGAGCTCATGCACTATGAAAGGGGAAAGGCTCGCAGTCTCTGTTCTATTTCACCCAAACTGTTCCTACAAAGTTGGAAGCAAACAATTGTCCAAAATATCTGGGTAGGCTAAAGCATTAAAGATTCCCCCTTTACTTGAACTAAGGGGTCTAGGCCAACTCTCTGGAAAACAACCTCATAGCATTATCCCTCCCGCAACAAACGTTATAGTCAGACAATGCAGTCCGTCAGGTAACCTTCTTTTATCTACCCAAATGGTGGAGAAGTGTGATTCATTACTCTACAGAACACATTTACACTGCTCCAGAGTCTAGTGGCGGAGTGCTTTACCCCACTCCATCCAACGCTTGCCATTGTGATTGATGATGCAAGGCCTAAATGCAACTGCCCAGCGATTGAAACCCATGCCATGAGGCTCCCGGCACACAGTTTCTGTGCTGATGTTAATGCAAGGGGAGATTAGTTGTTAAGCTGGAAGAGTGTGGATGACTTTTGTGTACTATAGGCTTCAGTACTTAGTAACGTCCATATAGTGTATGTACAGCATTATACAGAGGTCTACTGGAAAAAAAATAGTTTAAATTATGTTTCTGGCCAACATAAATGTATTTATTATAAAAACATTATAGAAACATTATAGAAACATTAAAGTACATAAAACAAGCCTAGTTCACATTACATGTCTGCTCAATTCTGAATTCCGTAGATTTTCACACATCTGTATAAGTCATTCAGACTGGTTTGGTGTGAAATGCTCCATTCTAGAGGAACTTACCACTCACAATTCATCACAATGATGACAAAAGGAACTAGACATCTAAAGAGCTCAATGCCTCTAGTACCTTACAGAAAGCTGAAACACAAAATGGTTAGAAATATGCTGCCTATTTTACAATATATGCTGGAGGTGCTATCTGTAGCTTGTTTTACGAAAGTTTTTGAACCAAGTCTCAAATAGGGAACCCATCCTCTTTAGGTCGACCCAGAATAGCAACAAACAAAAAAGGGTCACTAATGGTTGCGGGGTTCATACAGGCTGTCTGTATTTCTTACTCGACATTTACTTATTAGAATTTCCCCATTCCACCTTAAATAGTGCAGCAATTACATCCTGCCACCTCAGACAACTGCTGTTAACTGCTGCACTATTTAAGGTGGAATGGGGAAATTCGTGTCTGACTGGTTTTCCAATCTGGGTCAGTACAGCACAGCACCGACAACAAAACCCTTCCTAAAAGTGGGATCAGTGTCGAGTCAGTGGCAAAACGGCAAATAAGGGAATTTATTTTTGTAAGAATTTGCAAATACTTACAGTCTGTGATTCTTTGTGTCTCATTATCATGTAGCAGAACAAGCACTCAAACCGGCCGTTCTGAACAGGGCTGTTTAGACAAGGTGAGAACGGAGCTATGCTGTTTGATCCATGTGGTAGTTTTACCAAATCATGTCACAGACATTTCATTGAGACCCCAGGGAAAGGGGTTAACATGTGGAAAAGGGGTGTAATACGTCACATTAAAGGCTGCATGACCATAAATCCGATCAGATCCATTAAAGTTATGAATAAAGATGCATTTTAAGTAAATCACAACTAAACAACAACTAAAATGTCCATATGTTATTAGCATGGACACATTTTGTGTGTTTGCTAATGCTATGCTTAAAAAAAATCTCAACGCTGTTACATTCCAGCCTGTTGCTCATTTAAATCTCTGTCAGCCAGGACACCTGACACAATGAGACACTGGACCTGAGATGGGTTAATACATCAGTTAACTGCATGTCTGCTTTGACGAAATACTAAAAGCTAATACATAACAAAGTTTTAAACAGTTACAGGGCTATGACTGAGTCACTTTAATACTGAATCACCTAAAATAAAGAATAATGCCTTCCATGGCTAAGCTTCGGCAGTCTGAGATCTGTTCCAGCCTCGGCACAAAAGTGACTGACAGGAAGTTGGGACGCCGCCACGCTTTGACACCTCCGCTTCAGAACCGTGACTAACACTAATTATCACCCCCTTCGTTTGGCTAATTAAAGAGCCCTTAACAAACAGAGACTTAACAAGGGCGTTTAATCACAGTTCTTTTTCACTCCCTTCTTCTCTCACCTTTTTCACTCTTCTTTCTCTTCACACAAGGCCCTTAATGCAAAGCCTGCAATAAATGTTCTGGCAGGCTCATAGCACTGAAAGGAAACCCGAGAGTGCAGCACATCAACTCTCAGCTAACAGGTCACGGTCTTATCGAGGACATCCATTGGAGTAAAACGACTAACACAAACGTTTCAAAAGCAGCCTAGATATTTATAACCACCAAATCCATCACAATTACCCAGAAGACCTTGGCAAATGTGTTCAGTATTTTTAAAAAAAACGTACTATAAACATGCACTACAAATGATCTTGACTTTTAGGCCTGCGCAATATGGATGAGATGTGTAAACTCACACCTTTGTATAAGTCATGCACAAATGTTGGCAGCAGAATGGGATGTACTAAAGACCTCCGTGACTTTAAATCTGGTGTTGTCACAGGATGCCACCAAAAGTCAGTTTCCGCCCCGTTAGGTCTGCCCTAGTCAACTGTAAGTGCTACTGTAAGAGGCAGCAACACCAGCAATCCGTGGCTGAGCAGCTGCACATAAGCCTGAATGAGTGGTGACATGTTCTGTGGAGCGGTAAATCATGCTTCACTACCTGGGAATCTGATAGATGAATCTGTGTTCAGCAGATGCTAGGAGATTGCTGCCTACCAGAATGCATTACAGTAATGATCTGTCATGCATTTTTTGGCTGTCCAGACTACCAAAAATCTATCCAGATAACAATGTGGATATTGTAAAAACCTGATTCAGGCCAACAGTCTATACACAGCCTAGTGTTATGATTACATTGCTACAGGCTGCGACTGAAATACACTTTATTGCATAGAAAATACATGGTGCTCACCAGTTTGACTGGGCGAAATACTATAAGGACTAAAGACACTATGGTCTTATAGCAGGAATCTCTTTCTCACAAAAAAGAAAGACAGGCATTACAAAACATACACTAGCACCAGCAGTTAACATGTGTAACAGTAAACTCCATTAGAGACCCCCAACACTATATACAGTCTCAGCATTAATTCATCACATCTGTCACTGGAAATTTAAAACATTCGTTTCAGGAATAAATACACATCAAAATCTTTTTGCTTTAGGATTTGATTCAGATTTTTATCTGGGATGTGCGCGCGTGTGTAAGTCACAGTGAAAGCAAACAGACACACAGACGGTGAGTGTTTCCAGAAGTGGTTTATCTTCAGCCTCCTGTGCATTTGCTCTGTGGGACTGGAGCCTATACTTAGCATGAGTGTTCTCTCTTGTGTGCTGAGCATGTGTATGGGACATGATGTACATGTTTTGTGTCCATTATTTTCTTGTAATGTAACAAACATATCTATCTATATATTTTTATCTGTATATCTATCTATCTATCTATCTATCTATCTATATATATATATATATATATATATATATGTACACACACACACACACACCACACACACGTATATGTATGTATGTGCGTAAAGCTGCTCTTAGTGACGTTAACAACATCAGAGTGTGCGTCCACAGGGAACCGAAATGCACTTGCTTAATAGAGTGTTAAAAACACCTACACAAGTCAGGTGTGAGTAGGTCCCTGTGTGTGTGTGTGTGTGTGTGTGTGTGTGTGTGTGTGTGTGTGTGTGTGTCTGATCATCTGTTCTGTTGTTTCCGGTGGGAATGCTGTGTGTTTCTGATCCACGGTTACACGAATAAGGAGGGAAGATCATCCTTACAACCCATTATACAATTTACTACAGAACCTAGTGAACTGTAGAGACAATTTATCCCACCTACCCACTGAACCCTGCACTCAGAACACACACACACACACAGATAATCATGTATTGGGGTCTTTGTGGGGTTTTCCACTGGCAACTGTAGCTAAATGCCACAGCGCTTCACCACTTTCAACCTTAACATGATTCTAATTTTACCTAATGTTATATTTTCTGTAAAAAATGTTTTTAATGAGATTTCATATCATTTGAGTTTCTATACCCGGTTCCCCAAAAAACGCCTCATTCACCAGCTGCACTTAAAACCCACCTAGGCAGTTTTCGCAAAGACTCCGACATTCATGTTTTCTTATTTATAATAATAATAAGTAATAATAGAATCTACACACACTCACGAGCACAAGGGCACATGCACTTTATGAACACGTCATGAATCTCAGAGAGAAATTTAGGGACATTTAGATATTAGATAAGATATTGCTGAATCAAGCCCTTTGACTTAAAACATTTTGATTTGAGTGACTCTATGCCCTCATCATATTCTGTTTATTAAAATAAGGTCAGAATGACATATGCCTGCAAATCTGTACCAAAAATTTCAGTAGTGGCAGTTTTACTTCATTTAAGCAGAAATTAAAAACAGCGGGGGTGGGGGGGGGGGGGGGGGTGGCGAGAGAGCGCGCGAGAGAGAGAAAGAGAGAAAGAGAGAGAGGGAGAGAGAGAGAAATGCTTTGATGTGCTTAAATCCTTTGGGGACACTGTAACTTCATATGCCCACACCAATAAAGCTTCTCCAAGTTGATTTTCAAAGAGGTGGGGGTGGGGGGGTGTGTGGAAGAGATACCCCTACACACGCACACACTGTCGTCAAGGACATCCCCCGTATTGCCTTTCCATGACATCATGGGCTGCCCACGACCCCTGACCTTTCTCTATTTCTGCCATGGCAACAACAACACGTTAGTGAGGCTGCGGTTCTGTCTGGAGGTCGGCCGACAAAACACATTCCAGGAGGGCCATAACACTGCCCAGCGCACGCTGTGTTTTCCTTGCTCCTACACACCTGATTCAGCCCATCAGGGTCTTAATTGCCAGCTGATGAGACGAACTAGGTTTCACAACGGTATTACTATACTTGTGAGGACCTCACACTGACCTTAAGCCTGAGTTTCCCCCACCCCCAAAAAGGGGTAAATATTTGGTCTGCCAAGTGGTGAGGTCTGACATTGAAAGGTTACAGCCTACATACAACGCCAGCACCTAGAGATGACAATACCACTGCGGAACCACAGGACCCCACAGCGCAGGTCTATACTGATAAAGATCGAATTATTTTATAAAAGCGTCTAAACATTAAAACGGTCTGTACGTAACTGATGCACTTTACTTAAAATTGGTAGTTAGCTGTTGGGCTTCCTGCAGTACTGTGAGCTGCTGGACGCTGACAGAGACCCTAGGGCAGTCGTCGTTACGGTCTGCAGGCATGAAGGTCTGTGTCGTGCACTTGGTTGGATGGAATATAAGGAGAACCAGAGCCTTGAGTTACTGATTTTTGGGAATACCTGCAGAATCACTTCTTCAGCCCCATAAGAGGCAGTGAACTTCCCATGTCCTTGTCTTTTCTGCAGAATGGGATGTCAGTCTCAAGGAGAGTTGATGTACTATTCAAATTCAGTACTACTTTTTATTACAGGCAACCCAGCCCACGATCCTCTGGGCTGCAACATACGTTTCCGGTACCCACTATTAACATGGCTCACCCTGCCCTCACTTCATGTCTGAACATCCTAGTAAGCTAAAGCTAACTTAGTTAGCATCTTAGTAAGCTATCTACCTGGCCAGCTACCTGCGTATTGCATATGTCTGAGGTTCGTTCAACCAGTGTGTTCATTTATTATGTTTTGTAGTGCATCATGGACCCAGTGGCATTGTCTACAACACGACCAGCACACATAGCACACATTTTACTGAAGAGCTACAGGAACTACACTTATGATGTTACTGACTCTACAAGCCCTTATGCCCCGTGGACTGGTAATTCTATTGCAAATATCCAAACTACTTCAGCAATCCTAAAGATCAGTGGCTTGACAAATCACAATACAAAGCTTAAATAAATAAATAAATAAATTAGAAACGACTCAGTACAAACAAAAAGCGTATGACTAAGTGATGCAGGTAACAACTGACCAGCTGTTGTTTCAGTGTACATACTCTTAGCACATTTTAATACACTCATACATGTGCAAATAAAAGGGAACATTTTAATCTTAATAAACAGATTTTGTTTATATCACACACATACAGTCCTCACTGGAGCAGCAATACAAGTACAGCACTGTGTGTGTGCAATGTGGTCCTTCAAAAGTGGTAGGTCTCACGTGTGGTCTGCAGAGAAAAGGTTAGAGGTCATCAGTGCCTGGCACACTAGTCCGGATACAGGGCTTCGGAATGCCACTCTAATCGACTTTCCCCGGGAATATCCGGAGAGGAGACTCCAACTAATGAGATTTAACCAGAACACAGTGCTAAAGTTAGCCCAGCCAAATCTGACATAACACTCTCCTCTCAATAACTCCATCTCTCTCTCCCTCCTGTCATTGCTTCTTCCTCTGTCTCCTGTTCTTCTGCTTCTCTCTCATTTCTCTGTTTTTCTTCATTTCAATAGTCGTTCCCTCCTCTGTCAAGTTTTTTCCCTGTCTTATGCTCTTTAGTTTATCCTCTCTCACTCCTGGGCCTTCTCTTTTTTTATTTCTCTCTTTTGCACTACTACTGTATCTACTACTACTAGTAAAGTCAACATTTATTTATATAGCGCTTTTTACAACAGATGATGTCACAAACCTGCTCTACAAATAATCTGGTGTCCGAGCCCCAATGAGCAAGTCGAGGCGACAAAGGCAAGGAAAACTCCCTCAGTTCAAAAGAAAAAAATGCAGAGAGGAACCAAGACTCATAAGGGAAACCAATCTTTCTTGGGTCAACACCAGATAACAAGACAAGCAAGCTACCACTACTACTACTACTACTACTACTACACCATTACTACCACCACTACTACTACACTACTATACCACCATTACTACCACCACTACTACTTCACTACTATACCACCATTACTACCACCACTACTACTTCACTACTATACCACCATTACTACCACCACACTACTACTACAACAACTACACCACCATTACTACTACTACTACTACTACTACTACTACTACTACTACTACATCACTACTACCACTACTACCACTATTACTACTACACTACCATTACTACCACCAAACTACTGCTACAACACTACTATACCACCAATACTACCACCACACTACTACTACACCACCACTACTACTATTACTATTACTACTACTACTACTATTATACTACTATTATACCACTATTACTACCACCACTACACCACCACCATTACTACTACCACTACTACACCACCATTACTACCATCACCACCACCACTACCACTACTACTACTATTACTACTACAACAACTACTATACCACCATTGCTACTACTACTACTACTACTAATACTACTACCGCTACTATTATACTTCTACCACTATTACTTTTACTGCTACACTGCCACTACTATTATATTACTACCACCATTGCTGCCACTACTATTACTACACTTCCACTACTATTATACTACAACCATTATTACTACCACCACTACACTACCACTACTACTACACTACTGAAACTATACTACTACCAGTACTGCTATTGCTACTACAACAACTACAACAACAACAGCACCACTGCTGCTACCATACTACTACCACTACTACTGTCATTTTTTATCTTTTTTTTTTTCTCTCTCTGTCAGAATTGTTTCTGTTATTCCTCCTCTTTGTCTTCTTGATCATTCTCTTTCTGTCTTTTTCTCTTTATATCTTTTTATTGTTTTCCCATCTCCCCTTCTCTCTCTCACACTCTCTGTCTGTTTGTTGACACTGGCATGGAAAAAAGGGATTTCACCAGCTAGAGACAGGGGAACAGATATCACGGGACACGGGGTCATGGATAATCGGGGCGACGGGACAGTCCCTCTGTAGCTCAAAGAGGTGCTGGAGCCTGAAACATCCGGTGATGAAAAGCAGTGGAATGTTTTGGCAGGTCAAACCGAGGCTTCGCTCTCTGGACTCCATTTAAAACTGGCCTGCAAATAGCTGCGGTTTTTAGACTGTTTGTTCTGGACTTACAGAGCCAGCTGGCTGCTACTAGCAGATTTCAATCACTTTATTTTATTCTCTCTCTCTCTCTCTCTCTCTCTCTCTCTCCTTTTAGGAAGTTTTGCTAATATTAATAACATTAATAACAGAGAAAGAGAGAAATTTAAAACAGTAGAAGAGTAAAAGGAAAGATCAAAATAAAGAAGGAGAGAGATAAGCTGAAACGGCAGAGTAATGATGGAGAAAGAAGAAAAACAAAAGACAAGAGGAAGAGAGAAGTCGAGATGGAAGTGGAGACAGAAAGAGGAAAAATAAGAAACAAGACAGACAAGAGAAAAAAGAAGGGCACATAGGAAGTGTGAAGAAACAAAAAAGATGGGAGGAACTGAGGTGAGAAAATGAATAGAGGGAGGAGGAAACGGAAGAGATATGTGAAGATAGAGAACTAGAAGAGGGAGCGAGAGAAATAGCCAATCGCTGCTGATTACCCACGATACATCAGGCCTAAAAAGAACACGGGAAGGTTTCGGTTCCTGCATGTCATCACACACAGCGAAGCACGAATCAACAATAACAGCAATTATGCTAAACATTAGTTACAAAAAGAGAAATGACTCATCTCATCTCGTTTTTTCACTCGGCCCATGAATCCAAAAGATTTCTCCCTCTACTGAATTACACTGACGTTCATATACGACTGTAAACGCACGACTCACAGGGAAGCAGGAAGAGAGTTGGGGTATTCGTTTTCTTTAGCCTGTTTTATGGCACAAGATTCATAACGGATTCAGAGAGACCATCATTCACATACACTGACTATACACTCACTAAGCACTTAGTTATATACACCTCCATATAGCTACACTTGCTGTATCATTTCATCAACTCTTACCATATAGGTGAACTTTGTAGTTCTACAATTACAGACTGTAGTCCAACTGTTCCTCTGTTTACTTGGTTTGGAACAGGTTATACAGAAGCCAGGACATATTATATTCACTTTTAGGTCCCTACAAATGCATTTTCATTTACAGATGCTTTCCACCTTTCTAGCACATCAGTCTTCCTCCTGGAGGAGGAAGAAATGAGAAGACACAGCAGGCAAAAAACCCAGGACTGTCTGACAGAGCGGTGACAGTGCTTGTTGTAGCACAACAAGCACTGTCATAGATGTTGAGTCACCGTCAGGTAGGCAAAGTTAAAATATCAGAGCTCATGCTGATTTTGGGTGTCTGTCGGATAGTAGTATATTCCAGATGGGTAACCAGTAAATATGTCTTCACTCCGTTTGGGGACTTGTTCATAGATAAGCCCACCACACAGAAAAAGAAGCATGGGAGTTACAGCGATCTAACAGAAGCGCATCAGCTATATAGTCCTACACATTCACTGAAAGTTTAGTTATATGTTCAAATGTAAAGGTCATATCACAAACTCCTTTATCATCGAGAATCCTGAGTTTACCAGCTTGTAGCATCGGAACTCAGACACACAATCGCCATGTCAAAATATGCAGACAATCACATTAAAATAAGAATCAGACTATGGTCAGGAATTGTAGAACTACAAAGGGCTCCTGTATGGTCAGTGAAGCTATAGATATGCCTGTGGTGTGTACCGGTCAACGCAGAGCATTTTTTCTGCCTCGGTAAAATTGCTACCGAATGTTGTTTCATATCTGAATTTCTCAAGTCATTTGGCTCACATCCGTCTCCTTCACTTACAGTTATATGTTGAAACATCCCACTCTGCTGGACTTTAGAAATCAGAAGCAACTTACAGCATTTATCCAGCATAAATAAAGCAAAGATCCACAAGACTTCACCACAGAGGGATACCGCTGACCAGTGGAGGACTACGGCAGGTGGGGTTAGTGGACTACTAAGCAAGCTAATGGCTAAATCAAGATTTAAGACCATCATTACTCTGAGAATTTGCCGTTACAGCTTTAGCTATACTGCTGCTTGTCATCTCACACTGTCCACGTGTTGTTAAGTTCTGTCTACTGGTACTCGTGCACACGTCAGAAATGAATGATATTTAAATAAATTGATGACGTGCCAGTATTCTCACCAATACGGATACAGTATTAACGATAACTACATGATTGTAATTACAAATTATGATATTAGATAACATTTTGAATGAAAAAAAATGAAAAAAAGTACTGACCTTTTTGTACAAAGGCTTTAGATGGCCAAGGTTAGGTAGTGATCTAGAAATAGTGCAAAAAATGTCAGTTTGTTATGTCTATAGGCAACTGGTCATGTCTGATATATTTGATCATGTTTTTATGACTAGGTTCATTTTTGTCATGTCTACAGAATACTGTTATGAAGTTTTGTCACATCTATGGCCACATTCGACATGTCTATGATAAATGTGTCATATCTACACCACTGGCTGTTATATCTATGGCACCTTTTCATGTCCAGAGCTATTTATTTTGTGTCTGTATTAACAATTGTTATGTGTACAGCAATTCCTTTCATGTCTGCCGCCACTTTTGTCATGTTAACAGCAATGTTCCTCATGTCATGCAACTTTTCTAATGTCCGCAGCAAACCACGCCAGTCAGGCCTACTGCAAGTCTACATGTCTACAGAAAGCTGTGACATGGACAGCAAGTTGAGCAGGTCCAGAAAACGGAGGAATACTCAAATAGTTGTGGTTGGGAACCTTTCTCTCCCTCTCACTTTCTCTCAAACACACACACACACACACACACGCGCGCACGCACGCACACACACACACACACACACACACACGCGCGCGCGCGCGCGCGCACACACACTCTGTTTCTTGGAAAGGCTGCCTGAGAAGTGGGAGCGAGTACAGGGACGTGAGGGTGAGCACGGTGGGCAGAAACCCCAAGGGGCTTTGTTTACCAGCCTTACACACTCACTCAGAGCCATCCACCCGCAAGCTCTTAAACGGACACACAAACAAATAGGCACACAGTAACATGCACGTACACAGGCTAACACATGCATAGGGTCAAGAAAAATGGTGCAAGTGTTCTGACATAAGAGAGAGTGTGAGGGAGTTTGTACACAGCTTGACCAGTTTTTGACACCACAGTAAGCAAATCATGGGGAATCATGTCTGTCCATTCATCTGACCCCCTTTCTCTGTATGACAGCCCATTATCACATCCTGATACTGCCCACACAAACCTAACGGCAGAGGCTTTGTGTGTGTGTGTGTGTGTGTGTGTGTGTGTGTGTGTATGTGTGTGTGTGTGTGTGAGTATGTGTGTGTGGAGACTGTTAATTTCCTGATTAAGAGTGTGTATGACTGATACGGCATAAAACAATCTTTGGCCTGTGTGTGAAAATGGCTGACACAATCTACTTGAAGGGAGGGAGGGAGAGGGGGAGAGAGGGAGAGAGAGAGGGAGAGAGAGAGAGAGAGAGAGAGAGAGAGACAGAGAGAGAGAGAGAGACAGACAGAAGTAACAGAGAGATGAGAGAGACCTTCTAGAGAGACAGCTCTGACAGACAGAAGACAGAAGAACTCCAGGAAGAAGTCAAAGATTAACACTGTGTGGTGGTGTCCTTCATAGCAGCACTAGTCAATCACAGCTCTGTCCGAAGCTGATGTGTTTGGAACAGTGAGGCAGAGAGATGTGCTGACCAATTAGGAGATCACAGATGAGAACTATCAATATGGCTGCATCTAGGTCTAGGCAATAGGGTGATGCAATCAGTGATCAGTAACCAGTAATCACAATGCTCCCAAAGCAACAACCGCCATCTTGGAAAAACAAACTGATAGAGAACTATAGGGCAACTTGATAAATAATGCTAAATATAATTTACATTTTAAGGCTGAGTTATGCAGCTTTTCATCTGCGTAAATGTTCTTACAACAAGTCCTCCACCAGATGGAGAACCCATTCCCACAGAAGCCACTTTTCTAAGCTGCCTGAAATGTTAGCTATTTGCAGTGGTGGAATACTTTCAACTGCACTGGGGGTTGACCAATCAATATACAGCAGACAAGCTAACCATGAAGAACACACCAGCTTCATTTGTAGGCAGGGCTTATTACACAGGAGCTCCAACAGAACGTTTCAGACAGAGAGCATACAGATCTACAGTCTGAGAAAATCAATGTGCTTTTAGAATCTTTGAGGGGGAAGAAACCCACGAAATTTCTAGCCGCCTCTAGACTTTGTAGACGACTGGAAAGTGAAAAGTTGCCAAAAGTACAAAACATCACACTCTCTGACCACTTTATTAGAAACCAGGGGTGAGCTGTGACTTTTACATAACTTTAAATAACGCTAATTTCACTGTTCATATGAGCATTATTTTTAATTTATACATTTGATGCTTTTAAAGACATTTTATGGTTTATTTGAAAGTTTGAAGGCTTAAGTTTGTAACATATTTTACCATGGAGCATTTTAATGGTGATGCTTTTAGAGTTCAGGCACTGCACTGCTGCTTGGGTGGTGGCCAGCTCTCATTCTAGCAACTCCGGTAACACCACTGTGCGTAATTCTCTCGCATCAGCACCACACAGTGCTATCTCCATATTCATGCATGAGATAGACAGTGGCTGATAAAAGTGCTAGTTAAAATCTGTAACTGTAGTGACGGTGGGGATAAAAATGCAGGACTCCCTAATAAAGGGACGAGTTAATGCACCAGGTAGGTTACATGAGAACATGCTCTCTTTTGCTGTAAACATTCTGGAAGATTCACATTGTACAGACACTGTTTTGACGCGGAGTGGAACTGCCCACATACTGGACGAGAGTTGTGGATGGACAGCAGTTGTGCATGGTGCTCTAAACCTTTCACCAGTCTGCTTTCACACTAACTGACTATGTTGCATCAGGTCCACACAAACTGCAATGGAGATTTGGTTCTTTCTGAGTCTTACTTTCTTTCTCCTCTCCTCACTCAAAACCTTTATTATGCAACAGCACAGATTCATTTGCATTAATAACTGTTGTTTTAGAAAGTGAGCGAAAGTGTGGAGGTGTAGGTGCAGAGTGTAAATTGAGTGAGTGAGAGAGAGATAAGAGAGAGAGATAGAGATAAAAAAGAGATGAGAGAGAGCAAATAGGTAGTTAAATAAAGGGTCAGATCTGGGGGTTCACTGACATGGAGTATTATGGCAAATGTCATTGTCATCGTTATGCTGTGCTCATGTATTCACTGCAGTGTGGTAACGGTTGAGCGGCGAGATGCTGACATCTCTGGAAGCCCTAATGTATTTGTAACATTATGGCTCTCCCTTTCTAGTTAGGCTGTAACAGCTACACATGCCGGAGTCACAGCTGCACCATATTAAAGGTTATTCACTATATGCTGTTTCCAGTCACTCTGAACAGAGCTAACTGCATGTGTGTTTGCTAAGCAGACCAACTGCCCTTCCTGTGCGGTCTGATGCTGCTTCTTCATCTGCTTTGATCCGGTGCCCCTGCCTGCCCACCTTCTGGAGCAGTTCGACCACCTTGGAGCTTCCTGCTGTCCCGTGCTGCACCGAGCGCCTTACTCACCGGTACGCTCCTGATGATACTGTTGTCTGCACAGACTCAAACTATTTAATCAGAGACATTGCTTCACCTGACTCACAATACACTGACCTTTTTTCATACGCTCATTTTGATACGCTCATTAATATAGTCTCTGGTTTTCACAGGGAACACTGATTTTCATCTGTTTGTCACTGTTACTCTGACAAGCCTCTAACAGTAGTCATCAGTTTTATTGGTTAATTTAAATACTTCTGTCCAATGACAGGCTGTTTTCTTCCTCCCCGCCCCCCCAATATTCAGTATAGATACTGAATATTGATTGTAATATTTTATCCTCTGTCGTATATTTTTTCCCCGAAATGATGAACGAAGCATATAATATATAAAGAGAAATTGTGCAGAGAACTGTGATATATACATTTGCTTCTCTTACAGTACCCCATGTTAGGATCAGTCAGCCAAACCTGTCATGACTAAAGGTGCCTACCAAACAACTGTGGTGTCCAAGACAATGAAGGTATTGTTGGGCTGAGACACCCCTCCCAACTTCACCATTAAAGGACAGGACCGAAATGCTGTAGAATGCATATACTGTGCATATAGAAATGCAAATACACTGTTGTTTGTGACATCACAAAAACTGGGAATTCTAAACAGGTTTTTTGCAGCTTAGATTTTTTATGGTTACTAGGAAGTGAAGGCTACGTTTAGTTCACACCCTAAATCATTTTGTTTGAGCAAATCAGTCATGATATTTTTTCTCCAGGATACAGGCACTTTAATACACAGTGGGAAATAATGTGCGAGTGGCGCAGCAAGAGGCCGCAGCTTAAGTTTGTTACACCATGCAGAGTCCCAGTGGTGTAATAAATTGCTTCATGATGCTGTCTTTAAAGTGTCACTAATTCATACTCCCTAATGAGAAACTGCCCACACCCCAGACTGCTTCTAAATCATGCATGTCGGGTTATAGTTGTCTTGTGTGGTCAGTGCCTGACGTTGAGAAATAGCCTGATTTATTTTGTAAGGCACAGCACCATGCTTCAGCACTGAAGACAGTGATGAGAGAAAAACGGCAGATAAAAAAGACAGAGGGAGATAAAGGAGGGTAGAAACATCAAATGGAGCCAAACGTATAGGTGTAAGTGGTGTGTAGTGTGTGTGGGTTCAGGCAGCCTCAAGGGACATTTCCAATTACCCTCCTGCCAGGCTGCAGGTCTGTGCCCGAGATTCTGCCCTACCAATGACATCACAAAGAGACGGATCTGATATGAAGAAACTGGGGCGATACTGTATTTCACACATTTTTTTCAATATCATTTATTCATCCACAGGTCATAATCTGGGGAGCTGATGAAACAGCTGGTTGAGTGAAAACAGATACTCAAGAGCTATTAACATAATTCACAAGGTCTACGTGAATGGCTACAACTCGTACCATTAAAATAAAAAATTAATGATTAATCCAGCCAAAATTACTAAAATAAACTAGAACACCATCAGCAACATTCACCGTCCCGCCGACTTTCCTCTAAGTTTCACCATCACTTGTTTCTCCACTTATTATCTATTTATCACCTCTCATTCAGCATATAGGTGCACTCTGTAGTTCTACATTTTATCCTCTTGTGGGAGCAAGTCTACTGCTCCAACACAAGTTTCCATGTAAAACCTGTGGCCCAGATTCCTCCTAGATTAGCAGGGTCTTTTTTTATGATGAAGTGGCTTATCTGGTCTGCTGTCTAATATAATTCTGTGGAAATGTCTTGTCATATATATTATTCCATTTGTCATGCATATTTTACAGTCATCAGCTTTACATACGTAAATCAAAGACCCCCAACAACTAATCGAACAAAAAAGATCTAAATGGGAATACTGGCTAAGGCTGCTTGCTTGGATGGCAGGTCCTACAGTCTGTTATGATCCCTCCTCATCGTTGGGATTAGATCAGCATATAGTGTTTCAACCCTACAGAGTTAGTAGTAAGGTGTGATCACTTAACGTCTTTCCAGCATACCACATTACCAACACCGAGTCATTTACTCAAAGGTGTAATTTAAAGTTTCCCCGCCACAAGGGCGCCAGGACAGACGCTAAGGCTGAACACGCCAAACACAAATAAGGTAATGTGCGTCTGCGCCGGATTTTGGAAAGTAACCAAAATTGCTATGTTTATATTGTTGGCATTGTGAACTATGATTCCTGTCATCATCAAAATAAAGAAATAAAATGTTTTAAGTTTTTCTAACTATTTATTATTTTTAATATTATTTTACATTAATTTGCGCATGTCTAACAATTTAATAGCTTTTCGTCATTATCAAGTTTCATTGAAGATTTAACTCATTGGTCCAGTATTCCAGACTGACTGGGGTTTTGGTCTTAAAATCTACATTTATGTATAAAGATTTTTTCCCAAAACATTGAGAACAAAATCCGGTTTCAACAAAAAGTATGATTGTCTTTACTGTCAGGGGTAATAATTCAGTCTCCCTGGACTGGAGCGACTGTTTACTTCCTAACGACCGATTACACGCCTGGAGTAATCGGTGAACAGGCCGAGGGAAAGCGCTAACAGTCTATTTGAAGAACTTT
Organism: Prochilodus magdalenae; assembly: GCA_024036415.1. Lineage (NCBI taxonomy): Eukaryota > Metazoa > Chordata > Actinopteri > Characiformes > Prochilodontidae > Prochilodus > Prochilodus magdalenae. The sequence continues at coordinate 367,289 of JAMWET010003914.1, read as the reverse complement.
AGCGCCACCTTTCACCAACAGCACAAACTACGACCTGGGTTCATAGTTTCAAATTATTTCTGATCACAGCAGCTAAATAATTACAGCTTCGAGGGATAAATGACACTCGAAATGTGTTTGAGCTGAAAAACTGTCTACTGTTTACATTAGGACAAGACAGTCCCAGTTCACCTCGCTTACCTGAAAAGGCGCTGGTTTGGCGAAACTCTCCGGACTACACTGAGTATGTGTCCCCCTTTACAGTACAGAGCCGCCATTTCAGCCGCTATAAAATCACCCGGAGAGGGTCTCTATAAGCTATCCGTTAACCAGGCTGTTTTTACACGACGCTGTGGCGAATGTGCGACAAACTCACATTTCAACCGGGGGAAGTAAATTTTAAATTTGAGATCAGCACTTTCTACAAAACCTAATGGCAGCTTTTAGGAAGGATACACTTTTGATCTTCTGATCCACCGTCATAAGACATAATATCTATCTATCTATCTATCTATCTATCTATCTATCTATCTATCTATCTATCTATCTATCTATCTATCTATCTATCTATCTATCTATCTATCTATCTACTAAATAAAATCGCAGTGTCACTGTACTATACATTTTACACAGAAGAAGACAGTCATTACTAGAATAAATAGACTAAGAGTTACAGAAGAGCTGTTAACCACAAACAGTAACAGTGAGCAGTGTACTAGAAATGTATGTATAGACATCTAATAGTGCTTATTATTATTAGAATATTTCTTTTTCTTCTTCTCTTTTATTTATTTACATTTTCTATAATTGTATTCTTGTTCTATACTGTACTTGGGATGCTGCTATACGTGGCTTTCCCTCTGGGATTAATAAAGTGATCTATCTATCTATCTATCTATCTATCTATCTATCTATCTATCTATCTATCTATCTATCTATCTATCTATCTATCTATCTATCTATCTATCTATAATTCATGATTTAAGAGCCCTTATCCTATGTTTTTGCTTTTTATTCCATTCAAGGTCTACTTAAAACATTTGTGCAGGTTTATGTATCAAACATTAATACATTTTACATGGCCATTTTACAATCTTTCTTTACCCCTTAGAATTAAACGAGCTGACTAATACAAAATAAAACTGCTGGATTCTGATTGATCCATGCTGGTCTGTACTGCACCTAACTGAGCAGAAACATTCCTTGTATGGACTCCTGTAATGTAGCTGTCAGATTTGAGCTCAGTCTGTGGTTATGACAGTTTATGCGGGCCAACTGGAAGATCTTATAGAAGGTTTTCACTTCCTGTTGTCTCCATAAAGCTCTTATGTGGTGACACGCTGGACTGTTGCTAGTTTCGACAGGGTGCAGCCTCCATGCAATGTCACCTGGACCTTTCAGTCATGAGGATGTCATACAGCTGTAAGGAAGGCTTGGCCCTTAAACGGCTCTAGGATCTTTCTTTATAGACCTAACAACAATGTTGCTACCTTATATGATGTTACTATAGAAATACTACTATCAAAATGTAAATATGCTGTGATGAATTCCTCATCAACATAAGAGTGATATAAGAAGGTTATGTAAAAAAAGAGGTGGTGAACTGTGACTGTGTGGTGTGTGTGTGCGTATGCGAATCTGTGTGTAGGGACAGGGGCACCCACAGGTGGAGTGATCAGTGGGGGTGTCCCTGATGAACGCTTTGGCCTGCTCAACCTCCCTAGAGATTCATCATTCAGAGGGTCAGTGGAATGTGCAAGCCAGTGGAACGTGTGTGTGTGTCGGTGCATATGTATCTGTGTGCGTGTGTGTCTGTGTGTGTGTGTGTGTCTGTGTGTGTGTGTGTGTGTGTGTGTGTGTATCTGGGTGAGTGGGTGTGTATGTGAGTGTGTGTGTATCTGGGTGTGTGTAATGTATATGAGAGTGAGGCTGGGGATTTAGGGGGTTTTCGGTTATATCTGTCAGCAACTGTATAAGTGTCATAGCAAAAATCTGATGTACATAACTTCCCCACCTTGCCTCAAATCCAGTCAGTCAGTAAAGACATGCTCACTATCAAAGTTTGCTTTGGAATAAAAAAGCACAAAGACAATTTATGCTATAGAACAATTAAATATAAAATCGAATGGCTAGACTTTTATGGATCCACGGTTGGCCTGTTTTACAGCTTCCATTCTTTTTCAAGAGACTAGCTTTGAGTTTTTTCAACACAGTCAAAGAAGTTGGTTTAGCATTTTCTGCTTGCCACCCTCCGTGTAATCCCTATTCAGAGATTTTAAGGTCTGGACTCTGAGGTGATCATTCCATTGATCTGAGAACACTAACAGCTTCTTTGTTTAATGTGTATGTCTCCTTTTCTTCTGTCCTTACAGCTACACATCCTTTCAGACCCATAGCATTGAGTATTTTCTCACAATGTATGGATGGACAGACCCTTGTGGATCTGAGGTAATAGTGATCTTGTGTCCACAGAAATATTGTTTACATGCGTTGGCTTAATTTTTTTTAAATGCAAATGTAAAAATTAACTATAGTCTATTTTGAGTAGTGACTGTTGCCCAGTACTGTCACCTACTTGCTAGCATGGTTAGACCTGTGACCCATTGAGTGTCCACAGAAGTGGAGGCCATGGTGGTGTGCAGGTTCAAGTCATTCAAGGGCAGCAAATGAAAGGTCTGTATCACCAAGATGCTAACTTTACAGGAGAGGGCAAAAACCTCATGTAACTGTAATAGAAGAATGTCTATGATTAGTCAAAGAATGAGAAAATCAGAAATCAATTATTTGCAAGTACTCCATGTCACTGACCTGTATAATCTAATGTGATATCTTTATTGCTATAGTAAAATAATAATGGATCTATTTTCTTTTACACTCATACATTATTGGGGCTTAACCATATTAAAATTCTGATAAATGTAATCTGATCTAGATAATTCCTGCATATTTATTTTAAAAGAGATGCATTTTAATTCAGCCCAAGCACCCAGCTTTCAACCATCTTGCAAACATCTGTCCAAGGTACATGGCCTCTGGCTTCCTTTCATGCACCACATTTGATTAGGACATTTACTGTTTCTTGCTTTTGGAACAAGGTGTTGGACTCTTTTAGCAACACTGGTTTTCCGGTTTTTCTTTCAGTTCAAATGAGAAAAAGCTGTGTGTGTTTTTTGGTATGTGAGAGCAAAAATATGGCAGCAGCTGTTGCAGGATTTTAGGACAGGGGGGTAAAGGGTGCTGTTGCTGTGCAAGAAAGACTGCTTTAACCCGAGTTTCCTGCACATAATGCAGTTAGTGCATTTAAGAAGTGACAGTTCTACTCTGTGACCTTTGAGGGCCTTTGAATGTTGTACTTGGTGAACTGTTGTAGGGCTGTGAGGCTTAAATATATTAAATTCCTCTGAATTATGTGCAGCATAAGAATAATCCAATTCTTTCTTTGTCTAATTCTTTCTTTGTCTAATGTCTTGAGTGCCATAATCCCACTGAGCTCATCTGTGGAGAACTCTGGCTCTGTGGGCTGTAAAACAACAGTCATGTATTCTGTGTAGCTGATGTACTGTATCAACTGATTAGACACATGATCTGTCCTTCTCATCTTCAGCAATTAATAAAATAGATTTCTTGAACGAATTAATTGTTCTGTTTGTTTTTGCTTTGAGACGTAATCAAAGCTACAGTGTTGTTTTGAAACTCTGTCTATTTCAGGAGAAGAGAAATCTCACAACTGAAATTTAAACCTGAAAGGCCGACTTTCTTCTCCCTGTTTTCAGAGCCAAAAGGAAAGTGTGAGAAATCTCACTAGACAATGACTTTTCCCCTCAGATTATGTAACGGCAGTACACTAGTGTGTGTGTATGTGTGTGTGTTTGTGTGTGTATGTGCGGGATAGAGATAGAGGGCAGTTGTGAGCGAAGTTGGCATTAAAAAAGAACTAATATCAATTTATACTGAAGGTGCAACAACAATATTCAGTATTTAACGTTAAAAGATTTATGTGTTTCAGAACGAGAGCCCCACACATAGTGGTCGGGGGGGAAGGAGAAAGGAAGGGGGGTACAACCATAAGTAGTGCGGTCAGCGACTCAAAATTTGAGCGCATGTTTCAGTTTCTGTGAGTGTGAAGAGAAAAATCAAAGTTCAAAAAGGATCAGAGATAAAAAGAGACTCTGAATTCTGCCCATGGAGGAACACTGCTGCTTCAGAATGAACCTATCCATGCTTCACCAAAGAACTACAACACTCCTCCAGCACTCTATTCCCTTTAACTTCGTGACTTTTCAAATCGCCTGCATCATTCTTTAATATTATTCTGAAGTAAACAAAGTTAAATGTTTCATTTTAGAGAAACTTACTAACGTTTTGTTTTTCTTCTAAGTAGTAATGACAGAACAAGAAATTACCTCGTCTACAACACAGATAAAGCAGTTTACAGCTATTCAAAACCACCAGTGAGCCTAAATGAGTCTTCTGAGTTTTTATATGTAGATACGGTCAAACGTAAACATGTAGTAAATCTAAACATAAGGTTTCTTTGGGTACTTTCAGCCTTATAGGTAAAATGCACACATGAATAAATGATAATAATAATAATTAAAAAAAAACATTTTATGCCAAAGCCTTATTTCAAAACTGTCAGAAGACAAGGTCACAGTGTATTTCCACAGTTTATTATCAGGTAGATTTAGTGATTTCAGATGTCTGGTTGCAGTCTCTACTGTGAACAACATGCACATCACACCACTCTTAATGAAAGCATTTTTAATGTGCATAAATGTATTCTTGAAGTCTACTAGAACAGATTTACATTTCTTTATGTTTTTTTTTAAGTCATGGATCGAGCTGACCTCAGGTTAACTAAAAAATATAAAAAAACAAGAAAAACAAGGACACGAGGGTGAAGTCAAAACTGAAAATGCACTAGAATTGGCCCATTTCCCAGGAAAATAGCAATAAAATAAAATACAACAAAAACACACAAAAAACACAAAGTAAAATGAAACACAAGTACAAATAAAATAATCAGACAATTTAGACCATATAATATCTTAGTCCCTTAGGGAGATATATGTGTGTGTGCACCTACAGGATGCGGTTGTGAATACTGATCATAGATTTGCATACTAACATACACACCAACATTTTACAAGAAGTGCTGTTTTATATATATATTTAAATTATTTTTACCAAAAGTTTAAACCCTTAAAAATGAACAACTTCACCGTTTTCTCTTTCTGAAAGCAACATTAATTAAAAAAAAACATTTAAAACGGTTTTATGTCAGATTTCTAATATTTATAAATAGTTTTTCTGACGAATGGTTTTAAAAAGGCAAAACGGTTAATAAGCAAACACTACACATACATATTTCTCTGTAGTGTATTTTTAGGAACACTGCATTGTATTCACATGTATTTAACTATTTAATGTTTTACATGATTTTTTGCTTTTTAAAAAGTTTTGGCTGCCACTGGAGAAATTACACATTTTGTTGATTTTCAAGTGTAAATAATTCAACACACCCTCTACAAAGAGCATGCTCCTGCAGATTTTAATGCACAATTACTCTTATACTGTACGCGCTAAATTTAACATAATAAGCAAATATAGCATGTAAGATGTAATTAAAAGTGATGGCACTAATATTTTATGTTTTATTTGCTTTGATAATATAATATAAATATTAGTGCTTTATTTATTTATTTATTTATTTAGCTTCTGGTACATGAAGTGTTAAAATATGTGATATTTCCAGGGGTGTTCTTTTGAATATGACTGTGTTTCCTCAAGCGACTTTAAGTCTCTCAGATATGGACACTTGGTTGATGGATCCATTAGAGACATTTGTTCAGAGAAAACATTAGAGCACTTAGTCTGTTCCTTTTTATGCACTGCATTATGGACACATGGAAACAATATTTCAAGTCAATATTCATCTTGTTCAGTTTTTTATTTTCTTTAGACTTTTTCCTGTCTTATTCAAGTGGATTAACTCATATCTCATCTCCTTTTTTTCCTAACCAGTCTTTTTAGATGCTTACAAAACAGACGTGCACATGGCCACTAAGGTGTGCTTGGTTAGCTGCTTGTGTCTCTTTAAAGGGGAACATAATGTCTGGGAGAGCTTTAACTGCAGGTTTTGTTGAGGGGACACCACTGTGGCTCTTAGGTTTTTAGACTGGTAGTAGAGGCAGTAGCTCTGAGGTACAGAGTGGAGAGATATCCACTTAGAATTGGAAAGTTTGTGTAATTATTAGTTAAATATGATATTAAGATCTCACGCTGAAAAATTAAGGACTTATTTTAACTTATTTTAACAGTTTAATTTAACATTGTGAAATTAAACAGAAAGGTGGTTTCTGACATTTGCACTGTACCATACTTATGGAGATCAAGCACTTACCCATCATCCTTGCCCTACACCTTAATGAAAACTCAAGATTTCCCATTACTGAAAGGACTCTGGACGGCTGGTTTAAAAGTAGCAAGAAAACTTATTATTCACTGTTTATAACACTGTTTATAATACCTCATACACTGCCAATACATCACTAACACCTACCCACCCAACACTGGACATCCTCTAACTGGAACTAACATCCACGTTTGCATACTAACTATAGCACTGAGAATGCATTGGTTCCTGTTGGCTATGACCTCACTGCATCTTATTCAATTCAGTCAGGAGCTCAGCTGCATCGCATGCTGCATGATGGTTGGTGTTGCTGCAAAATCTGCTTTGCTGGAAAAAATCAGCAGATTTTTACTTTTTGCATTTTAATGCAGCCGGCAATGGTGGCCTGGTCTTTGTCACAACCGGCAGATGTGAGTTTCTCCAAGGACTGAGAGTGGGAAACCACAAATCCATGAAAGTTCTAAACAATAATACATTTATTTAGAGGTATTTTAATTGGTTCGTGCAGGACAACATGACTGAAACCACAGGAAGCTTGTATATTACTTGGTAAGGTAGCGAGTTTGCTGGTGATTCGGAGTGAGCTAACTGTCTTGCTTGTTGACCTCTGATGAACTGGATGCATTCTGCAAAGGCATTTTTTGATATATCAGCAAGCTTGTGTGCAAGGGCAAACAGAATTCAATTTTACAGCTCTAGGTATGTTCAGTGCAGGTCCCTCATAATGATATAGGAAGGGTGACCAACAGTGAGAAGACAGATCCAGCGTCAGAGACTTGATCCAGCATTACGGGCAATGCACAATTCCATGTAGTTTGATCTTATTGGATCTTAGTGCAGCTTTTGATGCCACTGACCACATGATTCTAATCCTCCATCTTGAATCCAGGGTAGGCCTCTCTGACACAGTTTTAGAATGATTTAAATTATGACCAAAGCCGTATTCAGATAGGATTAGTTTACATGGGGGCGGAGTAATGTAATTTTATTACAGGACGTCTATAAAACTCATGAGCGATACAGACAGGATAAGTAATACATGATAAATAATAAATGACTGAGATCTGAGTGGCTACATGATTTACCCACTGCTGTCAACTCCAAAAAACATGCACCCACCAACCAAACAAGACCACTGACCAAACATATCCAGCCAGCAGTGTCCTGAATTAGCTGACTAAGTAGAGGATGATAAACAGTCTTAATGGCCCCTTTTATTAACAATGAAATTGTAGCTAGTAAATTTTTAAGCTACATGTTCATAACACATATATAGGCTGTAGGCTACACTACACCAAGACCTAAACCCGCCTGAAGCGCTGAGCCTCTGAGTAGTGATTTGAGTGTTGTACACTGTACAACATCTAAGGTTTATCACAGACATGCACAATGGAATTAAATCCCTCCTCCAGTGCCTCCAGTGCTTCCATTACTTCTTTTTTGATGGAATATTTACACACATGTAAATTCGCACAGGATTCATGTAAGGTTATTTTTATGGCTTGATTTACAGAAGGTAAAATTTGCCAGAATCTTTGCTGCAGAAACACACCGTCGGGAAAAACGACTGACACTGACATTTCAGACAGGACTAAAATCACTGAGAACCTTACATTACCCAATGAAGAGGACTTTAGACTGTTCCTAATTTCACTGGAAAATCATATATCAATTTCCTTTTTGGACTCCCATGAAGTTCTGTGTTTGAGTATTTGCTTTGTTACTAGGTGATGGCATTAGGAAACATGATATTAATGTTCATAGCTATGCTGAGGACACGCAACTACACACTTTCATCCTTTCTGAACATCAAGAGAGGCTTACCAGGTGTGAGTCAGATAATCCTCAATGGATATCCCACACTTGTCTACAACTAAATCATAAAAAATGACTGAAGAATTAAAAGCTCTCTTTTATCCTATGCATGTAAACAGTCTTTGAAGTATCTTTAATTTTTGGCCATTACCATGTCAGACTGATGCAAAGAGACTAGTTTATGTACTTGTTAAAACCTGGTTCATGTTATGCTCTTTTGACTGGAGAAATCATTCCATCCCCTACACTATGAAATGCACTCAATCAAGATTCGGCCTTATTTGACTCATTTTGACTCTTTATTCATTATTCTCATAACTCTAACTGGTATTGTTGTTATACCATCCATTGTGGACCAGAAACTGATGGGCTCACCTTATGAGCCTAGCTCCTCTCAGGGGATCTCTCTCTGGCTAAAAGTAAAAAACGTTATGCAAGACAATGTCAGATGAATTGAAAAGACTTTTCGTTAAAATTTCGGAACATTTTGTAAAGCAATGCCCAGTGACATCATGGTGGACTGCTCAGATTCAAGACCTTTTTTGGGGGTCTTGAGAGCAATAACATCATAACTGTTCTTTGAACCCCCAAGCCCCTCAAGTCTTAGAATACAAAGTCCCAATTGGATACAAGGTTTTCTTTACCTCAACATAAAGCACATACATTCTAATATAGCCCTTCATGGATAACAATATTAGAATTTCCTATCATAATATCATTAACCAAAATGATCAGTTTCAATATGAACAGCATTGGTAAGATGCAGAATGCATTTATTTGTATAGAAAAACACAAATATCAGTGCAAAAAAACAAAACAAAACAAAAAAACATCCATACAAAAAGTAGTGATTTAATGTTTGTTAATATTTATTTAATAATTTCCAAACATCTTTAGGAGGAAGCCTGGCATTTTGAAAGTGAATATTTAGAGGTATTTAATACATTAACTAGTTCATGCAGAAAAGCAAAAATCAAACCATAGGGAGATTTAGTGTGTTCACACTGAAAATGACATTTAACTCTCTGCAGAATTTGTATAGAGATACTTAATAATAGGTACCTGTGTCATCATTTAGATTTCAGTTCAGTTTTATGACTCAACTCCATCATGGGACAGAGTCAGTATCTCTCTGATTAAGTGCCTTGTGGGAGGGGGACACATGCATTAAAAGAGTACATCACACACTAGTCTCTGGTAATGTATTGACTCAGCATGTTTTAGAAGGGCATCGTATGTATGGTGTACAGCCAAGAGATATGAACAGGTGGCTTGGGGGAGGGTACGGCTCATTTGAATACCTGACCATCAACCGCAAGATGTACAGATTTCTGGGAAAACGACTCGGTGACAGGAGAGGGAGGGGGATGAAGGAGCCAGCAGTTAGGTTGCGGGTGCCGAATCAGTTAGTAAAATGGGTAGAACTGTTGATGTATTTGCAAAGTGTGTATTGACTACTCGTTCCTTTTTAAGCCATTGATTCTCAGAGTTGCGTTTTTAGGGTGGCTTGTCTTTATATCCCCATCGCAATCTTTTCGGTTCCAATCTGATGCAAGTTATGCACATACTGTAGAACCATAGGCTTGTTATGACTATGATATTAGGATGTTATGATATTTGACATATATCTGCCTGTTTCTTATTGTTTATGGATAATTTCAGTTATTTTTCTGGGATCAGTGTGTCTCTTTGTTGTATAAATGTTACTGACTGACTGACTGACTGACTGACTCACTGAATGAATGAATGAATTAATGAATGAGTGAATGAATGAATAAATAAAGTCTGTTATATGGACTGCATTTTTTTTTTTTGCAATGGTCATTGCACAATCTTAATATTTTATCAACAGATCTATGTAGGCGCTTGATTGTGTATGTGCGTACGTGTGTGAATGAGTGCTGAGTAACATTCAGGTCCCAGAGGACTCAGGGTGTTCAGGTTCAGGTCTAGTCATTTCTAAACGAATGTTTAGCATCAAATAGCAGCTGTGACTCAAGCTTGAACGGAAAATGTGCAGTGTCAGCCTGGCTCTCATCACAGCCACGGGGAATTTGGCCCTTCAGGTCATCCATGAGAAATGAGAGAAACATTTAATTCATTCTAAAAACAAATGTACGACTATGTATGTGTTGTAAGGTACAGGTACTACCAGCTGTTGTATAGTGAGGTGTAGTATAGTAGTGTGTTATTTTGGACCTGTTTGATCCTAATGAATGTACAGTACCTTTTTTAACAGACTCCTACTTGTGAAGTAGCTCTAAAGCCACAGTTCTATAAATCACAGCACCTTCATACTGACACCTATAGCTCTGTATAGGCCAAACTTACTTTGGCACTCACAGCTGTACATGGTTATAACTCATGTAGACTCATTTCATGATGAGCGAATGTGTGCGTGAGTGTGTGTGTGCGTGTGTGCGCGCGATGAACTTTCGTGGAACCACTGGCGCACATCTGGCCACTGCCTGAGCGCCTATGACGCTGCGCCTCTCGCACGCAAATAATCAGGAAAGTTGCGGGTGAAATTGGAACGAGATGAGTTTCAAATGTCAAAATATCTGGTGGGCGAGGTAAGGACACCATTCTTCTTAATAATAAGTATAATAATACTAATACCTATCAACCTACTGCTTGTTATCATTGTTATTTTTTTACTATTATTGTTGTTGTTGTTGTTATTGTTGTCATTATTATTGTTGTTATTAATTCAGCAATAAATAATACTATGCATTCATTACACACTACTACTACTACTACTACTACTACTAATAATAATAATAATAATACTAATAATGATGATAATGATAGATTCCTTCCCTCACTACTAATAACCTCTGTTTCTAACTCTACTCACTTCCAGCTGGACGGTACCACAGTATGTCGGGTCTGAGCGGGAACGGAAAGCTGCGCCAGTGGCTGATCGAGCAGGTGGATGGGGGTAAATATCCAGGGCTGGTGTGGGAAGACACCGAGAAGACCGTGTTCCGCATCCCGTGGAAGCACGCGGGCAAGCAGGACTACAACAGGGACGAGGACGCGGCGCTTTTTAAGGTGAGCTCTGTGAGAGCGTGGAGAAATGAGAAGAAAGGAGTTGGGCTAAAGGTCTCCTGCTCACGTTGCGGTCTCTACCCCGCTCTCCTGCAGGCCTGGGCGCTGTTCAAAGGGAAATACCGCGAGGGGATCGACAAGCCTGACCCCCCCACGTGGAAAACGCGCCTGCGCTGTGCGCTCAACAAGAGCAACGACTTCGAGGAGCTCGTGGAGAAGAGTCAGCTGGACACGTCCGACCCGTACAAAGTTTACAGGGTGATTCCCGAGGGCACGAAGAGAGGTGGGTGGGTGAATCCCGTTTCTCCTCCCGGTGTTTCCGTCACGGTTAGTTCTTGGCAGACGCGCGATCGCACTTTGGTTATCATGCATGCGCTCCACGCTCTTATAGTAGTTTGGTTGAAAACAGCCAAACTGCATGGTATCTTTCTCCAGATTTTGGTAAGAGTTTTTCGTTCCACCTTAAACAGTACTGCAAACACCAGAATGTGACTTGCTGCACCTTTAAGGTGGCTCGGAAAACAATGAACAAAATGACTTCATGACTATATCGAATTCCCTATTATCACCTAAAACACTTCCTAACTGTGTTCATCAGGGTCCAAGTCCTATGAAAGCACTTCCACCCTCACAAGCCCTCACAGTTATCCAGCGTACCCGCCATATGCCCCTCTGCAGAGTCAGGTAAACTCTACCACTTCTCCTCCTCTAACAGGGAGTCTGAAGTCAGAATGCTGTCTGGTTTAGGAGCAGGTGTGAGAAACCCATAATGACTGCTGATCTAATTCCGGGTTTTGCTGCAGGTGTGTAACTTCCTGTCTCCAGCTGAGAGGGGCTGGAGAGACATCCTGCCAGACCAGGCTCACATTTCAGACATCCATTCTCCATACAGCCAGAATTCATACGCACCGCACTGGGATAATGGTACTGACTCCGAATGGGATTGTGTACATGTATGTTGTTGCTGTCTGTCTTTTCGTGAGGGGTAAAGAACCATAATGTAAACCTGGACCTTTTATTATCTAATATCCACATTACATAAAGGGCAGCTGGCATTGGTTTTCAAGGTCTGTCTAGTCTTGTCATCTCTTGGCTTGTCTTGTCGTCTCTTGTCTTGTTGTCTTTTTTTTTGTCTTGTCTCTTGTCTTGTCTGGTCATCCCTTTCTTCTTTTGTTTTGTCTTGCCCCAGGTTACCAGATTAATGGCTCCTTCTACAGCTGCAGTGCATTTGACCCTCCTCCCCTCCCATTTAATGTAGACCCGAGCTTACGGTCAGCAGAGGCTCTGGCTTTCACAGGTACTCAGACATACATACGCGCACACTGGGCTTCCACTCACTTATTTCTATGAATATTCTAACATATCAAATGAAATTTCACTTGATGGAGAACTATAGCCTAAAGTCACCAAAACATGCACACCAGTATGGATGCTGATTTCAGACTCATTTTTCAGACTGATTCATTTTTTACTGATTTAAAGAAATGTGATGAACTGAGATGGAAATGCGTTCGCCAAGCAAACAATTACAAACAGATTAAAAGTCATATGACTGAGAGACCTTTCTGTTTTTGCACTGCTTCAGATAAAAAAAACATGGCAGCAGGATCCAGTGATCCAGTGATCCATGAAGAAGTCATACTGGACCTTTATCTTATCAAAGGAGCAAAACATTTTGACAATAAACAGACATCTGACCAAATTTACCACAAACCACAAATTTATGGCCTTTCTGTTTTGCCTTTAAGCTGCTCAACATTAGAGATTTGTCTGTAGTCTTGCACTACATTTCTCAGCAGTGCTTAGAAATGTGGTGTAAAGGGTGTGTTCCAGTGTTGAGGGTGTGTTCTGGTGTTTAGTGTGTTTTGGTGTTGAGGGTGTGAATCTGGTGTAGAGATTGTGTTCAGGTGTAGAGGGTGTGTTCTGGTGTTGAGGCTGTGTTCTGGTGTTGAGAATGTCTTCTGGCAACGAGGGTGTGTTCTGGTGTAGAGGGTGTGTTCGGGTGCGGAAAGTGTGTTCTGGTGTTGGGTGTGTGTTCTGGTGTAGAGAATGTGTTCTGGAGTTGAGGGTGTGTTCTGGTGTTAAGGGTGTGTTCTGGTGTAGAGGGTGTGTTCGGGTCCAGAGAGTGTGTTCTGGTGCTGAGGGTGTGTTCTGGTGTAGAGAATGTGTTCTGGAGGTAAGGGTGTGTTCTGGTGTAGAGGGTGTGTTCTGGTGCAGAGAGTGTGTTCTGGTGTTGAGGGTGTGTTCTGGTGTTAAGTGTGTTCTGGTGTTACGGGGGCGTTCTGGTGTAGAGAGTGTGTTCTGGTGTTGAGGGTGTGTTCTGATGTTGGTAGTGTGTTATGGTGTTGGTAGTGTGTTATGGTATTGAGAGTGTGTTCTGTTGTTGATGGTGTGTTCTGTTGTTGATGGTGTGTTCTGGTGTAGAGAGTTTGTTCTGGTGTTGATGGTGTGTTCTGGTGTAGAGAGTTTGTTCTGGTGTTGAGGGTGTGTTCTGGTGTTGGTAGTGTGTTCTGGTGTTGAGGGTGTGTTCTGATGTTGGTAGTGTGTTATGGTGTTGAGTGTGTTCTGGTGTTAAGTGTGTTCTGGTGTTGGTAGTGTGTTATGGTGTTGAGGGTGTGTTCTGGTGTTGAGGGTGTGTGCTGATGTTGGTAGTGTGTTATGGTGTTGAGAGTGTGTTCTGTTGTTAAGTGTGTTCTGGTGTTGGTAGTGTGTTATGGTGTTGAGGGTGTGTTATGGTGTTGAGGGTGTGTTATGGTGTTGAGGGTGTGTTCTGGTGTTGGTAGTGTGTTCTGGTGTTGAGGGTGTGTTCTGATGTTGGTAGTGTGTTATGGTGTTGAGTGTGTTCTGGTGTTAAGTGTGTTCTGGTGTTGGTAGTGTGTTATGGTGTTGAGGGTGTGTTCTGGTGTTGAGGGTGTGTGCTGATGTTGGTAGTGTGTTATGGTGTTGAGAGTGTGTTCTGTTGTTAAGTGTGTTCTGGTGTTGGTAGTGTGTTATGGTGTTGAGGGTGTGTTATGGTGTTGAGGGTGTGTTCTGGTGTTGGTAGTGTGTTCTGGTGTTGGTAGTGTGTTCTGATGTTGGTAGTGTGTTATGGTGTTGAGTGTGTTCTGTTGTAAAGTGTGTTCTGGTGTTGGTAGTGTGTTATGGTGTTGAGGGTGTGTTCTGGTGTTGGTAGTGTGTTATGGTGTTGAGTGTGTGTTATGGTGTTGAGGGTGTGTTATGGTGTTGAGGGTGTGTTATGGTGTTGAGTGTGTGTTATGGTGTTGAGGGTGTGTTATGGTGTTGAGGGTTGGGGGAAACCAGGCTTTCGTGACATTTTAATGAATCTCTTGAATGTAGACGGAGTGTGCAGGCCCCTGGTGCTCTTTCTGCGATGTGTTCGTATGTATAAGCTATATTCAGATTCTATATGCTTTTGAAACTGATAACCTGTAACTCTGTTGTCAAATGAACTAGTACACTGCTAGTACACCGTTGCCTCTGTGTGTGTGAAATGTTATCACTCTGAGCTGCTAGTGACCGTAGTGCTTTCTTCATATGAAAAGGTTCTGTGACTGTCACAATAAAGACTTCACCTCCATAAACTCACTTTATAAATGTTGATTTGCAAGTTCACCTGCAAAATATTCACAGGCATTGCACTATAAACAAGTACGTAGGCTAATCCAGCTCAGGTTTAAGTAAACTGTGAAAGAATGTTTATTAGTAATTTACCAAAATCAGAACCTAAAGAACTTTTGGTTTAACTTAAATGTATTTTTTTATTATAACTGCTGAAGCTGTTAGGGGTGGGTCTGAGTTTGCAGGTGGGTGTTCCTGTTATTTTACGAGTCTAAAGTCTCAGAGCAAAATCATCCAAATCTGTCCTCCAAAATAGCTCAAATGTGTTCATTCGGTGTTTCTCCACAAGCGTGAAGTCTTAAGGCCAAGTTGAGTGATGAGTCATTTGAGAGCCTAAATTTGCTGTTTTGTTTTTTTCCACGAGTCTTAAATACCACTACTGAGCCCGATCATGAGTCATTCAAGGGCGAGTCCAATTTTTGTTGTTTTTTGTTCTGTTGGTGTTTCCTTGTGTCACGTCTTGGGCCTGAGTAGAGTCATGACTTCCCTAAAGGTGACTCTCACTCAGGTTCATTTTTCACAAGTCTTCATTTTTAACACAAGTCGAGTCATCAGTCATTTAAGGGCCGTGTGCTGCAAATCAGTCAACATATGACTTAAGTCTCCAGGTTGAGCACCCATTTCTGCCAGCACCCAAGTCCAGTTTGCTGTTTTGTAAATCACTCACATTTCCAACAAATAGTTTTCTATCAACACTACTGGAAAAAATCGGGAGTGTAAGTATGTGTTTTATGATTACTGTAAAAAAAGGTTTGACCCCTAGATGGAAACATGGCCACACACATTCACACACCACATGCTGCCCTCTAATCCCGCCCTGAACAAAATGCTCCTCTGGGTTTAGCTGTTTTAAATGTGTGTGTATTTGTACATATCGTCGCTGTCCAAAGAAAAATATGTATCTCCATTTTTGTTGATTTTTACTTTTATGCCTCATTGGTTCACGTGAGCTGCTGTTTACGCTGGGTGTGAATTTCATGAAGAATGGACTGATAGAAACAGCCCAGAACTGCTTGGAAAGACGTATGGTTCTATTGACTTACATTCAAATTAAATGAGGTTTTTGGCCTCTCCTGTAAAGTTGCATATTTTGGAGATACCTGTTTTTCTTTGGACAGCGACGATATGTTACATCAACAACGTTACTTTTATATGTACACCTCACACATTTTTGTAAAAATGTTATTTCTGTTCATGAGACACCACTAAAGATATACACACGGTGTATACCGGTGTATACACAATTTGGCCGTTTTCACTTAGGGGTGCGCTCAGTTTCGTTGCCAGCGGTTTAGACATTAATGGCTGTGTGTTGAGTTATTTTGAGGGCACACCAAATGTACACTGTTATACAAGCTGTACACTGACTACTTTACATTGTACCAAAGTGTCATATGATCTTATAAAATATCAACAAAAATGTGAGGGGTTTGTTCTCACTTTTGTGAGGTACTGTATGTGTATATCAGCTTTTGGTAATGAGCTGATTATCTAAATCAGGTGAGGAGCAGGGAAGACTAAAACGTGCCGAGCCTCTAGAACCAGGGCTGAGAAACACTGTTACATGTCATTATTGTGGAAATGATGTACATTTAAATACGATCATGTAGATCATGTGCAACCTTTCTGGCTCTGTTAGACCCCAGGCTGCAGGTGTGTGTGTTCAGTGGAGAGACTCTGGTCAGAGACGTGACTGTGTTCAGTGTGGAGGGCTGCAGACTGGCTCCCTATGATGAGAACCAGACCTACGTGGGCCCAGCTGAGCCAGAGCTAGTGCCTCTTCCATCTTGTGAGGGCAGTGAGCTGGATCGTGGCATTCTGATCTGGATGAGTCCAGAAGGACTGTGTGCCCGTCGTCTATGCAATGCCAGGGTCTACTGGGAGGGACCACATGCTCCCTACAACGACAAGCTCAACAAGCTGGAGAGAGACCACACCAGCAAGCTTCTGGACATTCAGCTGTTTATCTCAGGTTAGAAAATCATCTTTAAAGAGCGTAAATCACGGAAAACTTCACTTTCCTTGCTTTTGCAAAACAAGTTAAAAATGTACAGTTCATTTACCATATCATATAAATGCGCCGCTAATAGCTTCTCTGGGATTCATCCGGTCTGTGGCCATATTGATATACCGGTTCCCATTCTGCCTGCAGGAGAATAAAAGTGAAAACTTTTCATTCGGCCTCTTGTCCATGCAGTCCATATATATAGAAGCTCTGGATTAACTCTTTTTGTGATGTCACCCATTTACATTTCTACAGTCTACAGCAGTTTAGCTCCACCCATTAATCCTGGGGTCATAAGGAGTGTTTCAGCCTGGACTACTTTTAAGTCTAGTACATATATCAGCCATAGGCTGTTAAAAGCAGGTTGGAAATGGGCTTGAAAAAGGAATCCCTGTTTTCATGTGCTTTTATACACAGATGTTTTATGTGGAATTCAGGGGGAGGAGAAACAGGAAGAGCAGGGAAAATGTAGATTCTGTGGACATTTTAATCAGCACTTGTTAATTCACTCAATATCACAGCAATGGACGCAGGTTGCAAATGAGCCATGGCTAAATGGCCTGCATTACCAGTGTCAGGTTTTATGTGACAGTGTTTATCTGTTGGGAGATGCACTTCTCATTACTTCTTCTGTAGTTCAGTGGAAACGTACTCATGCACAAACTGACCCCCCCCCACATCCTCCTCCCTCCCATCCTCCAGATGGGTGGCGGACTAATGTAAGGGAGATATGCAAAAGCAGCTTGGACTTTCCAGAGCACATCTGCGTCCACCTGCTCTGATGTTCAGGTGGCAGCCCCCAGATTCCAGCAGTGTGCCGATAAGAGAGAAAAAGAGGAAGATCTGTGTCTCACGTTCATGTCCGTTCTTTTTCTGTCCGCCTTTCAGAGCTGCAGGCGTGTTATCTGCAGGCACGTCCTCTGCCTCGATTCCAAGTGCTGTTGTTTTTTGAGGAGTGCCAGAACACCCAGAGGAGGCCCATAACAGTGCAGGTATCACAGCTATTTAGTATATAACTCATCTGTATTTACTGTTTAACAAAGCAGGTGGAGAAAAATATATCTATCTTATATGTCTTAGAATATCAAGCTTTTTAAGCTATTCAGACTTTCACTCACAGTCCTATTACATGTATTAAAGGGATTCCACCCCAAACACGGTTGATTAGTTCATGTCTGCTTAAGTCTTGTACCAACCGCTTCACTATGTCTTCAGTTTGGGTGAATTGTGGGCAAATATTAACTGCCAGTTAATTAGCACCATTAATCTAGCAGCTCTAAAACTGTGTTGGCTGATTTATTTGGGAAATATAGCTTTTTTTTGCCAAACTATTCCAGTGTGATAACCAGTGATGCATCAGAACCTTGCATGTTTTTCAATGCCTGAATTAAAGAAACACTAAACTAGTGTGGTCATTACTAGTGTCTCTCTCTCCCTCTCTCTCTCTCAGGTGGAGCCATTATTTGCTCGCCAACTCCTCCTCCTCTGCCAGCAAAGCAACACAAATCACATGAGGGCTCATGATCTTACACCACTGCTCTGGGACCAGCTGCCTCCTCAACAGCAGGAATACCCAGTCAACAGCCCCCACCAGCCCCATGGTAGCACTGTTCAAGACTGGCCTCTCTCCGCTCAGCCTGTAGAGCAGGCGACGCTCAAGAGGGAGAGTGACCCAGCGGATTACAGGAGCAGGCTAGTTTCATAAAGACAGAGGAGAGTTTTCAGAAAAGCTTTATACTAAGGAATGATATTTTCTGTGTTACTTTCATCTGCAGATATTAAACATTTTTCAGGGTCATTATTACTCTGTCACTCAATCAGCTTTCTGGTTTCATTTCCTGAAGCTTTTCTAGGCGATGGCATGTTTTCATTTTCATTATAAACAACCTAAACAAGCCTTTTTGTCACTGCTGTATTTAGCTTCTTAAGTCTAATTAAATTAATCTAATAGTTGTAGTAAAGATCTGACAAGGCTTATAGTATCAGCTGATTGGGTGGATTCTGTGTTTAGCCTAGCATTAACAAAAGCCTACATATAGCAACTATGATTATCTATTTCTTTGCTGACATCTGGAGAATGTGTTTTTGTTCCCTTCTCTTAGCATTTTAAGCATTACCCTGGATTTATAGAATCAACCCAACACCAAAATAATCAATAAATAAATACATGCAATTCAAATAACAAATGAGTCAATCATGATGCATTATTTATCATTTTATTTAATTCACTTCAACATGGCAACAATAAATAGAACATTCAATGATGCTAACTACACAGAACCGGACAGTAATAAATTTGATTCAAAGAGGTGAACAGAAACACTCTTTGGAACGTTTATAGTGAAATATCTGTTTAGTAGATGATTTTCCCGATACATGGGGCCTTTAAACATACAAGGGGTGTTTAATATGAGCCAGTGGGAAATTAGTGCACACTCTACTGTCCTGTAGTGAAATGAACTGACCAGCCACAATGAGCAAACTGAAAGTTATTCAAAGATGAATGGAGAACTCGGCACAGCGATAGGCTAGCTAAACACGAAAAGACGCTTATGACTGTAGTGACGTGACCCAACCATGAACCACGTGACAAACACTTTCCCTTAACAAGCACATTTCTCTCCCCATTTACAACTTCACATTGGCCCTGTCCTCTACAAACTGACTAAACCAAATAAAAACTGGCTGCCAGAAGTAACGATACATCAGGTGAGTGGTGATGTGTGATGGTGCTTCCTACATTCATCCTCCATAATTTATAGGCAGAACTAAGCAAAACTATTGTTTGAGCCAGTTGCATATAATAAAATATCAATTATACTTACGAGTTCTTTACAATAATGGTAACAAAGCTAACTATTCAGGCTTCACAACGTATTGCTTGTCATTTGTTATCATAGGCATTCTAAACATGAAAATCTCATGAGCTAACCCAACAGTAAATTATTGTATAGTGTGGGGTATTTGGAAGAGTCAGAAACAGAGCAGGCCAATCCTTAACAATATGCAATGGAAACGGGTTGCAAATGGCATTTGGTCCATATTGTGCAGCCCTTCGGAGCACAGACGAAAATGAGCAGATATCAAGTTAGCAATATAGGATAGTGTTAGCTGGCCCCTGCTAGTGTAAATCATCATCTCTGTGTTAGAATATTTCCATTTAGATATTGAATACTTTCCCAGAAGTATTAGAAGCCTTCGTCTATAAAGAGACAAATGAGTTTGATATTTCTGCATGAAATCCATACATGAAAGATCTCTAGAACACCACCACAGTGAAACAGGGAGCAACGCTAAAGGTGGCACAACATAATACTGATATCACTTCCGCTAAGTGCTTTCACTCAATTCTGACCAAAATATGGCTCTTGAAATAAATCACAAAGACAAACAAAACCAAAAAGTGACAGTTCTCACATTCAGGGATCATTTTAACATTCTGTTAAAAAAAAAAGAAAGAAAAGATTCAAAACATCAAAACATAAAAAACTAGCAAACACTATAAAACAAACTTGTATGAAAACTGTGTAAATAAAACACTTTGGTCAAAAACAAATGGTTTTCTTGCTTCCCTTTTTCTTAAATGGAATGTGTTTCACATAGATGGCAATCATATAAGCCACCTTCACTCAAGCCACTCCGTCTTCAGAGCAGAACAGCAACATCTCCTGCTTCACTGGCCTCAAATCCCTTTTGTAAACAACAGCATCATCCCTGCTTGGCTAACCCACAAGGTTCTGCACCCATTCCTAAATGCTCAGCTTGTTCCTGAAGTTTTGCAGCATGATACACACAGCGTCTGCCATCACAGCCTTCGGAGTAGTGGTTATATATTTCTGCAGAGCATTCGTGTACACTATTGCATGCTGGGACAGGTGAGGGCGGTGTGCGACATTAAGGCAGTCTGAGTGAGGCACAGACAGAAGCCTGCTTCTCTCTAACCGTTTCGCCAAGTCTAAACAAGCTCAGACCAACACAAAACAGCAGCTTAGGCCAGGCTTAAACATATGAAGCTGTCAAATACAGCCTGGTTTAACCCACAGTAAAACACCTGGTCACCACCTGGTAAACGTTTACAATTAAAAGTTGTCTCACAAACTCGTGCCCACCTGGAACAGTGTAAATCCATACAGCCACCTATAGCCAGATAAAATCGTTACATAGAGCGAGAGTTCCGAACTCGTTATATTACATGCCGTGAGCTGAACGCAAGTGTTTATATATCTCTCACAGTATGTAGATGTAGGTGTATATCCATGTATGTGTTTGCATATGTGTGAGTGGATGGGCTCACTCAAAGGCCCAGACCTCCAGGTTCTGGACAGTAAAGTCCTGTAGTGATGACAGAGGTTGGTTGTTGAAGGTGGAGCACTTGGAGGTTGTTCCATGATACAGGTCAGCATCCAGCCACAGGCCGAGGTGACCCCTAACAAGATACAAAAGAACCTTAACTGGACTCAGAATCTACCAAATTACCATCTTGAATGACCTGATATGAAGTTACACTTACCCTCCACCTCCGATCTGCAGAGAGTCCAAATTCCCTTTCACAAAGTAGGAGTTCTCTCCAGACCAGCGAAACAGCTTTTAAAGGTAAACATTAAAAACTCAGTAAACAGGACAATGTTATACAGCTTTTACTTTTGATGGTCACTCATGAAGCCCCCCACCCCTCTCTACAAGACTGCTTTACAAAGAAATGGTAAAAACAGGTGCCACTTTGCAAGTGCAGTACATCCCACTGTACATGGTTTTATACTTAGCATACTGGGTTTAGCAAATGGAAGAAGGATGAACCTAGTTGATAAGGCAGTTTTTGAACTGAATGCTCATTAGGCATTACACTGTATAAACCTAAAATCCACAAAGCTAGCTCAGCTTAAAAAAAAAAATTAAAAAAAATACCTCAGATAAAACTAAAAACTGCCAACAGAGAAGAATACTTTTCATGAAATCAGTATATCCATTTTAAAGGCCAGTTAAGTCACTGTCCACACAATTGTCTACCCAATATTTAGCTTTAGCAAAAAACTCTGAAAACAGCCGGAATTCAATACTGTACGGGGAGAGACTTCTGTAACGCCCTATAACGACTTGCTGTATTTATGAGCGTCACTGCTCTGCGATACGTCATACTTTAATCTGCACAAGTAATTCAGACATTTTAACTAAGAAAGGCTGAGAAAAACTCCACAGTACATTCTAGATCTTGCCTTTCTGGTCAGTCTTACTGTCAAAAAAAAAAAAACCTTTTTCCCAACACAAACATGCAGTTTTGCATCCTGACCTTAATTTCAGGGCTGAAAGTGTAGAGAAAGGTCTCCCCTGTGCCGTAATAGTGCTCACTAACTCTGAATGGGTGAGTCGAAAAAGCTCCAAAAACCTGCCAGTAGGAGAACACAAGAGAGAACACGCAAGAAAAATGCCAACAGCATTAGATTTCACTGTACCACAAATTCAACTGCAGTAACTGTGCCTGTACAATAAAACACATCTTTGTTGCATATTTGGTCTTAAGATGCGATAGAAGTCGTGTCTCGTATACATATGTCTGTGTATACCTGGTTGTCCATGTCTTTGATCACCAGCAGCACAGGGCAGTCCACCTCTCCTAGATTTCTGTACAGAGTTTTCAGGCTGGTTCCATGTACCACTGTGCTGTAGGCCAATCGCCACGGATAACCCTGAACCCGAGCTGGAAGTCGCGCAGCCAGCTGTGAAGATCACAAAGGGATCTATAAGCAGGTGACTGTGTGACACTGGATTTACTATATGAAATCCTTTAAATAAAGTAAACTAGTAATTCATTATCACACATGCACTCCTGCATCTTCTTTGGGCTTGTAATTCAGATCGTAGTTTTCCTCCCATCTTCTCCTATGGTCAAGCAACTAAATAAATATTACATACTTGTTTGCCAAATCAGTTTTGTAACTAAACCAGCCCAACCAAAATCTCACAGGCTTTTTTTGTGATGTAGGCTAAAATGCATTTTTTTTTTTACAATGCCAAATTATTGCATTTTGTTTAAATCATCTCTGGTATCTTAATGCATATTTTTACATATTTTCTACTTGTCATCTACAGTAAAATTTTTATTCTCTGAATATACTCTTGCCTCATTAGATATTTGTCTATAGCTGGCAATTTTTTTATATTTAATCATTTTTACTGAGCCTTGCTTATGTTCTCACTGTACCACCCTTATTATTGTATTGTATTACAGTCCTGTACTATGTAACCACTACTGGCTGTTAAATTCCCTTCAGGATCAATAAAGCATCTTATCTACTTATCTAGTCTATCAATACACTCCCTTTTGCATTGAGGTTGGCAGGATCACAGTCCACAATAAAACTACAAAATCAATGTTAAACTACTGATAAACTCAGGGCAAACAAAGTCTATTTGAGAATATGAACCCAAATTTTAAAAACCATCTTGAAACTGTGACAGTACCCCTGTCTGATATTTAATCCAAATGTTATTTTATATTAATCCAAATATAAAAAAAAAAGACAAAAGTTTTCACACCTGTACTCTGAACAGCCACAGTGCCAATCTTTTCCTTCACATATACAGATTAAATGCTAGTTACAATACTATATTAGCTAGTAAAGTAGTTAATCTACAAATGCCTAAAATCAGTCGTTTACACTCATGCAGTACCGCTAGAATAAGTTCAGCTAAAATACACAGAACGCAAGAGATGGAAAACTTTCCAGAGCACTCAACACAAATGTTCTAAGCTACAGCTCCCCCTACAGTACAGCACAATTCTTGAGTCTACTTTCACACTCAATATAAAGTATGTCGATATGAAATTCTATAATTTTAAGAGATGACTGAAGTCTATGCTATAAAACCTTTTCGATATGCGTGTCTTCAAGCAGCTTGCTGGGGTCCAGTAAGATAGGCAGCAGGTCCAGGGCCTCCTCTTCTTCAAAGCTGCCAAAGCTCTGCCTCCTCTTTGCTTCATTGATGGTGATGATCTGAGGAAATATTTAACTGCCATTTAATACTGAACCCAAAATCTTATAAAAACAGAGGAAACCAGTAACACCCATATGATGCAAAGATCACAATAGCATCCATTCACCTCCCAGCTGCGTGGTACTGGGTCACTGAAGAAGTTATCAATCATGTTAAGCTCATCCTTCTCTACAACCACAAAGCCTTGCTCCTGTGCATCTTTCCCGTACACATCAGGAGACCATTGGATGAAGAAGGAATAAAGGTGTTCCACTCTATAATAAATGTAAAAATGAAACAAATTAATAAAAAAAAAAATAAAAAAAAATTCAGACAACAAATCAGTAAAAAACAAAAAAGACAAACAACTTCAATATCACAGTAACACAAACACAAAACACTTACCTTTCTTGTGGTACTGCAAACCAGTACTCTGGTTGCTTTCCCCGGCCCCCAAATGAGTGGGCAGGGCTAGAGGTCCGACCAATAGCAAAGGACTTTCTCATGGGCTTCCCCACTCTGAAGCAGAGAAACATGGGTGGATTCTTGCTCTTCTCCTCTGTGGAGAGCAGCATATCTGCCAGGAGGACATATAGTTAATCAAGTTTAGTGTTCAGGAAAAGGAATTCAGTAGACACACACACACACACACACACTTATGTATGTATGACAGACAAAAGAATCACATTACAATAATGCTATCAAAACCTATGAGCATTCCACACAGGGCATTGCATCAAGTATCCCACTTAGGTTTCTATGGAATTAAGTAAATATGGGCAAATATTTTCTACTCACAGAAGATGAATAGGTCTCTAAAACAAAGCTAACCCCCAAAATGTTCCCCGTAGTGTGTGTGTGTGTGTGTAATATTATATATATATATAAGTTAATATATATATATATATATATATATATATATATATAATCTGGGTATATAATATATATATATATATAGTATACGTATATATATATATATATATATATACACACACACACACACACACACACACACACACACACACACACACATACATACTAGGGTAAGTATACACGTGTTTTACTGCATGGATGTGTTAAATCCGGAAAATGTGCCTCACACAAAAATTTTAATGTTAGAGGCACAAATGGCCCACACCACACCCCACACCAAAAGTATGGGAACATATCACACCTATAAGAGCATATGACATTCATGGCATATGGGAATATGCATATGCAAACTTTCCAGAACATCATAAGAAAAAACCCTTTAAACTAAAGAGCACATGATTTTGATGTTTTATTTTTTTATTTTGTAGATTGTGTTTAACACGTTTGGACTGCTGATTTAAATTTACTTATAAAAAGACTTTGACCATATTTGCTTGAGAAAGACCTGATTAACATTAATTAAACATCCCCGTATTAACCTGCGACTAGCCGGTCATGTCCTCAGCAGCATGCAAGTGTGTGACAGTCTCTTAGGCTGTGCAGAGCGAATAAAGTGCTGGCTGTTTTATATATCTCCCATCTTGGTTATGACTTGTTCATGGCAGTAAAACACATCATTTGCATTTTATCAAATTTAGCTTATGTAACATAACGTTTAGTGACCTGTTCATAACCTGCTTACCTTCAATTGGTCCCTGCATCCGTTTCAGCAACCATGACTTCATCTCTGCTTCACTGGTTTGTTGTTCTTTCTCCCTCTCAGAGAGTTCTGGCTCCGAATTTGGTCCCTTGATTGTCTCCTTGTACTCTTCATGGCTTGGTCCAGAAGAACAAAAATTTGCCTCAGTGAAAGTACAAGGGCTTATCACCCTTACATGGTCCTCTGTCGTTGCTTCTGCTTGAGAAGTTTCTTGTGTAGGAATCTGGGCCCCAACCATTTTCAACTTATCTGATGCAACAACCTTGTTTCCAAACTCGATTCCAGCATGCAGTGAGCTTGCTTTTTTTCCATCTGTCTCCACGTTTTCATCTGTGGAACGATTATGAAGTCCTTCGTCCTCCTCCTCCTCTTCCTCCCCTGCCTCCTCTTGGTCCCCGTCACATGGTCTCACAGCCTCCACGGTTTGGACTGTGGGGGGCAGTATAATCACCTTTGCCTCCCCAGAGTCAGTCAAATCCTGTAAGGATGGCTGCTCCATGTCAAGGCAGGAAGTTGTGGCAGTGTCTGGCCCATTGCTTGACATCTCTGCATTTCCGTTCTCCGTTCCAGAGTCATTCTGCAGGAGCTCCAGTTCAGTAAACCCTTCGTCCGATGGTGACTTATCAGCAGGGTGGCACTCTGCTGTCTCCGAAATCGTTGTCTCAATATCGTCTAGAATGATCGGGTGGTTAGGCTGCCCAAGGGCCTCATACCGACTGAAGGGGTTCAGGTCATGTTCGGATGGAAGCTCCACCCACTCACCTGGCCTGTATAATGGACACATTTCCTGAGGCATGTCGCTACCATG
Source organism: Prochilodus magdalenae (assembly GCA_024036415.1). NCBI lineage: Eukaryota > Metazoa > Chordata > Actinopteri > Characiformes > Prochilodontidae > Prochilodus > Prochilodus magdalenae. The sequence continues at coordinate 340,993 of JAMWET010003914.1, read as the reverse complement.
GAAACAGGTGCCAGCGTGTGAGGGTGATGGGGGTGGGGATTTGTGGTGTTGGAATAAAGGAGGGAAACAAACCAAAACAAAAACAAAAAAAAGAGAACTTAAAAATGACAAACTCAGGTAAACCAAAACTAGAGCAAAACTTAAGTTTAAGTAAATCAAAGCAAAAAGTGATGACAACAAATTCCAAATAAGAAATCATAAAAGAACTACAACATGCAGTGGGAATTTTCTAAAAAGGTCATAACATGAAGTGGCAAAATTAAAATCAGTGAAATGACAGAGCTCGACATAGTAATGTGCATGGTACAGTGATGAAAGGCTTCTGCTAAACATTGCATGATGTTACATAGACTGTGGTACATGTCATAAAGCAGAATGGAAGGAGAAGGTTAGAAAAGTCAGAGAAGAAGTCGCTGCTTACGATGGCAGTGCGTCTTTGAGCTTCATGCGGGACACATCGTCATACAGAGCCACAGAGAGCACCTCCTCCATGGGGCAGATGAGTCCATACTCCTCACAGCCATTCTCAATTACCAAAGGATCCGACTTGTGTGGGTCAAACATGATGTTGTTTGGCGTCACAATCATCACACCACCCACTACCCCCTGTAAGAGCATTGTAGTGCAAGTGAGTGTAGTGTAGTTACTTGAGTTTTCCACATTTATTATTAAAATAAAGAGGGTCAGACTCACAGAACAGGAGAAGCTTCACGTCATCCATACCAATCACCGCACCTCTACATTTGACATTTAGTCTATTCTAGTTATGACTGCAAACCCTCTTATGTTGCCTGGATTAAGAATAGCTAACTGTAAAAACCTTGACTCTTCTCACCATGCCATCAGTGAAGTACTTGCAGCTCATCTTGAGAAACTTGACGGTAACAGGACCTTCATCCTCTGAGGGTGGAGAAAGTCCCCTATGCCGGTGTGTCCTGGATCTGGAGCTCGATTTGCCATCCTACAACACATACAGCAGGGAAGCTAATTACTACCAACGACGAAAAGAAGAATCTTATGAAAATGAGAAAACTGAGAGAACTTCCAAAGTATTCAACAGCCAACTAAGTAAATCAAGATGTAAAGGACTATGCCCTTATACCTGTAACTCCTTCTGTGATGCTGCGTTGCTGACTGATTCAGAGGGAACTTGGTTTGAGGAGTCGTTTTCTGACTGGCCTAGATCAGGAACAAAAAGTTTCTGGATAAAAGGAAGAGAAAGACCACCACATTAGATACATCACCATACGAAGAAACTGTGATAAGTCAGTATCAGAACAAGATGTTTAGTACTTCAAATCTGAACCAGTGAATGACTGTGTGCCAGCATCCGTAGGTGTTTTAGTATGGTATAACGCTTATGCTAGAACCTTCTAACACTGGGAATTTCATAGAACAACTCACCTGACCAGGAACCACGCTGTGGGAGAAGAGGCGGTTCAGCTGCACTAGTTTATTCGGAGTGATGTTGAACTTCAGTGCAATACCATTCAAGGTGTCAGTAGGGCCCACCTGTAGACACACATTTTTACAGAACATATTTACTGATAATTCAGTTTAATTATGAAAGGGAGAGGAACGGGCTGGACTTTCGTTTTTACTCATTTTAATTTTTACTTACTTTAGGTAAAAATACAGCCCCCCCCCACACACTGCTCTGAATCTAGTTTATAATGACTGAAAATGGGATGAGGACTAATGTTAAATACAAAGATTTCTGTGGTTCTAGATAAATAAGAGCAGGGTGGATTGTAATGTGCATTGAAGTGATCAGCTGTTCGTGACATGAGTGTGATGAGATGTGGGTAGAAGGTTCTCTGTAGCTGTTTGAGTAAAGGCGCTGGAACAGGCGATGTCCAGAGTATGATGGATCAGTAATCTAGGGTTGCCCTCTAGAAGTCGACGAGTCGAATAGTCAGTCGGAGACCCTTTAAGTCGACAGAGAACCTTCAAGTCGACTGACAACAGTGACCTTTTTTTCTCTCAGAAAACAGACTAAAGCTTACAAAAATGCACAAGAACTTCACGAATTTAAAAAAGACATTTTAATAATTATTAAAAGGGGAATAATAAATATATATATTATATATATATATATAATAATATAAATATTCTATATAGTTCTAGCTGGGCTGTGACGCATGCTTGCTAAAAAATTAAATCCATGTGACGACATGCGCTGGCGGTTCACAGTTAAAGGATGCTAAAGCTGTTAAGCTGAGAAACACGGGGGGGAACGATGTCTCAGAGAAAGTCTGGAGGAGCTTTCGAAGAAGACAACCCGAACAAATGAAACCTAACTCTGCTCTTCATTTAGTCAGACATCCAACACTGCTTCAAACAAGTGAGCTGACTTTCGTTTCAGACATAATGGCTATTTGTGGTGAAGGAAAAATGGTGCGGAGACGTTAGTTTTACGATAACGCCTTTATTTTAGAACCTGAATTACAGATATTTATATTTATTCGTCTACAGCTAAGATTATTTTTATTTAAAGATAAGTACAGTCACTTAATACGCCTGCTGATAAACGAGAGATAATTATTCCAGCGCGGGGAATATAATAAACGGTTTCAGGTCTACCATTCTTCTTTTCATTTAAGAAAAATCATTTAAATATGGACTAATCTGGTTTTATTTAGCAGTTCATTATTAATAAGAGATGAAAGACGAAGGGTCATCCTAATGAAGAAGCTGTTAAAAGTGAAATTAGACTATAAGCGCTAATGTTCAGCGTAACTACGCGCTGCTGCCCGGCGCTGTGTTCTGTAACTAAAGGCTACTATTCAGATCGATCATCATACGCCATGTCTCTTTTAGTTCGGAAATATGTTCCTATGACTCGGATGACTTTCTAAATCCAAAGTGATTTACTGATTACTAGATCATGTACACTGAAAAAACATGAACGAATCGTCAGCCAGGACGGGCGAATCTGATTCGACTGACAAAATTCTGAGTCGGGTACAGCCCTACAGTAATCACTACGCATATAGCAAGGGATCCTCAAAGACTGTATATTCTGTCTGATGCTGACGCTTGAGTATCTGTTAATGAAGAGATATTTTCTCAACACAAAGACACAAAGGTGAGTTTCTGAAACTAACATTTAACTGTACAGCTTACATGTTTGGTGATATCACTGGTGTTTACAGACTACAAATCAGGATCCCAAACATTTAGCAGCACACACATGAAGACATTTAAGAGCATGTTTTGCTGAGCTGTGCAAAAATACTGAGCTGAACTAGCTGACAAGCTCACATGTGGACATCTCTTTGACAGTCTAACACATTGCATCTCTTGACTGCATTAACTTGTGTGGAGAACATTGTGGCCACAAGATGGTACTGTGTCTTTCCAACAACACGTCCCGTGTTCCTCAGACCTTTAACCTCTTCTGAATGAGAAAGCGGTGGCCTTCAGATCAGGAAATAGGGAGGAAATAAGGAGGATACAGAAGGAAGAACCACAGCAAGAAGCATTACATGAGGAAAATGGAAGGCTGCAGCAGAACAATGTTAGTGGAGTTTGGAGGGGCTTAAAACCTATCTGAGAATCCAACAGGAAGCCTGAAGGAGACCCACAATGGGCAAAGGACCCAAATGCCTTCTTCAAAAGTCTTTCATCTCTCATAAATAATGAGCTGCTATATAAAACAAAATTAGTCAATAATTAAATTATTTTTAGATGAAAAGAAAAATGGTAGACCTGAAACCATTTAATTATTATATTACTCACGCTAAAACAATTATTTAATTTGCATATATATCGGCATATTAAGTGACTGTACTTATCACGAATAAATAAAAATATCCGTAATTTAGGTTCTCTAAAATAATGAAATTATAATAAAAAGTCTTCAGCCCATTTTTCCTTCACCGCAAACAGCCGTTATGTCTAAAACGAAAGTCTTACTCGTTTGAAGCAGTGTTCGATATCTGACTAAATGAAGAGCAGAATTGGGTTTAATTAGTTCGGATTCTTATCTTCAGAAGCTCCTCCAGACTTCTTCTGAGACATCTTTCCACCAGTCTTTCTCAGCTTCACAGCTTTAGCTTCCTTCAACGGCAAACCGCCAGCGCACGTTGTCACATGGATTTAATTTTTTTAGCAAGCATGCGTCATAGCCCAGCTAAAACTTACATATATATTCATTATTCCCCTTTTAATAATTATTACAATGTTTTTTTTAATTCTTAAAGTTCTTGTGCATTTTTGTAAGCCTTAGTCTGTTTTACCAAAAAATAAAATAAAATAAAAAACCACACAAGGTCACTTGTTCGTCGACTTCTAGAGGGCAGCCCTACAATGGATATTATCCCTATTGTCTAGGTACACCAGTCATTTCATGTAATTCATTTCTTTGTGGCATTTACAGGAAATAAACTCTTTAGACATCTGGTTCCCATTACTTGTTTAGTTTCTCAAGTGGTGCAGTCCACATCACTCTAAATGACTGAGGTTGAAATACAATAATAAAATCAGTGTTTAGCCGTTTTAAATAATTTTCTTTGTTTTCCCATGATGCAACATAAATATCTGAACAGTTATGCAATAACAGTGGTTTCAGTGTTGGCATACTGGTACTTTGTGTACCCATGAATTTGTGCATATCTATAATACTTAGAATACATAGAAAGACTTATTAACCGTCTCTGCTTTCTTTGCCCCACCTGTACAATATGATTCTGGAATTTTCCCAACGCAGCCTTAACACAATTCCTACTAGCACTCTCTCTTATCTTCCCTGATTCTCTCTTCATCCCTTTAAACATGCTTTTCTGAAATATATTACTTGGAATGGAAGAAGACACAGCTCCATAAACAAATGACTACAATGATTACAAATGCTTTTTTCAGTCTTAGTAGGGATTACAAATTAAAGTGCAAAGAATAAGAAAGGCATATTTCACTCACTGTGTACTCCACAGTGCCTGGAGGCTTTCTCCTTTCTTTCTTGGTCTGGCCATTGGATTTGGATTCGCTTTCTGAAAGAGAAGGGGGTTACCAGCATTAGCAGACAGGCCCTGCAAATATACACACACACACACATGTGCTCGACAACGAACAGAGCCATGCATACAAATAATCATACTACCACAACGCAATAGCTCTCACAATCACTGGCTTTTCATAGCAATTTCCTGTTTTGTGCAGGACAAAAGCAGTATTTTCCAGTTAACGATAGTCATTGAGGCGGCAGGTGCGCACGGACAGCACAGTTTTCCATGTAGAACACTTTAACATCATTCGCATGCATTATTTCCTACAACTCATTGTACTACTAACTAGAACATACAATATGCTAAGCTAATCTGTCTATTCTGCTTTTTGAACATTTGTTTTCCCAATAATGGTGCTAGACAAAACTTTTACAGTAATAATACATAACTAATTTACACAGGAAGGGAAAAGAAGCCAAAACAAGAACAAGAGCCATTAACTTGGTTAAAGCACTGTAACTGAACTACCATTTCCCACCCTTCCAGGTTTTTAAGTTTGGCCAAATGGCAAACACATTAATAAAGTTAGGTTCCCAACAGTGAGCTTTCATGGCAGTCATGCAGTAACATTAGTGCAAGTTCTAGCTCAGCTACAGATATATCTGTGTACAGAGGCCTGCTGTGGTGCAGTTCAATAACACGCTGTTTGACAGACTTCTGCAGCTGTGTGCAAACACAAACACTGAAAGACGCACAGACTGAACAGCCATCAAACTACTCAGCACTTATGACAAAGGAGAAATCAACAAATATTGTAAAACTAATATTGTTCTAAACCTTCACTACTAGAACAAAGGGGAAGCTGATGCTTTCTGACACAGAAGAACAGGCAGAAATTATCTAATGGCTAAAGATTTAATGCTACATGATAAACGGGACACCAAAAATGTAGGTTTGGATACAAAGAATTTTGAATTTTATTTAAAAATCACTAATAACATTTAAATATGTCAACACAAATCAAAGGACTGATTTAAAATAAATAAATAAATAAATAAAGTAATTTATCATTCAACAATAAAATGCATTATTTGTGTACATGAATGTCAGCCATGCACATTACAGTATGCTGACAGTCTGTCCTCAGACCCAGCCCCTTTGAGACATCCACAAACTGCTGTGTACAGACGATTTGGATTAAGTAGTAAAAGCTTACAGGCCAATAAATGCTGACAGGATTTTCATACGCAAACAGCTCCTAGACTCTAATCGACTCCCAGTGCAGCCCAGCATCCAGGATGATTTCTGTTAAAGCCTGTTACTAAAACAAGATGTGCTGTGAATCTACCATTAACTCTCTGAAGCCCAGCTTTAACAGGTTTCTCTGGGCTTCCAGTGACTCTGAAGAACACACAAACACTCTGTTGTCTATTAAACACCTTAACCGAGTTACAGAGAGGCAAACATTTCACTGCAAGTTTTAAGGAAATTTAATTGGTACTATAGGATGTGATGTCAAGGCGCCAGACAGATCACTAGCAAGATTCTACTACTCCTACACCTTGGTAACATCAGGTTAATATTAACTAGCTTTAAGTGTTAAAAGCTTTAAGTTTACACAAGATAATTATCAAACGGTATGAGCTCATATGTTGATGAATGTATAGATATCAATGATCAGGTAAACTCTGGGAAGTTGCATTCTTTCCCATGCTCTTTCGTGTAACCCTGATAATGGTATGCTCCAAAAGTGGTAGGGGCTTACATGGTATTAAGGACGGCAATAGATAAGATGGAGGACAGTGGGGCACGACTGCAGCTAGGTGCACAGACAGTAGCAATGGTGGACTCCATATTGTGTGTCTGGAACCCAGAAATGTACCAACCCCAATGGGAAGTAATTTCACAGGATGAAGGGAGCCTGATAACTGTTATGTCCTTTTCCTTTTTAAATTTGTTACATTTTATTGAAGCATGCTTGGAATGCTAAATAAATTCTTGAGTTCGGTTGGACCCAACTGGATTGCCTCTCTGAACTTCTTGTGGCAGTCTCACTACATCCATCACTCACGACCTCATTATCACATATAGTGCAGGTATAAGGAGGTGCACCAAATAACGTGATCATTAAGTATTCTGCCTAATAAATAAAATAAAAGTGGCCTGTCTCTTACATGTCTAAAAACATCAGCTAACCAACTGAAACTGACGTCCTGCCACCTCTGTCCACACGGCTCCGGTTATCAAACAGTTATACAAATGAAGCTGCCAGCATGCCACTGCAGTTATGCTTCATATCACCTCTGCAATTTCCATGAGAAGCTCACTCGCTGTTATCTGCAGGATACTTCTCACCTGAACCTTCACTCAGAGTTCTCGCAGTTTTGCTGCACTTCTCCTGAAGCTGTTCGGTGGAGGAAGGTAAGCAGATGACTGGTCCCTTTGATTCCGCATCCGAGTGGTTCTCTCCAGCCGCTGCTTTCTCAGACTGGCTCTGTTTCAGCTGTCGCCTCCTCTTCAGCCTGAGAGTTGAAGGATGCCATAAGAGAATCTGCATCAGTTTAAGCCTCAACTTTAAAAGTTAAAAGTGAACTGAAGAACTGAAGTGAAGATGACATGCGTTCTGCTGCAACCAAAACAGTGTACAGTGACCACAGCAACACAGTTCCTCTTTCCACACAACATCTAATATCATCCCAATTTATGCTTGTTACTGCAAAACATAACGTTCCCCTTCATTTTGTTGCCAGAGCTCAGAGGGAAGCAAAGCACAGGCAGCCAATATGGCTGAGCCTGGCTCTAACAGCACTGCAGTCCAGCTCACGGATGGGTTTAGGTGCCAAAGAAGAAATCAGCTGAAATAAGAGGAGTCAAAAAACTGGATTAAAAAATAAAGGACACTGCGTACAGCATGTATGAGAATGTAAACAGTAATGAGATAGAGAAGGAAGAAGGAAGAGGCAGAAGGAAGGGGGTGCAATAAGCTCTAATGGAGTGAGAGGGATGTCAATCGATAAAGCTGGAGACAGCAACAGCCCCTGCACCTACTGCTCTCAAATAACATACACACCAAAGGACATCTGCTAAAGACCTCAGCACTGTTAGTGGCAAAACATTCCACAGCTGAGATAGTCTGGCAGGGGAATTCCAGAACCTGCTGGGTCTGAAGACAACAAGCAGGAACCAGTAAAATACATATTTCAAATCACTTATCATAATACTAAAACTGCTAGCCTAGCCAAGATTACTGGCTGATCTCAAATCAACCCTGTCAAAAGCAGTCGGATTAGTTTGGGGACAGTGCATCATATCATGTGCTAATCATTGTCTGAACAACATTGATATTGCCCAACTACACAAAGAGCATATACACCTCTAAATAATTACTCAGTGTTTTATTGTGCAGCACGGAGAGTAATTCACTAATATGATGAAATATACAGTGCAATTGTAAATATGTAGAGGTTAATTGAAAGATCACAACCTTTATCTCTCCGCTAAATGCTTTTTTGTTTCTAGAGTGATACTGACCTTCACCTAGGAACTGTTTATTTGAATGAATATCTGAACTTCCAATTACAGAAATCTGTAAAGATGCAAGTTATTGAAAGCATATCAGTATGGTAGACATTTGCTTAAAAATTACATCGGCATTGGACAGATGTTTCAACCGATGATCTAAAGTTGTATTTACTGTACAGAATGTACACTATGTTGCCACAAGTATTTGCTCGTCTGGCTTCACACACATATAAACTTGAGTGACATTCCATTCTTAATCCTTGACCATTCTTCCAGACGCACATTTGTGAGGTCAGACACTGATGTTGGACGAGAGGGCCTGGCTCACAGTCTCCACTCTAATTCATCACAAAGGTGTTCTATTGGGTTGAGGTTAAGACTCTCTTGGTCTGGAACCAAGGGGCCAAGCCCACCTTCTGAACAACAGCAGCCCCACACCACTGCATTCAACGGTCTGCATCACGCTTGGTGATGTAAGGCTTGGATACAGCTGCTCAGTCAACATCTGAACTCAAGTAACTGGATGTGGGAGTGAATACTTTTGGCAATAAATATGTATAAGAAGCAAAAGTATATGTATATACAACTCTGGGCTGCTATACAAATGTCATTCCTCTGTAAAGCTATTCCAGGCGCATCCCCAAAATCTAGATGACTATGTATTGGCATCATCAGATAACTACAAAGGATGTGTCCCACAAGTCTCTTATGGGAGAATCCCTAAGGACATAAATCATAGACATCATTGGGTAGCTTCAATTCACTACTTATTCTGATGTCACCATCCTTAAGAAACTGTAGGACAATTTATCACTTTTAAACTGATAATTTACCAGAAACTACTCACTTTCCACCTAAAGCCCTGAATAAAGCCACAAAAATTGGACGAAATGTTCCAAAAAACCCAAACCAAGACCACTTCCACCAGGACTCGACAGGAATCGACAGCACTTAATCATTTTATTTGGCACTGACAACAAGCACAAAGCAAAGGAAGATTTGAGAGAAGCTACAGACCAAGATTCCTAGAATCAGCGAAAGAAAGTGCTTTCTTAACATTACACACAAGCTTCCACTCTAGAACCCACACATGCATGGTTCCTGCAAGACTTCTAGAATGCCCACAATGTCATCTGCATAGACATCCACATGCCAAAAACGTTAATCTCAAAAATGTTCATGACAACAAGCAAGCAACGTCTCACCAGTCAAGTGTGCTCTGCTCAGTAAAGCTTTTAAACCTCAGAAACCTGACAGGCGAATTTGGCAACTCACACTGCAGAACTCTCAACACTGCTTTGGCCAGCCCTGCTGCAGGAACTGGTGATGAGATCTTTGCCTGGGGTCCCTGTGCTCCTGTTGTTGTTGTCACAGCTGCCGCTGCCCTCCAAGCTGGGGTTGAACATGACTCTGCTCGCACTTTACTGCACTTCAGTTTGCTGCATGTGGATGAACTACATCCGGTTTGCACAAGACAGTGAGGAAAAAGAAAGGGGGTGAGAGTGAGAGAGTGTGAGAGATTGAGAGAGGGAGAGAGAGGGAGAGCGAGAGAGATGGGAAAGCGAGCTAGCACATAATGCTGAGAGAGCAAGCTACAGGAAACATCAAAAACAAAGACTTGGCAACCCATTTTGATAACACTTTCAGTGATTTTTTTTTATAAGCAACTACAAGTACTTCTGTATATATAAGCCAATCAGATTTGCTTGAGATAAAGCTGTGAGACCAGCCAGTAAAATACTACTGCTTAGAGGATATGACCAAGTGTGTCCGTTTTACATTTACCTGACCAACTTTCAGTTTCTCCCAGTCTCCTAATACAGCATCCACATAACAGCTCATTATATCTCTTATGCTTTCCATACAATGCAGCACATCAAAAAAAGGTTACTCTAAAGAACAGCTCAAATGACAGGACTCTGCATCTAGTTTGCTTAAAGAACTGTCAAACACCCTTAAAGTGCACAATGTAATTCCCAAATCCTTGTTCTGCATGACAAGAGTAACATGAAGAGAGTAACGCCATTACTCTCCCATCACTCAGTGACAACATTCATCCAGAGTCCTCTTTACTGTGAAGAGATAGATACTGATAGGTTGACGAGTGTACAACTCTGTGTTACAGCAGCTTTCTCCTGATCCTCCTACAGCTTTTCATTAACCAAGTTCACAATTACCTAGCAAAATAGCCAGGCCTCTTCTCCTTCTTCTCCATTGTGGTGGGCAAAACGTATCAAGACACTCCCAGACACCTTTGATTTCCTACAAAAAGAAAAACATGTAAGATAAACGTCATCTCCAGGCTGCAGTTAGACCAATGGATTATACAACGGTTACTGAAACTAGCCGGACAGGGGGAAAATATTCTTAGACATCATTACACCAAAGAGCCCTTAAAACAGAAGCACGTTTCATACCAGATAAAGAATAATATTGTTATTGTTTATTTTAACAAACATTTCTGCAGTATCAATTTCCCAATCATGACAATATACTAACAAGCTGCGGAAAATGCCTGATTGGCCGAGCATAAACACAAAGCTTCAGTTAGCGTGTTTGTCCAACTCCTGCTATGTTAGCTGTCCAGCTGGGTGTTAGCTGATGCTCGTAATACGCTAACTAGCTACACATCGTGGGTTTCATTGTACTCACGCTAACGTTAGCTTAACAGACAATAGTTATTAGCTAGCAAGCTAACTAGCTAGCAAGACAGGAAATAAAAAATAAATAAACAAACCCGTACTCAAATAAAAAATGAATGCAAAGAGAAACGTAACAAGTGCGGGGAGCTGTTTGCTACCTGGCTAAGCTAGCCGACTTATCATCAACATCAACAATAACACACTCACCTACATAAAGCTACATCTTGTAATGTCCAACCACCATCTTCATCATTAGCCACAACAACACTCGTCCCTGAATCTGGTGAGACGTATGCTGCTCGGTTTCCGTTGGCTTAGCACCACCGGACGAAGCTGTTCGCGGTATCAATCGTCCTAACTAAAACAGCAACCTGGAATAAAGTCCACACAATTCCTAACCAGCTGCTACAACGCCAGACCGCCGTCAGGAGCTGGTTTATGTAATAGCTAACCCATAGCCAGGTGTAGCGCAGTCAGACGTCGCAGCGGGCAGGGTAGGTTTGTTCCCAGCGTTTATTTATACGTGGATTCGCTGATAGGCCCGACTATCCGTGCTCCACCTCTCACGGTGACGTTCGGTTCAAACCCGGAGTTATACACACCAGCTCGGCTCGTTACCTAATGACAAAGCAAAACGGAGTCCGTTCATCCGTCTCGAAGAGCGTGTCTGGGAGTTTTAACAGTTTTCTGACTTACAGCAGAAAGAACCTTCCCTATTTACAATGATACATAATTAGGGAACAATTTGGGCCGTGTCTCCATGGCTCCCTGGTGGTCTAGTGGTTAGGATTCGGCGCTCTCACCGCCGCGGCCCGGGTTCGATTCCCGGTCAGGGAACATAGTTTTTAACATCAGTAGATTTTTATCAGCCCTGTAGTTACTGCATATGATGTACACTATATTGTCAAACGTATTCACTCCCCCATCCAAATAATTGAATTTAGTCTAGTCACTTCCATGACCACAGGTGTAAAAAAACCAAGCACCTAGCCATGCAGACTGCTTCCACAGACATTAGTGAAAGAATGGGTCACTCTCAGAAGCTCAGTGAATTCCAGCGTGGTGCTGTGATGGGATGCCACCTGTGCAACTTTTTGCCATTTGCCAGCTTACCAAGTCCAGTTGGCAAATTTCCTCCCTTCTAAATATTCCACAGTCCACTGTGGGATTATAACAAAGCGGAAGTGATTTGGAATTACAGCAACTCATGACAGCCACGAAATGGTAGGCCACAAACAATGACAGAGTTGGGTCAGCAGATGCTGTCACTACAGACCTCCAAACTTAATATGGCCTTCAGATCAGCTCAAGAACAGTGCATACAGTGCTTCATACAATGGCTTTACAAGCTTTACATCACCAAGTGCAATGCAAAGCAATGTAAAGCACCACCACTGGACTCTGTTCTCTGGAGTGACCAATCACTTTTCTCCATCTGGCAAGCCAATGGAGGAGTCTGGGTTTGGCAGTTGCCATGAACAAGAATGGTAGTTGTCTGACTGCATTGTTTCAAGTGTAAAGTTTTGTGGAAGGGGCATTATGGTGTGGGGTTGTTTTTCAGAAGTTGGGCTTGGCCCCTTATTTCCAGTGAAAGGAACTCTCAGACCAAGAGATTCTGGACAATTTCGTGCACAATTTCGTGCTCCCAACTTTGTGGGAACAGTTTGGGGACGGCCCCTTTCTGATCCAATATGACTGTGCACCAATGCACAAAGCATTAAAGACATATAAAGACATGGATGAGCAAATCTGGTGTGCGAGAACTTGACTGGCCTTCAAAGAGTCAATATAATAGGACACCTTTGGGATGAATTAGAGAGGAGACTGCAAGCCAGGCCTTCTCATCCAACATCAGTGTCTGACCTCACAAATGTACTTCTGGGAAAATAGTCAAAGATTCCCATAAACACATTCCTAAACCTTGTGGAAAGCCTTCCCAGAAGAGTTGAAGCTGTTATACTCTGATATCATATTAAATCATATGGATTCAAATGTTACTCAAGTTCATATGTGTGTGAAGGCAGACGAGCAAGTACTTTTGGAAATATAGTTTATGTTTGTGTTTCTGAAGACAATAGAGTGATTGCACAGTTTAACATGTTAAGATGATGTTAGGCAGTGACTTAGTATCCCAGGTGGATGCAATGGCAATGCTAGGTTGTTGTGGTAACCCATATTGTTGCTAGGCGGTTGCTATGGTATCCCATGTGGGCTAATAACTTTTGAAGTCTGGATAAGAGTGTCAGCTAAATGCCTAAATGTAAATGATTGTGCTGGGGGTTGACACTACTATGTCAGTGTCACTGCAGTTCAGAATGATCCACCACCCACATAATACCTGCTCTGTGGTGGTCCTGGCCATTGAAGAACAGGGTAATAAAGTACACAGAGAAACAGATGGAACAAACTGCAGTTGGGGACTGTAGAAGTACAGAGTGATACTACATAAACAGTGGAGCTGATACAGTGAACAACAAGTGTAGATACAAGGAGGTGGTGTTAATATTCTGATATGACCGTGTACATCAGTTTATTTATCACTAAAATCCTAAATAGTAATAAGCCTCGGTGTTTATACACTGCATTTGTAACTGAAGGAGCAGGTTTGAACTTACTGTATATCTGTTATTATTTACATTTATGAACATTTCAATATGATCACTGTTACACATGAGGGAAAGAGAGGAGTAATCTGATGATGTTTTATTATACCTGTTGGTAAAATACACATAGAACTGATTTTTTAAAAGCCAAAAAGCACGTTTATGACTTATCTGTGATGTACAATTACAACAGTGAAATAGCTTCCACTGCTGTTTATCTAGGACACACATTTATGGCACTTCATGGTTTGGATCAGCTGAGAAAGCAGATGTACGCTTATAGCTTGGGAATTCCAGCGACTATTTCACTCTCGATACCACAGTGATCCTTTCCTCTCAAGATCTTGAAGTATCCTGTGTAAGAGACAAAAAGTATTAGTATTATTAAAGTTAGAAATTAGATTTATTACAAAGCAACAGTTTGAAGCTTACAATTTCTTTTATGATGGATGATTGATGAACAAGCCTTTTACTGTCATATGGTGGGAACCATAATTATATTCAGTCATTGAAAAGTTAGCATAGACATTCCGACTGTTTTAACGAGAAACAGCCCACTCTAGAGAATACTTATAGTCAGTATGGCATGTAAGGGATTCCACAACCCAAAGTGATTAAAACCTTTTAAAGCTAAAAGCATTTTAGGAATATTGTATGACTATTTGTGTTATTTCTACCCAGGTAAAAATTAATATCAGTGTACTTTTTTTCCCCTCCTGGGTACACATTATGTACTGGCGTGTAGCATTGGTAGAAGACAGTATAGATGGGCGATACCACTGATTACCTAGGAATACTGAGGCTGATATTTTGATATTAATACCGATATCTTTAAAGCTTTATGATTGTCTACAATCATATAATGACATATACAATTTTAATAACAAAATTGTAGCAAAAAAGTCTGACAGTTATTATTAATTACTGTGGCTATTAAATAACCTTTCAGAAATCAGAATTTTCTCTTTGCTTCTTTTTTAATAACGTCACTTAACAAAATTTAATTTAGTGTTCAAGAATGTTCAAATAATTTATGTAATGTAAAATGTAGTAACTAAATATCTTTTAATGTGTATGCAAATGTAAAGGTGTATCTTTTGCATATTTACATTTTGAATAGTTACAGAGGAAGCAGGTGGGAGGAAAAGTACATATTTCTACACAGTTACTGATGTTTGTTTGTTTGAGAGGTAGAATACACATCAGTCCTACAAAATAAATAAACAAATCATACCAGTATTTTTGCACCGGAACGATTCTCTAAACTAAACACCAGTACCGGAAGTGTTGATATTTAGGTAAGGATCCGGCCATCGCTAGAAGACAGTCTTTATACACCTGACTTTCCTTCAGTCTGTAAATTCTTACCATTGTTTCCCCAGTCAGTGTTCCAGGAGTTAGCAGCCAGCCAGTAGGGGGTGCCATTCTCCTCTCCCCAGCCAAGGATCTTGATGGAATGTCCACCTAGGACGTCTCCTGTGACGTGCTGGTACACTCCTTAAGAAGGAAGGTTTTAAACATGAGACTTTGAGAGACAGACTTGTCGGCAGTTTGGCTGCTACATTATAGGTGGGCTAATTTCCAACAGAGCGATGTTATAAAAAGCTTAGAGCTGGATTTAAGGAGGTTAAATAAAGCAATACAGAAATAAAGTAGAAGTTGCAGCCTTTCGAAAAAGTGCTTAAACTATCCATCATTATCTGTTAACAAACAACGTCTATGTGCCTACAGCCCATTGAACTGCACGCTTCAAAGCTTCACCAGCCTCTTAGGTTTAGTAATGGGCTGTTCATGAGTCAAGTTGGATCAGGTGTGCTAAAAGCAGGGAAAGTATCAATGAACCCCAGGCCAATAGGGATTCAGAATGAGGGCTGTGGAATACCATTTTCTGAAAACCTATCCATGTCAGTGACAAGGCTGCTGATGAAAATGACCTGTCTTGTAAAGCAGGAAGTCCTCATAAACAGTGAAGCTTGCTTCCACCGGGCCATTTTTGTAGATCTCTGCCATGATTTGGTTGGGGTCAGAGGGAACATTATATGAGCGCTGACCTGCAGGGGAAACACACAACAATACAGACTATGGTCACTTAATATAACAATAGAATTATGATGTTGGCATCTCTAAAGGATGAGCAATCACTTCTTCAGCCATCCTACTTCCACTCATAGGTTATAAATGATCTCTTATAAACCACATGTAACATGAAATATGTTCCTCTTATTGTGAATTTTCCAGCTGGAAAGACTTACCAAAATGCAGGTCTTTAGAGTAGGAGGGAGCGTATCCATCAATGCACTGATTCACACAGTCAGGGGTGTTCTCCTCACCTGAGCACGGCGGCCGTGTACCATTAACATGGTGCTCACAGGGGCGTATTGTGTAGGGCCTACAGCCTGCAGCATATAGACAAGCGGTTATTTGTGCAGGACCTACTTTAAACTGAATCATGTTTCTTCCATCAAACTTATGTCCACAAATGGTGACTAGAAAATCCAGTGTACTATAAGGCTGATCATCAAAAAAGTGGCTTCAACAGTTCTAATAAAATTATATGGAATCTATAAAGAACATGAAGCACTGAACACCACCCTGCCACCAACATATATGTATTGTATTAGCATTTTGCTGCTGTCTACTTTTATGGATAAACTGAACAAAATGCCCTTTACACTGTGGGACAAATTCATGATGAATGGAGCAGCAGAAATGGTGCAAACTGCTTGGAAAAAGGAGTGTCACCCGGTTCCATTGACTTACATTAAATTTTAAATAGTCTTTGACTTCATCTATGAAGTTGGCGTTTTGGAGATACTTGTATTGTTTTGGAAAATGACGATATGTAGGAGCCAGAGCCTGTAAACAATGGTCGTCCATGGATGTTTAAAATGTGTTTAAATGTAGTCAGTTATGTGATTTCAAGATTGTTTCAATGGTTCAAACAGTTCAAATGTTTGCTGGGCTGCCTCACACACAGATATTACTAAATCCTTCATTAACTCCATTAACAGCTGTGTGTGGGTTCCTGCTGGTTTCGTTTTATTCAGTGACGCACACAACATGATCATGAGTACTAAAAATGAAATCAAGTACTGATCTGAACGAGCTTTCCGTTCACACCTCTATACTTGAGGGAGTTTGTCAGTGAGGTACAAACCAGGTTATGAGCTGCTTCACATGTAAATTACAAATTGAAATTGTTAAACCTGCTTGTTTTGAGTGATGCATTATAAATACCAGGATGTGATTGTGTTGCAGGCATATATATTGTATTTATAATTTAAATGTGAAAGAAGATCAAGAGAAATCTTTGTATCAAGAGTTTAAATTTATATAACTGGAGTTTCTTTAATTTGTGAGGACCTGGCATTCTGGGATTGTGACCCCAGGACAAATCAGAACAGTGTGAGATTACATTGCCAACACGCCTCTACAGTTGCCTAATAAACACTTTTCTGGCAAAATAAATAAATTAACCAAAATATGTATTTGTTCTTGTGGGCCTACACAAGTAATATAGTGTTGCTATTTTTCATCTCTTTACATTTTGACACACCAGCTGCAATTTACATTGTGTGACGTTAATTATTAGTGGAGCAACAGAAGTGCTTTAGACCTGCCTGGAATTAAATCTCTTTACATGAACATACATGGAAAGTAAATAATGTGTTTTGCATTCTCCTGTAAAGTTACCATTTTAGAGATTGTTGTTTTCTTTGGACAGTAGCAATATGTGCAATTGTTTTTGGAGTCTATGTAGGTAAACCTGTTAAGGTAATCTTTGCAGTATTTTATTTCTTTTGATTTTTGACATTAGAGGATGGTGCAATAAAGCAGAGGTTAGGGGAATTTCAGTTTACACATTAAAAACAGGTATGTATTAGCGTCACATCTAGTCCGAGGTATAATTCCTGGGACTTCTCATGCTGGGATATCTAACAGCTTTGTCAAGCATTGCATTTTGTTTCAGTATCGTACAGTCCTAGTTGATACATATGATACATGTCTGGTTACACATCCCAGGGTCATCACAAAGCTGAACTCCAGATTTGGTGGATGCCTTCCCTGGCACAATTCCGAGGAGAATTCCCTATAGACTGGGATTTTAGCCACTGCTGGTAGACTTGTATAATCGTACATTTCAACACACCTGCAGATTCAGCTACTTAATTCACACTATGGCCAGTATGCCAAAATACAGTTACTGCTTTTACCCAATCATTAACATCTGCTTTGGAGTCGTTTTCCACACATGGAACAAAGAACAAGACATGCACAGCACGGCACCACCTATTCCCAATCTATGGATCCCTTTACTCACACCCCGCTGGTAATTATAGCCCCATCATCCTCGTGCAGGAGCCTGAAGTTATTACCACCTTGAACATGTAAAGAGACTCGTTCTTTGTCTGGTGGGCTTATGTTACATTTTGCATTTTGTTAAATTCAGCATGTAAACAGTAATTATGCATTAAATGTGCAGCTGTGTGCTCTCTGTAAAGGACCTGTACTCATTATAATTAGACCATTTCAAAAGTTAAAACTCACCAACATTGGAGCCGTACAGTCCTCCAGTCACAAGGCCAGTTTTGGTCCAGTAATCCCAAGCTGCGTCTGAGTAGCCTCCAAAACAACTGGTCCACAAAAAGCAGGTATAATATGAAACTGAACATCCTGAAGAATTCACTAGACACCAGAGTATGATTCAGGAAGTGGACTACGCACCCCATCCCACAATCATCACAGCATGAAAGCAGGTCCTCTGCGGAAATCTCCACGGAGATTTTCCCACCGCTGACGATACAGATTCGGTCTGATATTGCCTCAACAGCACCGAAGGCCTAGAATCACAACAACACACAACAGCGATAAAATTACGAAGTAATGGCAAGGCCTGACAGGTACAGTAAGGATTAGGGTTGTGTAGATGGTTGTGTAGGGCTCACCCAGCATGATCCACATGAGCCCTGGTCTCGGATCTGGCTGATGGTGTGGCAGCTAGGCCACTGATCTCTGGAGTCAAAGCTATCTGGCAAATTAAGATTCTCCACAAATCTGTCCCTACAAATAACAGAGGAGTTAGGGAAAAACCCAAACCACGTATATACAGCTGAATGCAAAAACATTAACACCTCTAGCAAAATTAAAGTTCTACTGATTTTCAATGTGAAATTGGAAGAGAACTGCTCCATGTTCCATGTTTTACTTGAAGCTTGTGACAGAAATATCAGCATATAGTTTATCTTGTATCACTATGATACTTGGCCGCTGGTATAGAGCCCGAAGACACTAGATTCTATTTATAACAACCAAGTGACCAGACAATCGTCACATTCACAGTCAGTGATCTATTTAGGACCTTCAACAGTCCTAGAGTCATAATTATACTGATGGGTAATTTAACACAGGCCTTCTCTTCAGCTCCTGAGGTCCTAACCAATACTTATATCTACACAGATACCACAGAGAAAACTATTCCTGATATGTTTAATGCATGTTTCATGTTTAATTCTTAAAATATATTTTTTAGTCAAACACTTTCATATGACTGAACCAAAATAAATATATGTTCCACAGTTGGCTCAGTCAAAAGACAAATAGAGAAAGAAGAGTGAAATAAATGTGAAGTGAAATAAATTCTAAAAGACTATAAAATGTCACAAATTAATAAGATGAGAGAAAAAAATACTGCAAAATAGAACATTTATATATTCCTTATCCCTATCAGTGTTCCAGCCAACTGGCAGGAATACCTGCTACCCACATTTCAGAGAGCCTGGAGCGCTTCAGTATGGTTCCACAGAGTGACTTCAAATAACTGTCATCCACATTGTCAAAATTCAGTCTGGCCTTTAGTAGAAAAGAGGGGAATAAGAGAGAAAAGGATGAGAGAAATACAATCGAACTCACCAGGTGCATTTGTGGTGTACCACTGTAGTGGTAAGAGCTTTTCAGTTTCCAACCAAACTACAACTCTACTTCCAAAACAAGTAAGTAAACAAACGTTACCGTCCACGTCGTATTGGCCTTGTTGATGATGTTGACCATGTCCGGGGACCGCAGTGAAATTTTATTTTCAGCCCAGACAGACGTGAGCGACAGCAGGCACAGGAAGATAAGCCGAGACATCCTACAACGCCAAAAGAAAAGTAACATTTTTCTTTTTCAGTGGTGTAAAAACTGTAAGATATTTGTATAAATGAATGTTATACAAATATGGCTTTTTAAATTCTAAAATAATAAAGACTTTATTAGATTCCCCAGACTCCTCCACATGGCAGTCTGATGGACGAGTCTGGTTTTAGTTGAATGCCAGGACAGTGTTACCTGCCTGACTATATTGTGCAGACTGTAAAGTCTGGTGAAGGATAACCCATAGTATAATCCTATGCGGCTGTTTTCATACATTCTGGGCTCTTTCCTGTTCCAGCATGTCCCAGTGCACAAAGCAATGTTCATAAAGGCATGGTTACATGAGTTTGGTGTGAAACGGGGAAACCAACTCAAAATGAATGCATAATGCAATTTTGTCTCCAGCTGTTTTTCTATTAGCACCACTTATCTTTCCAGATTGTTGGTTCCCTGCCCCAAAGTGCATTTTTATGAAAAGGTATGTCTCACTTTCAACATCTGATATGTGTTCTCTGTTTTTATTTACATTTGACACAGCACCCCAACTGTTGTGGAATTGGAGTTCTAGAATGGCATATCATATAAGCTCCTGTAGGTGATCTTGTGTGTATATCTGAATTGGCACCTAGCAAAAGAAAAACTGCAGGTGCAAGTACCCACTGGTTCCTATAAAAAGTGAGCTATGAGTACAGAGCATATTAAAAAACATTAAAAGATACATGCATTAAGATTAAAGAGACTATGCTGAGAAAACCCTTGACTGTTACTTTAATGGCTGAACTAAAAAGGTACATAGATATACAGAGACAAATATACATAGAATAAATACATTTTTTACACCCAAATGTAGCCTTAGTAATAAATTCATTCCTTCGTGCTGTCTGTTGCTTGTCTGTTTTCTCTACATTGCATCTGTACTGAGCAAGAAAATTACGTACCTGAGTGTTTCCGTCTCTCCTCACAATGATGGCACTCCTCTAGGCTGCTGCAGTTAAAAACCCTTATGCCTTACCTAATGTCATGTGGCTGTCAGTCACTGTCAGGTGGTCTTATAAAAACATAATGATCACAAGACTAACATGAGATGCACTTCAAGTCCACTGATCAGAAATGTTCAGTTATGGCTGCTGGTCAGGAGAACAGTGAAATCAAAGAGCACAACAGGGAAGTAAAGTACAGTAAATGGTATTTCTGTTAATTACACAATTTAATATGATCATGAAACCAAACAGCAAACATTTAATAAGATCATAACAGCAGATTCACAGAGGTCAAGTCCCAGACCAAGACTTATTAATGTAGTCAAATCAACATCAAGCTAAAATCTGTGCTGACGGCTTACTACAAACTTTTGCGGTTTAGAGATAATCGAATGTTTGTATTCTGATCTTTGTCTGTCCCGTCTGTTTGGTCATTTAGACAAGACTTTATATACTATATGGACAAAAGTATTGGCACAGCTCCTAATAATTCAGGTGGTTCCTTCAGTCCAACTGCCACAGGTGTCAAAGCAAACAAGCACCTAGTCATGTGGCATGCAGTTTACCTTTACAGATATTAATAAAATAAAAAATGGGTTCTTCTATTAAAAAAGCGTTTTCTGAAACCGAGCAGGGTACTGTAACAGAAAGCCAATGTTGCAACAAGTCTATTGGTACAATTTTTCTGGATCAGCTGTATTACATCGGTCTCAGCTCATATTGTGAACCATGCAGATTTCTTCTCTACTACAAAGCACCTGATTCTTCCTCTCTCAGGAGGCCAACCAGCTGCTTGTCCAGTCTCTGGTCATTTAAAGGCTTGAGTACTGCAACTCGCTTTTTTCATTAATGTGTGTAGTTTTCAGCCTTAAATTTCCCCATTTAACTCAGAAGGGATGTTTGTCAGTGTAGAATGTAATTTACAAAGGCAGCTCTTATAAACTGCGATTTTCAGATATAAGGCGATTGATCATTCAGAGTTTCCATGGTCAAACAGCAGCTGCATGCAGGCTTTAAATCACCAAGCACAACA
The DNA here is from genome assembly GCA_024036415.1 of Prochilodus magdalenae. Taxonomy (NCBI): domain Eukaryota; kingdom Metazoa; phylum Chordata; class Actinopteri; order Characiformes; family Prochilodontidae; genus Prochilodus; species Prochilodus magdalenae. The sequence continues at coordinate 319,135 of JAMWET010003914.1, read as the reverse complement.
CCAAGCATCAAACGGAGCGGTGTCTGCTGCCAGTGAGTTCTGGAGCAGCGGAAACATGTTCTGTGGGGTGACGAATCAGACTTCTCTACGTGACAGTCTGATTACCGAGTCTGGCTTTGGTTGAATTCCAGGACAATGCCTGACTGTATTTGGTGTGGAATGAGGGGACCAACCCAAAACGAATGCGTATTAAAATGTCTCCTCCAGGTGTTTAGTACCACTTATTTTTCCAGGATTTTTTTTAGATGCGTTGCTCTCATCAAGTTCTAACGGGGTTAATAATGTTCATGAAATGGTAAAATGTCTCATTTTCAACATCTGGTATGTTGTATTGTGTATGACATACGGGTCTATGGGATTTGTAAATCATCACATTCTGTTTTTATTTACATTCATTTACATTTTACACAGTGGCCCAACTGTTTTGGAATTGGAGTTGTAGGATGGCGTATCATAAAAGCTCCTGTAGGTGGTATAGTGTGTATATTAACACTTAATAAAAGTACCCACCGGTTCCTAGAAGAAGTGGGTTTTGAAAAAGTTGAAAAACACATTAAATTATTATTCCTAGTAATTAACCATATGGAACAGATGCATACTATATAGATTTTACATGCATTAAGAATATGTTATTAATGTATTAGGTTAAAAAAACACTTGAGTATTACTTTAATATGTGAACTGAAGGTCACCATCTCCTAAATCTCAGTAAAACAGTCCAATTCACATTCGCAAGGGTCTCAGGAGTGAAAATTTACAGATGAAGTAAAGGCGCCTTCTGATGATAAGTTTTTAATAATAATATATTGGAGCTTTTAAACTTAGTAAGAGAGCTACCTGGCTATTAGACACCACACCTCAGTCTGCCTCAGTCTGGCTAAAAGGGTATAAACTCTCTCGGGTCCATTTGTGCTGAATAAAGAAAGAACTGGTGTTTTCTTCACAAAAGTGTTCACACTGTTAGCTTCGCTGTATTTATTATTCTGTAGATCAGTGACTTGGCTAACATTCAGGACTGTAACGCAAGCTGGGTACTATAGAAGGCAAGTTTTATTGTTCATGAATATCATAGAATATTAAGGATCGTCTCCACAACTTTGAGTTAATGTTATTAAAGAAATAAAGGAATTTAAATGTTTACTTATTTACAGTGACAAAGCAAAATTCCGACATCAGCCTTCTGGACACTGAAGGCTACTTCATGGCCTTTGAACCTGCCTTAGATTTCGGTGCTATAAACTGTAGACTGTCATGTTTACACAGTAACTGAACAGTTATCTCGGCACTTCCCTTAATGCCGTCTACATATTAGACTACTGCATTAAATAAACCATCTTAGGATTCCTGTTACACTTTTATTTTCTGTTCAATTATGTACAGATCAAAGTCATTACACATTACATAGCAATGTTATTATCATTTTACCTTTGGTTATGTACAAACAAGCTTTCTACCCAGCTCTGCAGCGAGAACAATTTGCAGCAGATCGCTGCAATCCACCAGACATATAGTATCTAATATGGGTGGATGTGCTTTGTGTTTCTAGCGACTACATATTCACCTTGACCTACTGAAAACAGGCCAAACTGTGATCTGTAAAAAAAAAAGCACAACGTCCACTCTGAAGACTTACTGAGCCAAATGTATGAAACTGCCTCAAAAGAGGGTTCTGGGAATTAACACGCGACTGTGTTTACAATCAATCATATAATTCATTTTCAAAAACACACACCATTCTGCCTCTGCCGCCTCATAAAAGCGCCAGTCAGTCAAGTGCTTAAAGCAGCGGCTGCACAAGACTATCACGTGCATGCTGTCCCCAGCTTATATAACAGAACGTTTTGATGATGACAGCTGTTGTGCCTTGACACTTGGAATGGCATGATATGACTGTTCTTGAAAAAAAAATGAGTTGTGCTTCTAATGAGAATGTAAAAATGGTGAAGTCAATAGATAGAAACAGTCCAACAAACAAAACCCAAACAGAAAAAACCAAAGAGACAGTAACGACACGCAGAGATCAAATACAAACTACTGCAATTCTCCATTCAAACATTCCTAGCAGTCTTTGATGGCTGATAGAGGTGACAGGTCGTCCCACAGGAGCAGGTCAGGATGGTGATGGGGAGCTTATTATTAAGGACCTATATGACTACACACCCAGGCAGGGCTGAAGGTATTTTGGAGGAAGGGACAGAATCAGCTGCCCTGCATGTCGGTGCTGCCTGGAGACTGGATGGCATTGAGATACTGCCAGCTGAGAGCGGCGAGGAGCATGACAGCAGAAAGGTAGAAGGGGGAGAGGTGGTGGGCTCTGGAGGGTAGTGCTGTCTTAGAAAGCGTCTTTTCCTGGATTACACCCAGGATACCCAGCGTTTTGTCCCGTGACGGATCAGACAGTGAGACCTTCTGCAGAATCTGGAGAGCAAGAAAGTTTATAGTTTATTCCCTTAGGACATGAGACAAGGCCTAATTCTAGGAACTATAAAAACAAACCCATACAGGTCTCTAATTTCTATTTCTAATTTACTAGCATCATCATGTTTAATGTATTTAAACTCTCCACTTTGCAGCAATGCTTTTATTTCTTAAAAAAATGTTTTATTTACAATTATTTACATTTTATACAGCGTCCCAACATTTTCAGAATTTGGGGTTGTACAATAAGAATTAGTGGAGTGAACCGTGCATCACAGAGCCAGGCACTGCAGTTTCCCCTACTCATCTTAATGACAGCCGAGCCTAATCCTCACTGACCTGACACTCCACGTGCAACTATACTGAATCCATAATGTGGCCTGTTTAAAAGTTTAGTATTTTAATGGTTATTTTCACAAGACAAATCCAAATTAGTATTCTTCAAAGCAAAGTTAGACTTTAATGCTACAAAATCTGCCAGGTCATGTAGGGTGCTGCGGTTCTCTGATTCTCTTCTTAGTTCCCAACTTCAAAAGCACCATCAATGAAAACGTCACTGAATGTGTGTACACATTCAGCAGCACACTTGCAGCAACATCTTTACTAAGAGAATTACTGTCAGACTGCTACAAGGACAAATGTTAATATCATCCGAAATAATAGCTACATTTTTGACCAGTATTGTGTCGGTGATTTAAATGGCAACGATTTTCTGTATACAGAGGACTGTTATTTTTGGGTGTGGGTCTTGAACCCTAAAATTACAGACTGCCAGTGAGTCATGGATGCATTTTCATGTGTCCTAATTAAACACAGAACGCACAAAATATTCTGCAGAATCACTGTTAGCTTAATGCTAACATACTGCTAGAATCTAAAAGGGGCATTAGCAGAAATTAGCTTTACCAGGGAAATGTGTTCCTTGGCTTTGACATTTATAGCCCAAACTATAATGCTTAGTTATAACAGTTTTGGTTTACCACTGCCAACAGCCACTGCTATGCACTTCTTTGACTTAATGTTCTGTTCTTATGACCTGTTGTAGCTTATTGTAAAAAGTGCTAAATATGTGGGGTGGATAATATTTAATAAAAAGATATTTTCACAATATACATCATGTTATTTAACTTTTTTGAGATTTAATTAAGTTAAAGCAGACAAAACAGAGCCTTTACACATATATAAATACTATAATAATAATAATAATAATAATAATAATAACAACAACAACAACAATAACATCATGGTAATGATAAAATAAGTTCCTATTGCCATTTGTAAGACAATTCTTTATTCATTTACCCATAAAATATAGAAAAATTTATGTCGGCAATTGCTGCCTGCCAGATTTACTGAAGCAACAGGAATCAAAAGTGAGCAGAAAAGACCACCATGATATCTACTGAGTGGGAGGAGTGGAAGCTTAGCATGGTTCTTGACATGAGGTGATGTACATTTTTTAAACATGTCTTAGCTAACCTGCTTACCATCATGGAATTGGTCAAGAAGGAACCTGAATAATCAGATACAACTCTGACAACCAAATTTTAGTAAAGTTGCTAAGAGCAACTGAAAATGAACTGATTCAAAGATTTATTCAACTACAAAGTCTACAAAAACAATCCTCCAGAACTCTTCTGAGTTCTCCAGAACTCTCATGCGCCATGCATCCTCACCTGTATTCATCCCTTCCCTTCCCAAACCCTATAATCTATACTTAGCACTGTCACCTAATGGCTTTTATATCAGCTATGCAGTAATCTGGAATAAGACCCACCTCTTGAGTATACTGTGCAATGATGCTTTGCACAGCTTGCAGGTTGGTGGCGTCCATCATCAGAGTGACGGCCTGCCCCTTTCTGATTTTCACCACACCCTGGAACACCTGTGGGTTGTTGTAGCAGGCCGAGAGAGTTGCTATCGCCATCACCTGGTGAGCAAGACACACGGCATTCTTTATTAAAATGTTGGGGTTAATTTGTGATCTTGTTTCCTCATTTTGCTCTAATTTCACTTCCTCTGCTTCTGCATGAGTAACCATGTGGAGTGAATCTCTGTCCATCATGTATACTGCTGGTAAGGTGTGTAAACTTAACCTTGTGTGTCACTGGAAACACTGAACAATGACAACTGATTACTCATTTGAACTTTGATATACAGCATGCAAATTAATCACAGTTATTGCACCAGCTGAGGAGAATTATTAAGCCCTTTGTGAGTATGATGTCAGTTAAGGTTTAGAGAGCTGGTGTTTTGGTGGATTTAATATTCCTGATCATGCAGAACTTCTGTTTTCTAAATTGCTCTCTGATTCAGATGCTGACCTACTTATTTAAGGTCCAGCTCCCAATTAACTTGAATAATTCTGTTGTTATAGGAGACATGCTGACCATTATAATATCTTGTTGTTAAAGTTAATTTAACAGAACTTTGTTTTGTTTTGTACAAGTATTTAAAATGCTTCATAAATCGTTTGCGTAGATGCACTCAGGATGAAATATCATTATTTTTAGGAACTGAATAATTTCAAAGTTAAAGTAATCATTCAAAGAAATAACGTAAGAAATGTATAAAAGACCTTTACTGATTTTAAAGTAAGGGACCTTCATTGATTTGAAATTTAAGCACCATATTACATTCTGACCTGTGGGATTGCACAGAAGTTGAAGACGCTCTGGTTGCGGAGCCGGGAAAGGTAAGCGATCACATCGGGAACATGGCGGAGGGCATCGGTCACCAGCAGGTTAAGGCAGGCCAGGGCTGAGCTCAGGTTCTGTGGCTGAGCAAAGTCTTCTAAACGTGAGGCAAACTGACTCCATGCCTGTTGGAGAAATGTGCACTGCCATTATTAACAGAACCTTTCTGATAAATAACCCTGAGGTCATGTGTTGAGTCTGTAGTTGTTGTAATGCCCATATCAGGAACTGTAGGTCTAAGCAGATTTCCCTCTGGTAGAAATGAATGGTATTTATTACAACTGCAGACTCTGGTAAACAAGGCTTCAAGTCTGATGCATTGTGTCCTGCGTACATTTCTTAACCGAGCGCTGAGTTAGTTCAGCTGTCAAAAGATGAATAATACGGCATGAATATGAAAATAGTAAATTTCAACATGATTATAAAATATCACCAGCTACTCAGACTGTAACCTACTACAACAAAGGTCTTGCATGTACCACTATTAATTCCGAACCTGTAATTCAGAGGTTCCAGTGAAATTTGCAAGAATAATGAACGTTTTTGTCTACCACAGGGTTATTAACTATATAATTATATTATATTAACTATATATATATATATATATATATATATATATATATATATATATATATATATATATATATATATATATATAAATATATAAATAAAACACTAGCTTATACATCTTTGTTGGATATTAGCTTTTACACCACAGTGTCTTAGCTCTTAATGTATTAGTTCATGCCTGCCATTGCTGCTCTTCCACACATACATAACCCTGAGATACCATTTTCAGTTTCCTTTTTACTCTGATACCACATCTGATTCTGTTACACTACAAAACACAGATTTGTTTAGTGTTTACATGTACTGTTGAGAAACCGGTCTGAACCGGTCTCTCTTAAGTAACAGTCTCAGATACTCTACTTATAGTCAAATCTTTTGAATCAGAAAAATAGAAAAATGTACCAGACTGAGACACCACTACATTGCACTGAATTACCTAACCTGTGAATAGTTACACTCCCAGTGGTACTATTTCTGACCTCCTGTGGCCAGAAGGCCCTTCCGTCCTGCTGATCCTCTAGGTAGTCTCTGATAATGTTGGTCTTCTGTAAGAACAGGCCCATGGAGTTGGCCAGCTCAGTGTCTCGGCCCACTTCAGGGTCCTCCAGCTGGGATGCAGAGAAAAGCCGAGAGAGACCCACGCCAACCAGACCAGCTACGTAGTGACAGTACTGCAGAGGAGAAGCCATCACAGTCGGTAAAACATTACTGGAAGAGCAGCAACCTGGAACAAGGAATTTTGTCTATACTTACACCCCTTTTGTACAGATGACAGGATGTTATAAAATGTCAAAAACTACAAAACCAAGTCCATCTAAGGTTACTAAACAGCTTACTGATAGTTAAGGAAGTTGTGTCCCGATTTAGGTAGAAGCTTGCATATTAGACTGGTGGCTGTGACCTGCCATTACTTAGCTCTAATGCTTTAGTCTCAAATCACTCCAAACGATGACTTTAACCTACTTACAAAATCATAGACCGTGACCTGCAGGCGCTAACCTTCAGATGTTTTTAATTATTTCAGTGAAGGTCATTTTCATGTAAACATGCACTGTTAAATAAGCTTACCTTATCCCACTCCTGCATCGAACCAACTTTCTTCTCAAGGAATTCTGCCATCCCGACCCCCATTCTGTGGCAAATGTCTGAAATCACATCCTGATATTTCTGGCCGAGGTTACGAAATTCTACTGAAATCTAAACAGAGAAAATAAATCAACATCAATCAAAAAAAATAAACAATCATTCTAAACAGAATTAGAAATGTACAGTGTCTTGCGAAAGTATTCTGCTCCCTTGAACTTTTCAACCTTTTGCCACATTTCCGGCTTCAAACACAAAGATATGAAATTGTCATTTTTTTGTGAAGAGTCAACAACAAGTGGGACACAATCGTGAAGTGGAACGAAATTTATTGGATATTTTAAACTTTTTTTAGAAATAAAAACTGAAAAGTGGGGCATGCAATATTATTCAGCACCTTTACTTTCAGTGCAGCAAACTCACTCCAGAAGTTCAGTGAGGATCTCTGAATGATCCAATGTTGACCTAAATGACTGATGATGATATTTAGAATCCACCTGTGTGTAATCAAGTCTCCGTATGCACCTGCTCTGTGATAGTCTCAGAGTTCTAGTTTAACTCAGTTTAACTCTAATCTAACTCAGAGTTCAGAGTTTAAAGCGCAGAGAGCACCATGAAGACCAAGGAACACACCAGGCAGGGCCGAGATACTGTTGTGGAGAAGTTTAAAGCCGGATTTGGATACAAAAAGATTTCCCAAGCTTTAAACATCTCAAGAAGCACTGTGCAAACGATCATATTGAAATGGAAGGAGTATCAGACCACTGCAAATCTACCAAGACCCGGCCAAGAGGCCCATGATCACTCTGGATGAACTGCAGAGATCTACAGCTGAGGTAGAGACGCTGTCCATAGGACAACAATCAGTCGTACACTGCACAAATCTGGCCTTTATGGAAGAGTGGCAAAAAGAAAGCCATTTCTCAAATATATCCATAAAAAGTCTCGATTAAAGTTTTCCTCAAGCCACCTGGGAGAAGGTGTTCTGGTCAGATAAAACCAAAGTCAAACTTTTTGGCCACAATGCAAAACGTTATGTTTGGCGTAAAAGCAACACAGCTCATCACCCTGAACACACCATCCCCACTGTCAAACATGGTGGTGGCAGCATCATGGTTTGGGCCTGCTTTTCTTCAGCAGAGACAGGGAAGATGGTTAAAATTGATGGGAGGATAAATGGAGCCAAATACAGGACCATTCTGGAAGAAATCCTGTTGGAGTCTGCAGAAGACCTGAGACTGGGACAGAGATTTATCTTCCAACAAGACAACGATCCAAAACATAAAGCAAAATCTACAATGGAATGGTTCACAAATAAACGTATCCAGGTGTTAGAATGGCCAAGTCAAAGTCCAGACCTGAATCCAATCGAGAATCTGCGGAAAAAGCTTAAACCTGCTGAAACCTGAACATTCTACATCCAACCTCACTGAGCTCGAGCTGTTTTGCAAGGAAGAATGGGCAAAAATTTCAGTCTCTCGATGTGCAAAACTGATAGAGACATACCCCAAGCGACTTGCAGCTGTAATCGCAGCAAAAGGTGGCGCTACAAAGTATTAATGCAAGGGGGCCGAATAATATTGCAGTATAAAAATCAGTTTTTTTTTTCTAAAAAAAGTTTAAAATATGCAATAAATTATGTTCCACTTCACGATTATGTCCCACTTGTTGTTGATTCTTCACAAAAATGTGACAAAAGGTTGAAAAGTTCAAGGGGGCCGAATACTTTCGCAAGGTACTGTAGGTTTTTAAACACTTAAAGTCATAAGACATAAGATCATAAGCCTCCAGTACATGTTTGTTGGTGTTATAGCTCATGTGCAAACTTCAGACAGCAAACATGTGCTGCCTTGATATCTTGGGCCAGGGAAATATTGTATAAATGATTTAACCAAACATTACTGTAAACAGTGATCATCAACCCCACTTATGCAGATCTCCAATTCCAACACCTTATTCAGACTGATTGGGATTGATTAGGGTTGGAAGTACTGTTAGCTGAAAAGTAAATCTCCAGGCAAGGCATGCTGTTTAGGTTTACTGTGTGCAGGTTCAGGTATTACCGATGGAAAGTCCTCCAGGACTTGTCTGTCTTTCTCCTTGCTCTCTGTAAAGCACCAGTCTGGCTTGTAGAGAAAAGTGTGGAAGTCGTGCAGCAGTGGAACCTTCCTCTCCAAAGGAATTGTCATGTCATCTTCAACTGTGTCCAGGGCCCGAAGGACCAGGTAGAATATGCACACTGCATGACTAACAGATCAAAGTGGGAAAACAGACAAAGGGAAAAAGAGAGAGAGAGAGAGAGAGAGAGAGAGAGAGCGTGCGAGAGAGCGAGAGAGTGAGAGAGTGAGAGAGAGAGTGAGAGAGTGAGAGAGTGAGAGAGAGAGAGAGCAAGCAATTTGAAATCCAGAAGATGTAGAAAAGATCAGCACAGCACAGCATTGCCCTACAGCTACCTAAGATAATTCATGCCCTAAAGCCTTGCATTGACTTTGTCAATAAATCCTGATAATAAACATACAACATCTGAGTGTTTATAGCTTTCATACTGTTTTCCAAACCACATTTACCCACAAATCTCAATATATATATTTTATAGTTTGCAACTGAATTATATGTACTTTGTTATATGACAAGCCTTCACTCCTAAAAAAACATGCTTCTTGTGAGGATTTAGCAAGACAATGGGCCTCAAATTTCTTTCTGAACTTTTCACCAAAGTTCGGGCATTCACCAGAGTTTGAGAGTTGTCTTTAGTAAAAGCAGAATTTAGTCAAACAAGTCTGCAGTTTAATAAAAAAACATAAATCTGGTGGAGACTTATTAAAACCTGTTACAGGAACTAATTTAAGTAAAGCTTGTATTGGGGAAATAAGAGTCCAGTGGGTCTATATTAAACCATTAACTATTTGCATGCGTAGATTGTTCTTTGCATGGTGCAATGGCTCTTCAGATTGCTAGAGAACGTTTTTACAAGCAATACAAACTTTAACAATGGCATTGGTTTCCTCCACTCCAAATATATACACGGTGTTGTTGTCCAAAGGAATACATGTATCTCCATAATGGTAGCTTTACAGGACAGGGCAAAACCCTTATTTAGTTATAATATAAGTGAAAGGAACCAGACGTTTTTCCAAGCAGTTTTGGTCCATGTATCACAAGATTCTCACACAGTGTGAACAAGTGCTGTGTTCAAACGGTGCAAAAAAGTAAAAATCAACAAAAATGCAAATACATGTTTTTCACTGGACAGTGATGATTTTTTTATATTGTTCTATCTAGGTTTTAAAAGGGTTTTAAAAATTGTAAATTAAGTTACAATGTCACAACCCAAATGCTATTATAGAGCCCTTGAACTATGGGGTAAACAGAGGTTTATTAAAATAGTTACATTTCTGACCTGGTGCATATTAAACCTCTCCAGCTGAAGCCACACAAAAAGGTGAAAAGTATAGGCCACTGTTGAGCTGAGTGAAAAGAGGGAGGAGTATAACACGCACAGTGAACTCTTCACTCCAGGAGTGACAGGCTAAAGCTCCTATCACTAAAGACCAGTCAGCAGGGCGAACATGTGTTACAGGAACGACACACTGAACACTGTTTAACAATAAATCATTACTGGTGTTGGTTTCTCCACCTCTGCTCTTCGTTATTAGTCGAACATACTGATGCAAATCGTAGCCTTGGTCGTGTCTGTGTCGGTTTGTTTACAGCTACAGACCCGCCTCTCCTAAACCTAAAGCCCTGCCTGAACGGAAACAGCAGACGGGTTTTACAGTCTTACCGTAGCTCTCCGTCGAGGGCCTGGATCACAGCGGCGAAACTCCGGCTGGTCTGGTTCAGATACACGTAGCATGTCCGCAAAGTCTCGCTCATCGACTCCTGGCAATAAAACAACAGACAGGCAGCGTGTCGGTGAGGCCCGACCAGTCTGAGGTGCTGGGGTCGGGCGACCAAGCAGCCCTCCTGCACGCCCCTTCGTCCCCCGACGGCAAGGGTGGGTGGTCGTGGGGCCGAGGCCGAACCCCGCACCGAGAGAGTGCGCTTGAACACGGAGAAGGGCGCTGTGCTCTTGCAACAAACTCCTGCCATGTGCAAATCCTTCTCCTCCCCCCTCCAAATTCAGCTACGGAGTCATAGCAGAGTTTGGGGAAGTGGAAGTTCTGAAGCTGCGCGGAGATGAAGTCGAAGCTGGGAGGTCGGGTGAGAGGACCAGCCGCTGACATGTAAACAGCTGTAACTTGAGATTTAACCGCAGCAGCGCTCAGTTCGGTGCACCTCAGGCTTCTGCGCCACGCAGCGCTAGAAGATCGCCCCGCCCACTTTTATTAGAACCAAAACAAACACCGCCTGCACACTGTCTGCACACTCCCCACACTACAAGGTAGGTATACAGGACAGTCATAACGTACTTGTAGTTCCACTTATTTACCTCTCCTTTTATTAATAAACGTGTCACTGAGATCGGATTCAGATGCATCAACAGGAAAACAGCATTGTCTATTTACACTAAGCGGAAATAAAATATTTGCCTGTGGCTATAGTTCACCAAAAGCCTGTTTTAGCTGTAATTGTCATACTTTTAGTTTGTCAAGACCATGGGAACGTTGGGAGAAACTGTATTCAAAAACGAATTGGATTATTATTATTGGTTATATAATAATAATAATAATAATAATAATAATAATCCATGGTTATTATTATTAGCATTAGTGCAATTTTCCATTCACTCCATACGAGTGTTACATGAATACCTTAATAAAATATGAATATAACAGTAACCTTTGCTAAAGGTAAAACATTATCTAGCTAATAACTGAATGATGGTGGATGCAGTGTAGAGAATAATAACACTGCTCTTCATGCGGAGTGTGTCCCATCATGTGACAAAAGGGAAACTATTTTTAATAGTTATATTTTTCTTTATATTTTACGGATTATGTTATTTTACGTTTAAATATGACTAAATATGATAAAATTATCAACAAAATGTGAAGAAATAACGGTTTTGAGAGTATGTAAAAGACTGTCTGTATTCTAAATTACATGTGACTTAGTAGTAGTTTGTAGTATGTAGTATGCAACCAAACTAAAGATCTGTAATGCAATGAAGATACCTGGGTGTTCTACCCAAGTTAGATGTTCTAGTGTATAGGGGGAGCTATCTTTATAGTGTACTACAGATACCCAGATGGTGTTCTACTCCAGTCAAATGTTTTAGTGTATAGGGGGAGTTATCTTCATGGTGTACTGGAGATACCTGAATGGTTGAATCAGCCTCTCATAAGATGATGAAGCTGCAATACTGCCTTAACAGCTTGGTCGAATCACTTTGTTAACATGTTGTTGCTTCCAGAACACGCAGCCAATGTAAGGAAAAGCAAGCACAGCGATGTTTGAACCTAACCAATTATGACCGCCACTGCCCGTTTGCATAAATAACCCACATTCAGCAGCAAACAACAGAACTGATAGTATTAGAACTAATAAACGCATTAGCACTGGTGTTGTTTTCCTCCGCTTTTGGTAAGTAACAGGATGAAATCTGATGAAGAGCTCACAATGTTACTTCTAGACTGGTAAGAACAGAAGAGATGGTATGTTGCCCCCTATTGCTTAAAGTATGCAGCTCCTTTAAAGAGGGTTTTAGGTCTGTTTGTGCTTTTCTCGTGTTTCTTAATGATTATGTGCTGTCCATTATTATTGTCATGAATAAAAACAAACAATGAGTCTGAATTTTAATTATTCTTGCAGATCAACAGCTCAAAAAAAGACGCATATAACTGACATGAGCACAATTATACAGAATTGATTGTTATATCTCAGTAGCAGCCCCTACTGCTGTGGCTGCTGTCAGCTCTCTAGGTGGGTATATTGGGCTCGTCATCAGTGTCGTGGGCGTAGTTTGTTAAGCGGGTGGGCGTGTCTTATCTTACAGGAAGCAGCCCTCTCTTACATGCAAGGCTTTGGTAAGTTAGTCTAGTTGGGCAGCTCTTAGCATAAAAAGACATGGCTCTTTATGTACGTTAAATGATGCTAAAGCTAATCGCGGTGAAGGGCTCAGATTACGCCTCGTAGGCAAAGACGTGCATTTAACTTTAGGATCAGGGGATTATCTGTCAAACATGCGCCGAGGATCCCAACACCAGCACACGCAGAGAGCTAAGCCTGTTATATAATGACAGTACAGCCGGTTCAGTCACTGGTTCTGCTTCCTACTGTAATGTGTTGTCAGACACAAAGACATGCTATCTCTGGTGCTAATGGCGGATCGGTCCAAATGCACATTCCACACATCTATAACATCTATAACATAATACAATGGCAGATGAAGTACATGATGTCCATCAGATCCACAAATCCTTGGAAGATGCGCCGTTACCATTAATACAGGTCGCCTAAATGAGCCCAGATCTGCATTACCTCGAGCTTCTAAAGCCTTTATAGATTTAGTTAATGCTGCATGTTTAAAGGGAATATTTCTAAAAGTGATCAAAAAAGGCTTTACTCACATAATCCAGTTTGGGCATGACAGTGCGACAGCCTCCCATTTTGAATTTAAACAGGTTGTAAATTTCCTCCGGATGTCCTAAAGACTTAACAATATCCATTTTCTTGTGTTTACTTGTACATGCGGTGAAAGGGCTGAGCTTTGGTGCTAGTGTAGTCTGTGTTTAAGCCCTCTCGGTCTTTTTATCCATTCCAGTTCCATTCCGCCAGCGGTCAGAGCAGGACTCCCTCCCGTCTCCGTTGGCTAATACAATCCCCTCTAATCGTCAGATCGACCGAGCTTTATGATTGGCTGCGGCGTCATGGGCTCAGCGACCTCGAACCAATAAGCTTGGAGAGCGGCTGGTGTGATGCCCCGCCCCTCTGAGTGCGTGCTGGTCTTACTGTGTGTGAGGCCTCTGATTGGTCAGTTCACTGTAAGCACATTATAAACTGTTGCGTGGTGAGTCTGAGAACCGAGCAAGCAGAAGAACCCGACATTTAGATCTTTACATACGTCCCAAGGCAGCTATCTATCAATCGTTTGATCGATGTAAATCGATGTAAAATCTACTATTTTATACTAGAATTAAAGGGGAATTCCACTGTACATTTTAAAAATTTCTGTCTTAGTATAATATTTATTTATTATTTACAGTGGTGGAGATAGGAACCAGGAGTTTTAATGTCTCCAAAGTACCCACACAAATCTGCTGATTTGATATGGACAAAAGTATTGGACACACCTATGGGAGGTTTAATGACACCCCATTCTGTATCGACAGACATTAATATGGGGTTGGTCCCCACTTTGCTGCTATAGCAGCTTCCACTTATCTGGAAAAGCTTTCCACAAGATTTTAGAGTGTGTCTGTGGGAAACCTTCCCCATTCATTCCGAAGAGCATCTATGAGGTCAGACATTGACGTTGGACGAGAGGACGTGGCTTGCAATCTCCAGTCTAGTTTGGGGTCAGGGCCTGGGCTCTGTGTGGGCAGGTAAGTTCTTCCACACCGAACTCAAAGAAGCATGCCGTTATGGACTTTGCATGCTGCAATGGGGCACAGTCATTCTGGATCTGAAAAGATCCTTCCCCAAGCTGTCCAAAATGTTGTGGTCTGCTGAAGCCTTTACTGGAACTAAGGGGCTCAGGCCACTTCCAAAATCAAGAACCCCATAGTCTTCTCCACCAAACCTTACAATCAGCACAGTGCAGTTAGGTAGGTAATGTTCTTGCTCAGACTTGTCAATCAAACTTGACAGCACCCAGAGCACAGTTTTTGTGCCACTGTTAAAGTCAGAGGAGGTTTGGAACTCTGCATCACGAAATTAGCAGAGCGTTGTCAACTTCCATGCACTATGCAGCTTTCTGCAACCCTGCTCTGTAAATTTACATGGCCTGCCACTTTGTGACTGAGTTGCTGTGGTTCCTAATAACTTCCACTTTTCATTAGTACTACTCACAGCTGATTGTGCACTAACATCACAAACCTAATACACTTAACGCCAGTGAGCTCTTTAAAACAGCCCAGACAGCATGGCCAGGTGCTTGTTTGCATCTGTGGCAGTAAGACTAAATAAAACACCTGAATTAAATGATTAAGAGCTGTGTCTAAATAAGTTTGTCCATATGCTTCCCTTGCCCTGCATTATAGGTTCCAGCCTTTTGAAACAGGTTGCTGGCATCCAGATAAACAGCACAGTGCAGTTGCTTTACAGCAGGGGCCTGGACTCAGTTCCTGACAGGGAGGTCCGGGGTCCTTTCTGTGTGGAGTGTGCATGTTGTCCCTTGTATGTGTTGGTTTCCTCCGAGTGCTTCAGTTTCCCAATGAGCACTGGGGGAGAGCTTCCAGCGCCCCCTGCAGCTCAGAAGGATAAATGGTTTAGAAGATGACTGAAGGAATGAGCTTCAGCATGTTTTACTATTTTCAATCAAAAATACCTTATCGCAAAAATATCTGCTCACAGAAGGAGATGTAGGATTGCAGTAATATCCTCAATGGTGTACTATTTAAATTGTGTAGTATTTAAATTGCTAGCACTTCTTTGGATTCTTTTTTTATTTACAATTGTCACACCATCCCAGTTTTTTGGAAAAAAGGCTGGTTTATCATTTAATTATACAGATTATATATTTTAAAAACTGGAATTTCCTTTTAATTTATGCCCAAACTGAATGTGCCACCACAGACAGCTCTTAGGTAATGAAACTGTGAAATGAAGTCCATTTTGGTTTGAAGGTAGGGTTGTAGGGTTTTACAAATTTATTTGTTTTGTATTTCTCAAATCGTAAATTCTGTTATTCTGACAAAGGCAACGACAACAAGAAAAAATGGTTTGTTTTTTTGCACGATCAATTTACTGCACCGAAACGTTCAATGCTAGTGATCATCACTGTCACATCCCGTGATAGTCCTTTGCACTTGTTCACATGGTATCACACATTGAGGTTAGGCCCTATAATGGAGTTAGGTGTCTATACACAGTCTAGATAAATTTCATACACTTTCATATACTGTTGGAAAATTACACAAGCATAATGTTTTTCCTCAAACCAATGAGGAAAAAAAGCTAACACTGTTTAAAGTACAATGGGGATCCTCGTTACACTGATTTCACCTAGAGTTCGGACCCTGTGCCACAAGAATGTAAAGACTTGACCCTGTATTAACTCAATAAATATTAACAGCAAATGTTCTCCTCAAAATTAAGAGGAAAAGAAAGAAATCAATAGATCAATCAGTTGAAATGGATGAATTTCTGGTGCATTGTTTTAAAGATTGATTTAGAGATTAGTGTTACAGATCTTTGGCTTTTCATTAGTGAAGTGGCTTGACTGACATTATGCAAGTTCACCTGTAAGGGACACCTACGAAATTACTGATTCATGATTTTACATGAATGTTAAAAGGGCCACACAAATTACATTTTTTAGAAAAAAATTAGAGTTTGCTTACAGTGTTTTGTGGTCTAAGACACCCTCTTGGGTAATTCCTGAGTCCAATAATGGGAACAGGATGGGCTTCAAGCCTGGTTTTCTATATAAAGTACAATATATTATAAAGCTACAGTTCGTTTGCTGACTAATATAACACTTATAAAATGGGTATATTTGGGAAATACGTATCTGCATACAAGTATAACTTCATATGTAATTAGGCAGACTTTTAGGAGTAGGCTTCTTTAGTCCATGTTAGGAGTGCTTGGCCCGTGTTTCAGTGTCCTCTTTAAGAGGCATCACTCTTACTAGATGGACCAGATTACTCATCATGTGCAACATATTCCTGACTGAGCTTCTTGGACAGGGAGTGTGCGTTTGAGTGACGTAACCAAAGCTAGAAGTAAACCCAGAGTAGTTATCCATAGTAGAACATTGGGGGTATGGAAATCAGAAGCCATTTATGAAATTCATTACCAGCATACGAATTAGCACTTATTTACCTGTAGAGGTGAGAGCTTATTTAGCATGGTGGAAAATGCTAGAAAGCTAACAGAGTAAAAACTAACGATGCTTGTCTGTTTGTCACTTGATAAATATTTAAGGCACTTTACAGTGGGGTAAATCTGTCAGTCCGTCAGAGTTTGACAAGAGACTTTATGTTCCTGTCTTTGGTCTCCGGTATCAGATGTCTTCATTGTGGGGTCTTTGGCCTTAAAAGGTCATTTGGTATGTGTACATTCATCAGTCCTGCTGCTCGTTTGGTGATACTGATTTGGATCCTTGATAAATGTGTGGTCTTGCTGTTCTCCTGCTACGTAGGAAGTATTCAGAGAACCATTCTTTTTACAGTATCATCCATTGTCTCATGGTTGTGTTTGTTTGGTTTTAGCCTCTTGTTTTGAAGTTTGATATGCAGACAGTTCCCCTCTGCTCTCCTTGTCTGACATGTCTCAGACCCAGTGCTGGTCCTCACAGAAAGTGCAGCTTCTGAGCCCAAAGCGTTCAGTTGATGCCTATGCAAGAATCAGGCTGTTCCAGGGCTCACTCTTAGAGGTGGGTGTTCCAACATGGCCTTCTGGGGAGAGTTTCATGGACGAAGCCCCATGTTGACTTCCCATGTAGGGTGGAACAACAGAGACCTAATAAAAAGACATAGATAAGGTAATTCCTCAATATAACATATGGTAAATACAACGTACAATAAACTGGAACTAAACATTGTTCTTCAGTCTCTATGGTGCAACACACCACAGCGGCATGCTATACAGGTCTAAGTAGAGTGTCTATACATGACACTGTGAAACAAGTGCAGGATATAAATACACAGAACATGGAAAATATATATGAGACAGGACAACAGAACACTATATATGAATGGCCATTGTATATTAGTATATACACGTACATTTATATGCATGGACTGGCTTTTAGCAACTTTGTGCTTTTAAAAATCATGCAGAGTCTGCTTGATTTTCTGTTTTCTGATGCACAAATGGAAAAGTCACTGTATAAGAAATGTGACGACATGACGACACCATCACCACCATTTGACTCAACAGACAAAACCTCAAGATGCCTGACCTCTGTGTCAGCTGGTTTGGTAGTAAAGTAAAGTTCATTTAACAGTAGTGTTTTTTTATGTGTTTGTTTATTTATGTTCTGTTCAAAAGTCAGAGATCACCCTTTATTCATTAATTCTATTTCCAGTCAACATAGCCAATTAGTACTAGTACTAGTACTTTTGTTTTTTTACGTTCGTCCACTTTGTGTATTTCTTACAGCCTACATTCTTTATTTAGAAGACTTCCCCGAGAAAAAAATGGAGCATTAGGTTTTTCGTAGTTTGGTTTAGCTTAGTGTTAGAATTCAGTTGCATTTTCTGCTGCTCACAGTAAGACATCCCAATTACAAACTTGTCATCATTCTTGTTATGCCTGTCAAATGTCTGCTTTCAGCGTTTTAACTTGAATGCTGGAAATTAAATTAACAAAAGGGTGGTCTCTGACTTTTGCCTGACTTATTTCTGACTTGTTATTATTGACTTATTTATTGAAGTGAATTGTAGTATATTATAGTTAAATAAGGTGATATTTCTACAAATACACCAACAGGTAAAAAGAAATAAAGATATCAGGCCTATTGGTTGACTGTGTAGTGCATGTCAGTTTACCTGGGTATGTAAGTTATGAAGGGAATATAGAGTAGGCGTGTCTGGCTCAGTCTTTATGGGACGTGGCTCTGCTGTGCTGCCACTAGTGCTGGCTGCACTTGAAGTAGTGTGGCCTTCAGTCCCGGGGGTTCCTGTTAATCATGTGTCCAGTTAAAAATGTTTATTATTATTTGTCCATACATAAATTTGCATGTTTTTTATTATATTGTTTATGATTATATTAATCTCTTTTCCTCTTCAACACTGCACACACATATATTTAAGCCTGCTTGCCTTACCGGGTTTGGACTTGTTGAGGGTTTTGGGTTTGCGCTTGCGAGTCTGAATCCCTTCTTTTTTCATAGCAAGAGGGCGAGGAACCTGTGTGGAAGAAGAATTGTTCAAAAGCGGAATTAGCTGGTGATCAATCTCCTGAGTTCTAGACTTTCATGTGAACTATGAAGCTAATAAGTAAGTAATGTTGGTATAAGATTGTGGGGACTCACTGTCCTAGCTGTAATCAGTTCTAGTCATGGAGCCCAGCACAGCTGGATGATGACACAACTCTAACACAGATATGAAATCTACAAATCCTTTTACCGCAAACAAAGTTGTCCAACCTAGATCAAATTTTGGTCTCCATATTTTGCTTCTATAGTCTCATTATAGCTACAAGACTCATTCTAAATAAAGCCTATATGTGAAATTCATAAAACGGCCCATCAAAAGTAAAACTGTTATGAGCATGTCATGAGAGATCATACGTTACAGATGTTTCTCAGACGCCGGGACTCCCAGTAATATGGGTGCTTTTTGTCCTACCAGGACTTTAAACAGTGGATAATATTTTCTGTTGCAGTTAATAAAACATTAATTAAGTTGACTTACACCACCAAAACTTTGTAAAAGTGAGCCTGTCCCTGATGGCAACCTGGGACACCATAGCAATGGGCTAACCACACCTAAGCAACCACCTAGGATACCATAGCAATGGCATAGCAACAGCTTATCAACCACCTGGGTTAACATAGTAATGGCTTTGCAACCATCCATCCATCATCTAACTGTCCATCTTCTAAGATCTTGAGTGCAGCGAGCACTGGTCATTAACGTTCATCAGATTAACTGAATTTTGACTGGCTAGTGCACATGTAAACTTAACAAATGCAATACAAACGTACAATACAATGCAATACTAATGCAGTGATGCATAGACCTAATATTAGGTCCTTGATTCTGTGACTCTGTGTCTCGATATGCTAATCATATTTGAATAATTATTTATCATATTACTGGGACCAAACTTTAGCTCTTTATCTTACCCCGTGGAGTTTCATGTAAAGTCCGCAGGCATTACAAACAGGCTCTCCTTCTGCGTTTCTTCTCCACAGAGTGGTGGTGGTAGTGTGACAATTAGTGCATGATAAACCCACCCTCCTGGACGCAGACTGAGAGAGATAGAGAGAGAGATAGAGAGAGATATAAATACACACACACACACACACACACACACACATATATATATATATATATATATATATATATATAGAGAGAGAGAGAGAGAGAGAGAGAGAGAGAGAGAGAAAGAGAGAGAGAGAGAGAGAGAGAGAGAGAGAAAGAGAGAGAGAGAAAGAGAGAGAGAGAGGAAGAGACAGAGAGATAGTGAGAGAGAGAGAGAGAAAGAGAGAGAGAGAGAGAGAGAGAGAGAGAGAGAGAGGAAGAGACAGAGAGAGAGAGAGAGAGAGAGAGACAGAGAGAGAGACAGAGAGAGAGAGAGAGAGAGGGAGATGGAGACACTCCCCAGAGATCTTTCCTGGAATTAATGATGCATGGTTGTTCTGCATAACTGTGTTCTGTTAAAGGACAAAGTCCTACAGCCACTTCACCAAGTCGTTGTCATGATGACTCCACTAATGGAAATGATCCAAATTACTCAACATCTAAA
Source organism: Prochilodus magdalenae (assembly GCA_024036415.1). NCBI lineage: Eukaryota > Metazoa > Chordata > Actinopteri > Characiformes > Prochilodontidae > Prochilodus > Prochilodus magdalenae. The sequence goes on along the minus strand of JAMWET010003914.1, from coordinate 298,844 downwards.
CCTTACAACCTAAATCTCCTTACATTCACTTACAATAAACGTGATTATCCTCCTGATTCTATTAATGTAAGATTCATGATTTATATACAGTACACATGATTTAATGAAATTTGCATTCTTTTACATTGTATTTATTCATTTACTTATTTATTCATTTATTTATTTATTTCAAAGTGTAAAAGAGTGTTTAGAGAATTTGGTTTATTGTCATTGTTTAAAACAAGTTCTTTAGTAAAGACAGCGGTTCTTTACCACAAACTGTTTTTATGTGTCAACGATTCTTTCCATGGTGTTACTGCTCTTCAGATCAATAGAAAATGTGCTGTATGTGGTTTTATATGGCATCAGAGAGGGTTATGCTAATGTTCTAATGGCATTTAAGAATGCAAATGGTTATTTAAGTGTTTATAGTTCCATAGAGAATCATTGTCTTTACAGAACTGTCTCTCTACTGAACTGTGTATATGTAAAATTAATTTTCAGTCTGACATACAGACAGGGTTTTAAACCTGAAAAAATATACATGTTAATCTCAGCAATTAGAGCTTAATTGATATAAAATAATCATATTTAAATTGCAGACAGAAAACTGGTAATTAGATACTTCCTCCAAATCCCACAACCCCACCTGGGTGTGATTATATTAACCTCACATTCAATAATGTGACACTGGGTAACAACCAGGTGAAGTGATTCCACACAGACTCACCAGTCGTCTCTGTGGTTTGATCAGTGGCCTGTTAATGCCGTTCATCTTGTGATAAAGACCACAAGCATTACACAGGTAATGACCGGTCCCGTCTCGCCGCCATAGTGGAGTGGACATGGCCCCGCAGTTTACACACTCACGGCCTTCTGCAAAATCATCAAACAGCTCTGGACAAAACAGAGAGACAGAAACACAAAGATGATCAGCGCCAACTGTCAAGCTGACAGGCTGTGATATATTCCTTTGACCAGCAGGAGGGGCTGTTTCCCATGTTTGAGGACCGGGGGTCTGCTTGGGGGTCTGCTCTATCTCAGTCTGAGACAGGTCCTCTCCTGATAAACAGGCTGCTCTGTATATAGAGCAAAACTGAGCTAATCTTTATAAATGGAAACATCACACAGAGTCCCTGAGGGGCTCTTAACAGTGTTGCTGAAGGATGGATCAGCATGAGCAAACAGGAGAACAGAGAGGACACAACCAGTCAGTGTGTTTATTTCATTATAATCCAGGATTGATGTGTTTTATTTTCTGAGAATATTATTCATCTTCTTCTGACTGACGTGAAGAATTGATGTTGACTGTGTTAATCCTCTTCGGACAGAAGAGCTCGTAACTCTCTGTGCACCTCTTTGTGTCTATAAATACATGATTCCTTCCAACATAAATATAAATATAAAAATATGTGTGCCACCATAAACTGTGCAAACATAAAGTGTTGGCATTTTGCAGAATTTTAATAAAAAATAATTACATTTTTAATCAATTGAATTGAAAATCTTTGAAATACAAATCACAGGTAGTTAGTGCTTGTGATAGAGTGTAGACGGTAACAGATCTCTACATACTTAATTTCATACTTAAGTAGTGCTGTCCAAAAATGTTTTTATCTGTAATCTGGCACTACTGCATCCGGTTCCCATCATTATCGTCAACTCTGAAAGTGAAAATTTCCCTAGAATGATGAATTTCACATCAATCCACTTTCACTAAGTTTGCTCCCTAATCATGAGGAAAGTTGGTGGGATCTCTGGAATTCCCTTCATTGAATCTTTAAAAATGTTTCTCAGTTAGACATGACTGACTAGGCTAATGATGTTCCTGCACACAGCTAAAAAGAGAATGTAATATATGTAATATATGTTATATAACAGGATGTTACATGTATAATATAATGTATGTCAGTATAATATATAATGCTAAACATACAGAAGGAGTGGCCCCACAACAGAAATGTTGGACTAAGCATTTGATACCCCATTAGCCTAATCAAAAAGCACTTGATTAAAAATTAAATGTAATTTAAAATAAATATTTTCTACATTACTGCCTATTTAGATGTATCATTGCTGTCCAGAGAAAAACATGTATCTCCATTTTTGTTGATTTTTATTTTAATGCATCATTTGATCACAGCAGTTGCTGTTTACACTGTGCGAAAACTTTAAATGATGAATGGACCAACAGAAATATATATAAATACTGTTTTTTCAAGTTTACCTCAAATTTATCATTATATATTCACCACCAACAAAAAATATCTGAGGACATTAGTGGTTTGCAACCCATGCTTCCTAACACCACCACTGAGAACTGTAAAACCTGAAACTGTATTTACTTTCAGCCTCTATTTCTCCTCTGAGTCACTGTAAGGAATTTGGAATCTGTTAGGATGTTGCTGAACTGGGTACACTCAATGGCCTCTTCCCAAGGTTCACAGCAACACTGCTACAGCCCCAACCTTGAGACCTGCGAGAGCCAGCCGGCACGTGTGTGAAGAACAATGAAAAGAGCTTTGACACGGTGAGTGAGCTGGTTCCCTAAAAAAGTCAGTTGCCAGTGACCACCTATAGTACAACGATTCAGAAGTCAGACTTTCTGTCCAGCCAGACATAGAAAGCAGACTTTGAGGAAAGATTCCTGTGTGGCAATTATAGAATTCCATAATACAAAGCAATGGGCAGATACACTAAAAGTTTATGAAATGTCAAAATATTTAGACTAGCTGATTGATAATGAAAACAATGTCCATTGGAAGTACATGAAAGGACATGCCTTATGAATGGCTCGATGGCCTTATTCCTAGGAAGCTGAAACTTAATTAGACAAACTGTTGAGCTTTTGATGTCAGCATACAATCAAATAGATTTTAGAGTGCTATCGCCAAGTAGAAAAGTAGAACCGACACCAGTTCATTCTGCCCTTCTCATTCTAGATTCATTCGTGACCAAGGTTCACTTTCTGGCCAGGCTCAATAACAAGTGTTCAGCCCACACAACACCAGGGAATTCAGTTGTGCCACAGACAACACATCAAATACATACTTCAAATACAGATTACCAAAAGCGTGGCTCATTGTTCTACATGACATTACAGATCACAAAGAACACAAAGAATCACAAAGAAATTTTGCCATTATCCATTATAACTTAAAGACATGTGCTGACTCAAAGGTAATAAACGGGCCACAGAAGAAGAGCAAGGCTGCCAGATAGGCTGGCCACACCCTTTATTACTTCATTATTAATGCAGAACATGGGATATTAGCCTATAGTGCTAACTACAATAAGGAAGAAGGTATGCCTCTATTTAATCCAAGGCAATGTTCATTGATACACCATAACAGCTTGAACCACTGAACCACTGCAGCCCTCTAAAACCTCCTAAACATTAACACCCAGAAAAACACGCAACATGCAAACCGTGTCAGTTTTGTCTTTCTTGCTGACATGCTCATTATTAGCCAGCTTAAAGTCCACTCTGTGTCCTGAACCCCACTGATAGCAAGCTGATATTTGGGTAACCACCACCAAACCTACCTGATACTATAGCCCTGCAGGCCAGAAGCATGCGGGCCCATAGCCTACAAAGCAACGTTGCAATCAGTTTCAATATCAGGACATGATTAGATAAGAGATGGGTAATATTTAAACCAGCATTATTCTGCTTATTCACATGCTGGGGAGATTGGCTGGGTATTGTAGATATTGTAGATATTGTAGTTGTTCCTAAACCAATGGAATAGGTGATACGAGATACAGACCACTGAGTTCTCACATCAGCTCGTAGAGTGCTGGACTCATCTGATATACAGTTTATCCAGCTACGTCTCATGTGCACTTATTAATCCATATTTAGTCCACTTTACTCTTAGACAGTCCAGGCCATCAGCTGTCGTGGTAATGCCTGTATGAAAGGGGAATTCCATCTGTTTGGTTTCTATGTGTAATTCAGTCACTGAGATCTGTACGAAGTCATTCAGAGATTTTTGATGTGAATTGGTTGATGGTGTTATTCAGCAAAAACCGTGGTTCTGTATAGAAGCATGAACACTCAGAGAGCCATATGCATACTGATATAGTGGATGGATGATATGCTGTATAGGGTTTGGCACAGACACTATTTCGAAAACGCTTCTTGTTGGCACAAACAAGTTTTTTGCGTTGTTTTAACATGTGTAAACGTGATACAGAAGCTTAATGACTGTTTACAACAACAGTTAATGTTTACAATTCAGCTTCTTTCACTATGAGGGTAAAAGGTCCAGCATGAGAAGATACTCGGCTGCTGATCTGCTATGGCTACACGAACACTACACTTCACTGAAGACATACTGAACAAATTACAGATCACCTGATTTCCAGCGTTTCACATTTCTCTGGCAGCTCTTTATACTTATATATAAATAAATATATGTTACAAATAAATGAATATATAACTATATACCTCCGCCGTTATTAAAGATCTTTTATTGGTCCGTGTTTTGACTCAAGACTAACTCTGCTCTTCGAGGGCGTGAACAGCGCCTGTAGTTCTCCTCGAGCTGTATTTAATTTACTACACCTGAATAACCTACAGGAAGTCATTGGACGCAACTACAGCAGGGTAGCAGGACCATCACCCGCTACACGAGCCTCAGATCGAAAGCACAACATGCACTCTAGTACCTTACAGCCCCGATGTTCAACTTGGTGACTAGGTAAAGATACCGTCCAGAATAAACTCGAGACCATTACATAACAGGATAGCACTGAGCAGTGGCCTGTCGAGAACTTTGTGTTAACCGCCACTGAACGCCTGTCCAATAACCACAGCTCCAATAACCAAAAACACCACTACACAAATACACATACATACATACATACATACATACATACATACATACATACATACATACACAAATACATACATACATACATACATACATACATACATACATACATACATACATACATACACAGAGACATACATACATTAACCTCCTGAAACCCGGACTTGCTTGGTCTGCAATTTTAATTTCTCCTAGCTGTTTGTGATTAGTAGGACCTATGAAGTATAAAATCTAAACGTTGTCTTTGTACAGGAAGTTGTTTTGGCAAAAATCAGTGTCCTCATATGAAGCCAAAGGGTCGACGTTGTTTAAAAGTATCATGGTGCAGAGCAGCAGAAACGTAATTTCCTCATACGAGGACGCAGGGGTCTCAGGAGGTTAATACATATATCCATACAGACACACTTGAATTGGCTAAAATCATTTTGCCTTCTTGCTTTAAAAACTAAATATCATTACTGAACATGTTCAAGCTTAAACACATAACTAAAAAGTCAACTTCAGTTCGAGTAACTTTCTCTGTTTGTCGGTGGCAAGTCTCTACTGTCTACTCAGTCTAGTTAAATTCTACCACACCAAACTTAATTAGCTCAAATAACCCCGCTGTGCGCCGTTAATGCACTTTTAAACGTATCAACCTAAACACTGCGCACTGAACACAGGGCACTGAGCACCATCATGCTGTAAATAACATAAACATGCTGAATGCAGTCAAACCCACCATGAGAGTATAGATATCACACATTTATACAAAATAATTATCTCAGTAAAACATTAGTTAATTAACAGAAACTAACACAGCCGCTAAGAATGCTGGGAAGAATGTTAAGCGATCTTAACAGGCGTTACTTCAGCCATTATTCAATACAAACTAAGTATTACCAGATTTAAATTAGTAAATTAACAAATACATGAACTCCCCAAAATCTGTTTGAAAGTATGTCAACACATACACTGCACAGAGCATACTTAAATACGACTGCTAAATATAAATATAGCTATGTTGCTGTTAGATTGGACAAAATATATATAATTAAAAAGAAATATATGTGTACTACTTACTTGTATTACTTACACGGGTCACATTTTATGTTTTAGATTAATGACTGTGCATTATTTATCCTCTGCAAAAGATGTGTACAACAAAGGGCATGGTTAATAAATAAATAAATAAATAAATAAATGTACTTTTTATAAACGTCATTATTATTCGCAGTCATTGACGGCTGACGTAAACAACCGTCTTCCTCAGAACGCGCTGCGTTAATTATGACGTCTCGTTAATATTCAAAGCTAAATTTATGAAAACAATGATCTGCGCTGTTCTGGATAAATAAAGAGCGAGAGCGGGCAAACAATCCGAGTTTATAGGGTTGAATAACCAGGTGTTACATTACAGTTCAGCTCACACTCAGCACAGCCGGCGATGTTCACAGGCGTACGAGGATTTGTATGGTTGTACCTGAGAACCGCTGCAGCCCAATAAAGCAGGGCACTTTTACATCTACTTGACTGCACGGTCACTTCTAACCTGGACCTGATCGTGTCGAATAATAGCAGTAGCTCTGCAGCCTGTCCTGAAATAATGATAATACCGTCACCCAGAACAGAATCATGTCAATATTCGGAAGTTAAATGTTGAGCGCTTCAAATAATTTTGAAGCAGTACAGCGCCAGAAACTAGCTGCGTTAAAAGGGGGACACGTCTTCCACCTACACGTTAACCTGTACAAACAGCACCTTGTTTATATGTATGATCACATCAGATAATCACAATCGTTATTTATAATTACCCCTAAAATCAGTTTGAAGATATTTAAAAATATCCATCTTTCAATAAACTCGAGCAGAAAAGCGCTTTGATTCCAGTCCTGCCTGAATTTGGGTGTACAGGTCTGTGCTTGGTGGTGCCCAGCCAGAGCAATAAATATTTAGTCTGTAGTGAAACAGTTCACCCTGATGGATCCAGCAGAGGATAGAGGGAGTTTTGTTCTCTGCGCTAGAGCGGCAGCCCTGTACCGTACAACTTCGTATTAGGATACATGACTACAAAGCTGAATTGAATTGAACTGTATTGGATTTACCCCCGAACAAACAAACACCTGTGACTGACTCCGTTTCACTGACATGCATCTGTTTAGTGATGTCAGTCAGAAAACTCGGAGTAAATCCGACAACAGAGTGATTACCTGCGCGCGGGTTAATAGGTTTAATAGTTTAACAGGCTCCCCCTGACAGATCGGCACAACGAGACTGCGCTAACTGCGAGACTCGAGTGATTAAATCACCATCTGATCATGTTCTCAAACAGCAGGTGAGCTTCTGATCACTCACAGAGACGAGGTCAAAGCCCGTGACCTTTACACAAAACCTCACAACTTCTTCCACACACAGTAAATCACTACTCAACACTGTAAGTAGAGTTTCGTTCGTGCACCCTAAAATAAAATACAAGCAAATGAATTAGGTTTATTTAACCTAAGGGCTGTAAACGAACGATTCCTTTAACCAAACGTATTATTCGTGTGTAATAATACGTAACAGGTTGCTTTTATTAAAATATAGTTTTTTATGCTGCACTTTTTGCGGTGAAGTCTGACACGCAGTGTGTGGTAGTAATGTTGGCTACGCTTGTTGTGCAGTAGCGATAGCTTCCAATAATGCGCCACAGGCATTTACAAAACAAGATGACTTCTAAATTCATAAATACGATTAAGGTTATAATCTCGTGCACAGTGCGAGTTATTTCGATGCTAGAAAAACATCACGTGACTGTATATTCCTATAAAACATGCTGATTAATGTACTTAAAAACCTTAAAGGCCACTTTTGATGTACCTGATTATTCTGTAGATGAAGCGAGACTAGTCTTACTACCAGCTACCTCTTTTTCTTCTACGTGAAACAAAATACGTTTTGCATGTAAAATGTTTAATCTGGGAACCGTTTAATATACACCCTGTAAAAAGTGTTTGTTGTTCCAACCTAAATTTTTGAGTTAAAAAGATTTTAACCTAAAAATACCCTGAAGGAGCGATTCCTTTAATCACAGTAATTCGAATAAAACTAAATTAATTGTTTGTAACAAATTAGAGCATTTTTTATGTTGCACATTTTACATTGTACACTGTGTAAAGTTTTTGGTGGGTCGTGGATTTTATTGTATGCGCATTGTAGTTGGGTTTATTGAGCCTAAAAACAGAACTTCACCAACAATTCTTTCGATCATAATGAAGTCATTTTTTGAGTTAAGTAAAATTTGTTCTATTGCCTGTAACAAACTAGAGAATTTTTAGGTTGTACTTTTAATAGTGTAGAATTGTGACACTGATCAGTAATAATGAAATTGTTAAATTAAATTAAACTCTTAAATCTAAGATTACAGACACAAATACCGAATGTCTAATCTATAAACTAAAGCACTAGATTAAAACCCTATTTAAAAAGAAGACCTTCCAGTGTTGACAGCTGCAGGAGCTGTGTTTGAAAGTATATAGGACATTTTTTTCATCTAAGCTAAACCTTTGCTTTATTTTGTTTGATTTAAAGTACTAATTTCCATGTATTTTATGGGCTATTAAATTGCAGTCACATCATAGCGCATACCTGCCCAACATCTTCTATAAGCTCGGACCTGTGTGTATCTGCCACAGCAGTGCAGCTCTTACCCAGGTTCGGGTGTCTGATGGCGGAGCTCTGGCCTCCGGACTGCAAACCGTGCAGCATGGAGCTGTCGAAGTGCGACGCGGCCCACGTTCCTCCCACGCCGGGACTCACGTACGCGGGATAGGGGCTCGGGTGGTAGGAGACGCCCAGGCCGCCCAGGCCTCGCGCACCGCTCCCCTGGATGCCAACGGGACTCTCACCGCGCGCGCTCCCCATCCCGGAGCCGAGCGTCGTGCTGGTGGGGAAGGCGAAGCGGGGGGACACGGGTGGCGCGTGTGCCGAGTTCACCGAGCCGCCGGCGTTGCAGGAAGAGGACGAGGAGGCGGAGGAGGAGGAAGGTACTGGCTCCTGTGCCCAAGCAGAGTGCGCGGAGGAGGCCCCGTGCTGAGGAGCCCCGTGCGCCTGCAGGTAGGGCAGCGCCGGGAGCACGGCGGGCACGCGCGGGCTCGGCACGTACACGGGCGACGTGGCGGCGGCGGGCACGGCAGAGGGCAGGAAGCTCGACTCATAGGAGGAAGCGCCGTGGTGGTGGCTCGCGCTCATGGCTAAACCCTGATACATGGCGCGAGGAGGCCGCGCAGTTGCCGGAGCTGCTGCCGTCAGGGTGCGGGAGAGCGTAGGACGGTCCTCAGCGAGAACATGACGAGGTCTCTGAGCTTAGGAGAAAACCCACACCTGGATCAGGAGGAGGAGGAGTGAACTGAGCTGAGTGGAGATGTACCCCCCCCCCTCCCCACTCTCTCTCTCTCTCTCTCTCTCTCTCTCTCCCTCTCCCTCTCCCCCAATTTCTTTCTCTCTCTCTCTCGCCCTCTCTACCTCTCTCCTTCTCTCCCTCTTTCTCTCTACTTCTCTCTTTCTCTACTTCTCTCGCTCTCCCTCCCAGTCTGTTCCTCTCTCTCTCTCTCTCTCTCTCTCTCTCTCTATCTCTCTCTCTCTCCCAGTTTCATTCTCTCTCTCCCTCTCTACCTTTCTCCTTCTCTCCCCTTCTTTCTCTCTACCTCTCTCTCTCTCTCTCTCTCTCTCTCTCTTTCTCTCTCTTTCTCTCTCTCTCTTCCTCTCTATATCTGCTCCTCTGTAGCAATTAGGCTGTAATGACTGAGATGAAACCTAACACTGTTCCAGTTCTGAATCGGACGGTCTGTGACTCTCACTGCTGCGCTGTCTGTATCACACTGTGAGGAGGGTCTACTGTGTCAGTAATAGATATGCTGCCCTAACACACCACTTCTCTGACTGTACTGGTGTTGATGAACAGTGTGCTCAGACAGTGTCCCGTGTGTGGAGTTAATGGACTGGCTAATGATGGTTCTGTCTGTGTGTGCGGCTGTGATATACGTTTTTTTCAGGATATTAAAAACGGATTAATGGACAACAACAACAACAACGACTACTAATACTGCTATCTCTCCTATGACTACTACTACTACTAGTACTAATAATACTTACAATAATACTAATACTTACAACAACAACAACAACAACAACAATAATAATATTAATAATAATAACAATAATAATAACAACAATAATTACAACGACAATAATAACAAGAACAACAATAAATATCGTTATTATTAGTATTATTATAATTAGTAGTAGTTATTACAGTAGTAGTTATAGTTAGTATATAGCAGTGTTATTAGTTAAGTGTGTTGTTGTCATTAGAAAGGCTCTAAGACAAAATGAGCGTTAGATTCCGGACGTGTTGTTAAACCTCTGCAGTGTGTGTAGATCCTGCTCTTCACTAAGAACTGCTCTCGAACAAGACAGCACTGACTGTCAGCGTCCCCGTCACAACTCAGTAGAATCTGTTCATGTAATTGTTTGCTTTAGACTTGTTACATCATTAAGCCCCAGTTCTTTCCATTCCCTTCCTTGTCGGCCCCACCGAACTGATCAGAATTCTACATTCCGATACAACAAAATACGGCACTATATTTCGATGAAGCAGTCAGTGATGTGATGGAGATAAATACCCGAAGCTTCTGTTCACTGTGGTCCAGCTGAGGTCTTAATAACGAGCTTCAAATTCAAAATCAACCGGCAATTAAAACAGAGCAGCAGTAAACATACTCCGGTATTATACCGCAACAACAATAATCAATAATCATCAATCAACATGACAATAATTATAATCACAAGCGCAATAACAGCGCGCTAACATAACAACACAAACCAGGAGCTGAAAACACAAGAAATATTGGAATATTACTAACACATTATTTTTATTATTATTATTATTATTATTATTATTATTATTATTATTATTATTATTGTTAAATGGTAGTAATAAAAACACAATGATGCTAATAAATAATGCTGAACTATGAGTCGCTCCTGGGATGTCAGGGGTGATGGATGTGTTGCCCGTTGCTGAAGGCCGTTGCGCGACGCCACTATTGTCCGCAGGGCTGAGTCGGAAATGTCTCCGCTGTTGTTGTTATTGCTGACAGATTCCTACAGCCGCCATCCGCGTCCCCAGAGCTCATCATTCTCTCCTCACTTTCCTCCTCAGGATCACTGTCTGATGATGAGCCTCGCCGCTCCGTGCGGGTCTCAGATGAGGAGCAGGAGCAGCAATACTACACCCACACATAGTTAATCAAAATGGCATTAAAAATAATCATATAAGAGGATTATGGGGCTGTTTATCATAGTTCCGGTTTCAGATGTGACCGATGCATGAGGAAGGCCCTGCACTGTGCGCGCTAACTGAACTGTTAGATACGTGCTGCTTTCACTGACTGCCTGTAAGGCTGCTCTCTTAGCACTTACTCTAGTCTCACCTCTGTCTATGCCCCGCTGAGGCCACGGTGTGCAGTGACAGTGTATACAGGCAGAGGAGAATAAGCAGACGGCTTACTATCACACCCTGCTTCCTTCCAGGCTCCATCTCCATCCTCAAAGCCCACAGCTCTCCGACTCTAGCCATCATCTGGGGTGCATGGCAGTGACCCACTGAGCCACTCGGCCTTAGCTTTGTACTGCCCACAGGGCATGTCTCCATGTTTGCTGCCTGTACTGCGATCTCGATCACACTGCTGATATATCAGGCTCTGGCCAGCATGAGCCTGACAGGCAGAGTGGCAGGGCAGAGCACTCCACTCCCATTTATCCTCCATAAGGAGAGTTATAATCTCCCACAGTCTCCTTTACTGATGTATCCCTTTCTCCATCCAGAAATGACCTAATTTACATCAGGATGAGAAAGCTATCTATCTGTCTTTATCGTGTAGGTTTTATTTTGCTGTGTAGACTACATTTCTACCAGCCGAGGAATCCGTGTCCTATTTTCCTAATACCCACCTACTCTTAGTTAGACCTCCAAGCCCATTTTAGCTTATGTCTGGGTAATGGACCATGTAAAATCCCTCCCTGGTGCACTAAAACCTGCGTGTCACACTGATAAACAGGTGGGCTATACAGTCAGTGATTATATACCTACTACTACTGTGTCCTTTACTTACTATACCTACAGTATATACCAACACTGTGCAAAAGTCAGAGACCACCCTTCAATTCATTTCCCTTCAAAGCTTTAAAGAGCAACCTATTAGTTTATTATTATTAGGGAATCAGTAGAAGACTTATGACGACATTAACTGCATATAATACACTTCTATCCATATTCAGCCATATTCACCTCCACATTCTTTCTTCATTATAGCTTTTATACCACACGTCTCAGCATGGAGCTGCAGAAGTTCATAATGGTGGCCTGCGATAATCCATCCAGTGCAGCTTGACACACCTTTTCAGTTCTTCCAAAAAACCTACAGGGATATTTCTACACCTCCAGAGTTCAATCTTAGAGGTTGCCTTAGCATTTTCAGCTTCTCACCATCCAAATATTCCCTAACACATTCAGTGATGTTGAGGTCTTGATCTGATGAGTCTGGTTTGACGTGTCTCCATGAGGGACGTGACAGGACAGCTACACACCCTTTCAGGCTCATCATGTTGAGTCTTCTTCTTTCAGTGTAGGGATGTACAGAAACACTGTTTTCAGCTCTGAAGCAGAGTAGAGCTTAAGGATAGTTTGGGTAGTCTAAAAAATTTATTAATATATACATATACATGCACAGGAACGGTGGAGCTCAAAAGGAGAGGAGAGCTTATTTAAATAGAAGGTCGCACTGGTTCCATAATAGATTTTTATCCCTTTGATATTTCTTTATTTTGTAAATTCACACATATTGTACCTTTGGAATGCAGGGCAAAGAAACATAAAGGTTTCTGCAGTAAAGTTTGCTTCATTAGCTCCGTCAAACACAACCAGGCCACAGGTCACACATTAAGCTCTATTGATTTCTTGTCACCCCCACCATGAAAGGAACACACTTTTGCCCCTTTAGAAATGCTGAATTATTAATGTGTAACTTTTGGCTGCTGATAATCTGTGCAGAACTGTAATATTAGTGACCTTAGAGTTGAAGGGTCTATGCTGAGTAAGGACAGCACGCATTCAGAGTTAGTGTGGCCCAAAAACCCTGCAAACAAACACTGAATCATCTTTTATTTTAGAGTTTAAATAAACAACTGGACAGTCTCCTCCTAGTCATATTTAAAAAGAACTGATCAGATACTATATTTAGACTGTACTGTGGTGGAATAAGTCTCCTCCCACTGTTTAAAAGTATGCAAAATAAGTTTTTATCAGGCAGCAGGATAGTTGTCCAGAAATCTTATTCGTTCCAAGTCCAAAAAAAATTACATTCCAGAAAAGAAAATTACAAAAGTAAAAACAAAGTTAGAAGATGGGAAACACTTTTACCAGTATCCAAACTATTATGACGGAAAGGGTAGGTCTATTTTTTATGTTTTTACCTGAGGCTGGGAAGTTAGGAACCCTGACTCTTCTGAGTTTGCTCTTTCAAACAGGCCAAAGGGAGTCTTTCTGCTGAAGCAGGTTTAACTTTGACTGGCTAATTTGTGCACTGATGATCACTGAATGTTTTTTTTGTGCTTCAAAAACCATTTACAGTTAAAAACGTTTCAGCATACTGGATCCCAGAGTTTGTCTCACTATGCATTATTCCTGTCTTAACTAGAAGAGCAGCTACAGCTATACCCTTCTACTAACACATATACACTTTACTCGCTACACTACATTGGAGTATCTTAGTCAACACAGTGGTACAGTAAGAAGCCTGAAAGTTGGACTGTCTATAATCATCTTTATTACTTTGCATCTAATTTACAGTACAGCACTAAACCTTCCTAAGGGCCCGGAGAAGGATAGAACTGGCCCTGAGAGTTTGATTTTGCTGGTAACGCTTTACAATAAGGGCGCACATATTTACGGTACTTAAGACAGTTGATACGCATTACTATATAGTTAAGTAATGTAGCAATTAATCCTTGACTAATAATAGAAATAAGGATTAACTTTATTTAAGTTTATAATCCTTACTAAATTCTTAAGTAATGTTTCAATTATTCATGACTTATGTTACTTTATTGAAACACTGCATTAATGCATGCAAGAACAAAGTTTATCCAGTGCATATCAAATGAATGTACAAAGCATATATGTAATATTTATATTAGTTATGTAATATTTATTAAACACTGTTGTGCACTTCAGAGCAGCTCCTACGAGACACATGATTTACATTACAGGGAACATTAAATAATTATAAATATTGCTTAAAAATACAAAAATTATTATATATTGTATGTATTATATTACATTGTATTATATTATGACCTTAACTTTTGGGGGAAATGGGCCATAATAAGTTGGAACAATCAAACACAAACATTATTATATATACATATTATTTAATGATTAAATCAGACATTACATAAGTATCTAGTAATGATCATAAACTACATGAAACATTTTTAAATCATGTGAAGTTCCTATTTCTATTATTAGTTAACGATTAATTGCAACATTACATAATTATTTAGTAATGCCTGCCATTAATAAATGTACCCTTATTGTAAAGTGTTACCATTTTGATTTTATAGTGTAATTCTGGAAATTTAAACAGTATGGAACAGAGGAAATGTGTGTGTGCGTGTGTGTGTGTGTGTGTGTGCGAATGTGCGTGTGTGTGTGTGTGTGTGTGTGTGTGCGTGCGTGTGTGTATGTGTGTGTGTGTGCGTGTGTGTGTGTGTGTGTGTATGTGTGTGTGTATGTTTTTGTGTATAAGGGAGCATCAGCAGAGGACTGTCCGAAAATCAACCTTCTGTGAATCTCCTTAGCAGTTCCTGTGTAATGCCTGAGCGCCAGAACACTGTCAGTGCATGTATGAATGAGGTGCTGGCTGAAGGAATGGAAGGGGGAAGATATAAAGGGAGTGAGGAGGAGGAGTGACGGAACTCAGGGACGCTGTATGTTTCTGAAAGGGAGGGGTGAAAAGGATTCCAATTGTTTTCCGAGAGAGTGGGCTGAGAGCCTTACGGTAGAGACAGTAGATGGTGGAATGTAATGGTTTGAGATAACTCTACATATGTGTTTGTATGCTCTATATACATTCTCAAATCTGTCTTAGTTAGCCTCCTACATGTCTTGCATGCCTGAGCAGACTCTTGGACTGTAGGAGGTCATTGGCCCCTGCTGGTCCCTTCTGGCCCGTCTTCCTGTGGGGCACTGTCCAGCCGGACCCACGGCTCCAGGAAGACCAGTCAAGATGAAGCCATCTCCAAACCAGTCTGTGGAAAAGTGTCAGAATATCCATCTCCAGTGGCTGTCGTTTATCTTTTGCTTCTCCTCTATTCGTTCTCATTATCATTTCATTTAATAGCCACAGATGTATGAGCATAATACAGCACAACATAGCATTTCATTCTCATTTCCAGCCAAAAACAGACATTAATTTCAAGCCATTTCTTTCTTTGGTGATGTTTCTGAGAACTTCTGAGGGGGTGAAAAAAAGGATTTTCCAGAATTTTAATTATTTAAATCTAGTGATAAAACTAGACTCCTCTCCTGCTCCAGGTCTGAGAACATCCACGGGTGTTTCTGTCCAGCCTTCCCCTGTGAGAAGACACCATAACAGTATGGATATCTGTAAGGAGGTGCAGGTGTTCAAAAAGCTCCTCACTGAGAAAAGGAGACACACAGAAGCTGCTGGTGGTTTCAGAACAATGGCCTGACCACCATGGGTCCAGGAATGCTGTGGATACTTGGATGCTGAAAAGCAGGAACTGCTATATCGCCTTCAAAGACTAAATGTAGGAAATGTGTAAAAATGTCCCTGCAGGTTTCTGTGACAAACTGAAAGCGAGCTTGCTGAGAATAATAGAGGCAGATAAACACACTTTAGTTCACCCTCTAATTTGTAATATGCATCCCTAGATTTGACTTTTGAAACCAGATATAAAGCTTCCAAACACTGAAAAAATAATTATTTATTCCCTTAAAGACCCTGAAGGTGACCTATCTTGCCTGTTGACCTTTGTTTGTTTCAGCATCTTGCTGCACTCAAGTCTTCCATCAGTTTATATGTGTGTTTGTGTGATGAAACAGAGCCTGATCAATGGGCCTTGTGTGCTACAGGTACTGGGCTATTTGGACATCACTCACAAGCACATTCTCTAAGCTTATCTGAACATGGCGCTATCTCACCAAATCAATTATGTCAGAATCAGGCCAAGTGGATGCCCTACGTGTGTGTCTATATGCAGAGTCTCTAGTTGACCTGCGAGGACTGCATTTAATCATGTCTATCTGTCATCAAGGTAATGAGTCTTTTCTAAGAGGCCTCTGAGCTGTTCATCAAACCCTTAGGTAAAACATTATTGGAGTATGCTATCTACCTTGGATAGGTGGCTATGTGAAAAGGGACGTCTGGTCATAATCAATGTTTTGCAAAAGACTTGCTGGAACTTTGTTTACTTACTGTGTGTTTTTTGTCCATTGGAGTATCGTGGCAGGTTATGCGCTTCTGTGTTTGTTATTCTAAACTGTTTGGTGTTGGGATTAGCTTCTTGTTTGCCTGGCTTGTCTTTGATGCTTAGCAAAAATGGTTGCCTTTAAAAGCCCGACTTCCTCTTTTCTTCACCAATCAGCTCTCAAATCTCATGTATGGCAAGACAGCCCCCTGCCAAGCAGTACACCAATCTCATGTTCCAGTCAGTGTGCTGGGTCAGACCCTAGCCAATGCATTGCGCTGTTACAGCATTGCATCTTTTTACTGACAGGACAGCCAGGTCAATAGACCTGACCGGGTGGACGTGGTAGAGTTGTTGTCCTCTGTGTTGAGTTAATTCCTTAATTTTTATTTATAGCCACAGTGGCACAGAGCAGGAGAGATAGAAAAAGAGAAGGATGGAGGGACGGATGGAGAGATGGAGGGGGTGGTTGGGTCCCAGGACCTCACCCCGAGATAAGAGGAGACCAAAGTCCGGCAGCCAAGCAAACACTGGGCCAGCGTCCCACTGAGCCACTGATAACGGCAGCCTCACGACGGCCTGTCCACCACTAAGCAGACTAGTAATAATAATAAATGTAAAGGACATTTGCCTCAGGCATATTAATATACCTAAAATACGCATGTTGATTCTGTTCTGTGCAGTTTTTCTTCTCAGTTTGGTTTTTCTTTTCTTTTGTTGTGTTTGTTCTAGTCAGTATATTAAATTCAGACTAGCAAACATTTTAAAGCTGAGCCTTACGATACAGTGTCTTTGACCAAGCAGATTCTTGCCAGAACTGGACCTGAAATTCTGAAAATCTTTGGAAGGAAATTTTAAATTTCTGAGTATTTAAACAGGTGAAACGTAAACATAATTGTACCAAGTGGTTTGATGTGAACTGTTCAGAACTACATAAACGTACCGGGTCAGAATTGTTGAGCTGTAGTAGAAATATTTTGATATAAAATGTAAATATATGCCTGAAATACAAAGGCATTATATAAGGCGAAACATTCCTTGTAATGAAAACTCCTTTACTTTGCTGGTCCTTTTGGATATTAAACTAAATGTCTATTGCATGAATTTGTCAGGCAATCAACAACAGTCCAGTGGGGGCCCCCAAGTATATTTTTAAATTTTGGAATTTTTCTTACATGTTGTTTATATTTATATATGTTTATATAAAATAATTGTAATAAAATATTAAAGGTTTACATTTCACCAGTTTGTTGTTGGTGTCTGATGTTTGTAACATAATGGTGATGAATGCTGGTTGGAGAGGTCACCTGTAAATTTTTATCTAGGCCCCTAGCCGAGTCTAGAACGCTACACACACAAATCTGATTATTTCTGAGCCCTGTACAGTTAAAGTAGATGTAATATTTCAAACCTCTGCTTTAAACACGTTTGTAGTAGTTGTTTGGTAGTTTTTCACTTTAGTGATATTTAGTTCTTTAGTTTAGGCCAAGCAAGTAAATGGCATGATGATCAGTTATTTACTTTTATATGATAATAAATGCAAATATATAGAAAATAATCACTAATCTTAGATCTTTACACACCTCTTTGGTGATGGCAGAGATAATCTCTGGTCACCACATTGATGTAGCAGTCAATGCAGGCAGAGCTCAGTAACACTTGGATTATCAATTTACCATTAAATTCCGCTATCAATGTAATCAGGCTTTAGCAGAGATTAATGATTGATCATAACTTTAATTAATCAGTCTATGTACATACATTTTTTGAGCAAACTTGTTTTTGTTATCTTTAAAAGTATATTAGATCATTCAAATCTACAAGGTGCTGCTTAGACATGTTCACCTTGTTTGGCGGCTGAAAGGGAGGGGGCTATCTGAAGGCTGACATCACAATGTGAAAAAATATCATGCATAGTGCCAGACGTGGTCAGAGCTGATCAGTGTACTGAAGGTAATTATCTGAGTCGTTAGCACACTGGAGAAAATGTAGCCTTTCAGATGGCCTGTTCACCTTCCTCTGTTACCTGCACTAACACATTTCCTACTTTGTAGATATTCTGATACCAAGAAGAGAAGGACATCAGGAGCTTTATCACCAGGAAACAGGTATTAACTAACATTCCAGGAACTACAATGATTTCAAATGAAAATCACACCAAATGATGCTAGTTAGCCATGTAACTAGCATTACCTAGCATGCTAATTCTATCACTTGGTTGCTAGCAGTAACATATATCGCCGCTGTCCAATGAAAAACATGTATCTCTACTTTTGTCCATTTTTACTTTTATTCATTATTTGAACACACCAGCTGCTGTTTACACTGAGTGAGAATCTCATGATGAATGGATGAACAGAAATGGCCCAAAACTGTTTGGAAAGATTTCTGGTTCCATTGATTTACATTAAAGTTAAATGAGGTTTTTTGGCCCCTCCTGTAAAGTTGTCCTTTTGGAGATACTTGTTTTTCTTTGGACAGCGACAATATATAAATGTGTTTGTGTGCAGAGCAGG